>CM034349.1:79727085-80127150 GCA_019925275.1 Mytilus edulis | reverse complement strand
TATTGAGTTTAATGAAATATTCCATCACAATGTTTCGATCTGTTTGATTTAAGATGTCATAAGGAATTGAATAGTAAATAAATGCTTTGTCTTCATCATCTAGCTTTTGGTTCTTCCTAAGCTTCTCCAGATGTGAAACTCTTATTTCTAATAAGGTAAAGATGACCTACAAAATATTAAAATAATCATATATAATTACATGACATGTTTGCTTCATTATTATACATTATTTTGATTGGCTATATATAGCTTACAACAATCTAGCCTCATTCTGAAATTGACCTTCATTTAAAAATGAAATGCAACATTCATGACAGTATGAGCTACCACAATAAAGTGCACAGATAAATAAAAGAAAAACATGATAGGAATCATGTTTTCATGATCCAAGCAAAATAGTGTAGTTATAAGTATTGAATGCTTCTTTTAGTAATTTTACATAGTTGCAAAAGCATTGACTGTGCTTACATTTTTAAAATGAAGCAATTCTGTGCCTTACATTTTTATGAAATTTCTAATATTATTCTTTAAGTATTTTAGAACAACTTGAATTTTAAGGGTCAATATAGTCCACTGCAACTACAGTTTGGTAAAAAATGGTGCCAAATGACCTATGAACTTGAATATAAATGGGCTTCTTTATCTTGACTCGGGTTAACCCTGAATCAACTTTCATTTAAATCATTTAAGGAATGACTGTAATATTTTTTCTGTCTATGAAGAAATAACATAAAAAATTTGGTGCACACTGAATAACGGGCGTAATGGGTTATTTAACAGTGTGCACCACATTTTTGATGTTATTTCGAATAGACAGAAAAAATATTACAGTCATTTCTTATAATTTAATTCTAAATTCCATTTTAAACCGTAGAAACCATAAAAAAACGTTGATGACGTCACGGTCACATGACTAAATTATGTCTATGGGCTCATAACAAAATAACGTCAGCCAATCAGAAGACGCATTACATCCAAAATTAAATTATTGAAGGATGCAGTCTAGTGTGTTCACAACAACACATTTTTATGTTCCACCATGACCTTGATCTTTGATGAGAATCAATACACTTCTAGATCATGACAACGGCTAATCAAATACCAAGTTTAGTTTAAATCTGTTGAAGGATGTTTTATCTAGTGTTTTAACCAAAAAAAATTCTATGTTCAACCATGACCATAACCCTCATAATCAAAGAGCTGAAAGCTCTGAAGAAAAATGACGCCACTGTCTCTAATATTGGGATAGTTTTTATGCAAGTCTTGATTTTCACGTACCGTAATTAGTTTAACAATGCAACATGTATCGTGAGCATATAATTGATATTCGTATATGTGTGTGTGTGTGAAGTGAAGGTGACAACTGGCTGTTTTTTTAAGACAAATGAATAGGTCAAGACTAGCTGAATTGTACAAATAAATACCATAGAAAGGCTTGTATATTTCTCACTGGTACATAGTCTGAATACGGGTCCGTTCGCGTCCATTCACGTTTGCGCCCACTCATTTTCACCCCCTTTCACTTTCACACCCTACATGTTCGCACCCAATCTTAATTGGTTTTGTGTTTAATAACTCTGTAAGCAAGTGTTTTCTTATAAGTATAATTGTTGTCATTGTCTCAAAATAAAGTAAGACAGCAATTTTTTTTTTGTGTTGAATAAATCTTAATCATGTTTTGGATAGGGTATTGCTAAAATAATAATAATCCTTTCTAAATAAAGTGGTATTTTGTTAACGTTTTATTTTGTGTTGAATAACTCTTAATCATGTTTTGGTTAGTGTATTGCTATAACTTGTTTCATTGACTTGTTTCAAAATGAAGTGAGATTCTGACTATGTTTGTTTCCGTGTGTTGAATAAATTTTATCATGTTTTGGTTATATTAGTGGATTGCTATATTTTGGTGTCTAAGTTTTATTGTTTCGTTGTTTCAGATCAATGGGACCAAGCTGTTAAAAAAAATTATCTTTTGTGTTTTTTCCTTTAAAATCTTCAATGTTTTACTCATACCAAGCTATAAATACATTCAGTATTTACACCAAAGCAATTTAAAACAACAACCATGATTTTCCAATTATTCAACTTGAATTTGAATTAAAATTGGGCACGAATGAGTAGAGTGTGAATGTGCGAACGTGTAGGGTGCGAAAATGTATTGGGCACAAACAGACCTGATACAACACAGTCTGAACCCCCTTCTCCCACAAAATATTAAGTAAATAATCTTTTTGTTACTGCTATCAAAGGTCTAATGAAACTCAGATAATTTCAAACATTTTGTCAAAGAATTCTAGTCAAACCGGCACCTAGTTAAATTGGCACCTGGACAAATCATCACCTGGTTAAAATCGACACCTGATATAGTCAATTCGTCACCCATGTTAAATATATATTTTTAACAGTATTTTAAGCAATAGGGTAAAAATAAGAAAGGGCTTGCCAGAATTTTTTTCAGTATTTAAGCAAAAAGAGTTAAATACTAACTTTCACATTTTTGGGTGTTCATGTACATTTTGTATATATTTATTTTTCTCAACTAAATGACTTTTTTGGTGTAGTTTTAATGATATATATATATGAGTAGTCCAAATAATTATTACGTCTGGCAAGGCTTTTTTAATTTTATTCTGGAACACTTTCCTATGACCGCAAGGCTATATTAATTTTTTTTCTGGGAGCCTTCCTACGAACGTCGTAGGAAGGCGTCCCAGAAAAATAATAAAATAGCCTTGCCAGACGTCATAATTATTTTGACTAATACATGAGATATTGGGTATTTTTCTGCATTATTTTAACCAGTTGAGCATTTTACAGGATTGTTGGTTTAATGCTGTATAAACTTTACTGAAAAAAAACCACCTTAAATTTGCTAATTATTTTGCATGAAAGATTGATTTATTGAAAGGGACTCATAGTTTTCCATTTTATTTTAATAATTGACTTGTTTTTACAATTACACAAATTGTCTAATTGTTAAAACAACAGCTTTGGTAAGGGCTTCGTTGTTTACCTTTATACACAACATTATTATATTCACTTTCGTTTCGTTGTTTACCAAAATACACAACAACATATTCACTATGTACTTGGTAACAGTAATTAATTAATTGAATAGAAAATATTATAACAAATATTATTGGATGCCGAATTGACGTCGAATAGGTGCCGATTTGACTAGATGCCAATTTAACCAGGTGACGACTTGACTTGTACGTTTCAATTCCTCTGCGATCGTTTGCGGTATTTTCTTGAGAAAATCTATTTTCCATCATCAAAGAGAAGAAGAAACTGCTTTAAAATGATTCTGGATTGTTAAAATAAGTTTAATTCACTCAAAAACAATTTTAAAACTTGCAATGTTTAAGCAGGAAGTTTCCAAAGCATGTGTAAAAGAAGAAATTAACCGGTGAGAGTGAAAATCCGTATATGACAGATATCCCTATAGTACGACTTTGAAAGTAAAACAGTTCAATCCTTTTGTAAAACAGTCTTTAATATACCTTTCACATTAATGTTTGAAGGGTCTTAAGCTTATTCAAACCATATAAGTCGGTATGAAACACCAAAACGGAATGAACAATAACCGATTACGTTTTGTAGTTTACAAATTCTAAAACTGGTTTCCGTCAAACTACAACACTTTGTTCGAGTGTAGTGGAATTCAAGTAGAAACCAGTGTAAACTGGGTCCTGGCTGATTTAATACTACACAATGATGCATAATGATAACACAAGCAGATTCCAGTTTGTATGGAAAATAGTAAATACGAAACCAAGCGCGGTAGGCAGAGAAATAAAATGAAGTTCAGGTCGGCAGTTATGGAACAATGACTGCGTCATTTTCCAAAAATCAAATGGTAGCTCCCTTAATCCTATATTTTCTTTTGAAAGCTTCTAAAATTTCACTTCTTAAAGGGCTCCCGGTTCTAAATAATTTTTTTATCCTAATATAGGATTTCTCTATATTTTTTCATAAATGAACTTTATCATATACTTAATAGAAAAATGAAATTAAAAAAATGGGGTCACCGTTCAGGCTACGAAAAAAGCATACATTTTTGTTAATGTCCTTTTTTTCTGTTGAACTGATAGGAGAAACAAAGGTTATATCGAAATAAAAAAAGAACAGAAATTGCTAAAATTTTACAATTATTTAGTTTATGTAAAGCTTATTTGAAAACAATAATAAAAAATATAGGTCACCGATGAGTTAAAGAAGATATTTCAATTTTAATGCCAAAAAAAATGACATTTTTGCACCAAAGGGAGATAATTTGAAGTTTTTTCAATGATAAAAAACATTTTAAAAGTTATCTGGGGCCAAACTGAATCGATTTGTTTGGTTAATTTTTTACCATATCATAAAGTAATAACTAATAGTGTAATAAATAAAATTTGTAATGAAAAACAAATGTTTAATTTTTTGCCAAAATATTTGTACCCACGAGCCTCCTTAAGAATTTCACCTTTACGCCATCAATTATCATGCCAGGCATTCTTCCCACTTTTGCATTTGAGTCTTTCAAACATCTGTTCAGATCGAAAAGCAATTCTCCTGCATGCTGGCCAAAAACCTTATTACCATTGTATATCGGTAGGAATCGTGAGCTGGTGATCACTTTAGATGAACTTTTCTTCTTTCTACAGACTCTTGAGATACCAGCGGACAAATTATCTGAGGATGTTGAATCTGAAGATGAACTATTTCCTACAGATTGTTTCATTTTTGTTAACTCCATACTCCTAACGAGTTCATCGACTGAATCCCTTCCAGATTCATTCATAAACTTCAAATCTGAAGGCTTTTTTACCTAAAAGAAGAAATTATTTGTCCACTGTACACAGAAATCTTAGCCCAAGCTGTAGCTAAATTTACAGAAGTCCTCAATTATTGTAGAAAAATCAGTGAAATTTTATTTTAATTTGGGTACAAGTCATTAAAATAAATATGTCTGTCAAATTATCAGACTTCTGCTTCCTTTTTTCATATTTTTCTGGACTGATGGTAAAATTGTGTGAAACGAGGAAATGGAAATTGGTATGTCTAATTTATCAACATTTGCACTTAATACCATCATCATACAAATTAAGACTTTTTCTTCTTCACAGGTTACACCTGCCTCATATTCGCAACTATTTACAATTTATATACTGTTGACATAGATAAAAGTTTGTAACCTTGAACTTTGAAATTCTCAATTTTTACATTAAACAACTCCTTAAAATTACCTAGATTGACTAATTGTTAAAATTATGTGAATGCCATTTTATGAATATAACCATTATAACTTAACAATGATTCTGATCTTATTCATTTTAGTACTTACCTCCACAATAGATGCCACTGGCAATTCTGTTTCCTCATAACTGGAACAGAATTCTTCTGGTAGACCTCGTTTCATCAATCTCATATCAGGATTTGAAAATGCACACTGCGAACCTCTAAATTTTTCCCAAATAGTTGGCTCACCTTTAGCATTAACAAGCGAACATCTAAAATATAAAATCTTGTATTGATGGTATTCAAGTAGTCAACTGATGAGATATTCTAGCACAGCAGATTTGACAAAGGAAAATTCTTTGTATTTAGTCATTTTGATTATTTTGTTTTTGTGAAGTGTGGATCAACTAAGCTTTATTGTTTGTTAGAATGTTGTGTTGTTATGACACTGTCCAAGGTTTTTTTAGAGTTGAGTGCTCACAAACATCCTGAACATACTTAAACTCCGCGACATACATTATGTACCTGTATCATGTGTATATATACATGAATATGTACCATGCCAGAAACAAGTATTTCTGAGCTTTCCCATTGTCTGTGTATTAATATTCATTGTTTATTATTCTAAGTGAGCTACCATTTGATTTAAATGAGGGGAGCCGGGCTAGGATGAAAACCTTTGTCCTGCCTTTTTTTAAATTGTAATTTCTGTCCTGTCAGACTGCCTTCTTATTTTTCTTTTTATCATGTCCATTCGGTCCTGCCTTTTTTAAATTAGTTTATCCTGACGTTTTTTTAATATAAATTGTAATTTTTTATGTAGTTTTAATGAGATTGGTTCAGAAGGAATTGTGCTTATTAGGCGGTTCAGAAGGAATTGTGCTTATTAGGCCCGTGTCAAAAACAACTTAAAAAGTTTTAAAGTGCAGTTATCTCCCCTTGTAGGATTTAGATCATGATCATTATATATCATCATGCAAATCTACCTATAATGTTCTTCTTTTCAAAGAAATCCATTGAAAGGTTTAGGAGGAGTTGTGCTTACAAAACTAAGACAGTCACACTGAGTGATTCCTATCCCCCCCCCAAAAAAACCCACTTTGCTGCATGTTTAGCAGGGAATATAATTAGAAGTTTCAGGAGATGATTTATCTATTAATTGTTGATATGTACATGTAGTGACTTAAAGTGATGGCAATAGTTCACAGAGCCTTTTGGGCAAAGTGAGCTAAAAAAAATTTGCATACTGACTAACAGAAGTCTTTCTAGCATCTTTAAAGCTTTGAAAAAGACATGTATTTGCATTTGTATTTGGAAGATTCATTTATGTATCTATAGCTTACTTACTCTGGTTTCAAACAGCATAACACAGCAAAATCACTTATGAAACGTATAAATGTTCCTTCATATATTGTTTTTTTCAGATGTGTTCTGTACTCTTCACATTTTCTAGCAAGAGTCTGGACTGCTATCATAAACTCTCTAATAGTTGATCTTACAAATCTGAAAAAAAAATATGAAAGTGCTGCATGGGTCTCATGTGGTGTGTATTAAACATGTTTACCGTAAGGGACGACATCAAAAGTTCATGTAGGATTAAAAAAACTTAATTTACATAGTTTTTTCACTCACCCCCACCCCCTCTTAACTTAATTTGGGAAATATTGATTTACCAATAGGGATATATGTAAAAATCGATTTTAGATATACAAAACTTGCAGAATTTTAACCCCCACCCCAAACTATTTGATTTAAGTTTTTTATCCTACATCGATCTTTTGATGTATTCCCTAAATGTAAAAGTGACAAAAGAGAGAAAATTGGTTGAAAAAAAAATCAGCCAGGAACATCAAGAAAGATGACAGACGTACAAATGAGAACCTACAAATGTAAGTACAAATGTAGACGTTATGGGAACTTCATTGACCTTGTTAAATCAGAGACATATATATACACATGTATGTCTATGGTTAAATTTGTCTAACAGTTTTCCTGACCTATTCATATATTTTCAAGATTGAAAAGGTGACCAATACAAGATCATACCAGCGGCCCGTCATTACGTCCTATTCACCTTGAATATAGGAAGTGCCCCTCCTCCTCTATTGAAAATGTATATTTTGAATATTTACCTATCTGGATCCTTCATAGACCTCTCTATAGTGTCCTTTATTACATCTTTCAGGTGTTGGGTAATGCCTGTTGCAGGATAATGAGCCACCGACTGACATAATATCAGTTCCAGAAATCTAATATCAAAATTTAAATAACGCTTCACCTTCTCCATATATTCACTTTGCTTTTCGCTTAGTTCTTCATTTGTAATTTTTTCCAACATCGATGAAGGAGTTATCGCTGTGCCGCTACAAAAAATGTGTAACTCTTTCTCCACATCTTTTCGTAACCATTGCGATACCCAAATATGTAAATTGGAAGAAGGTGATAAATGAGCATTGCGTTTACTTTTACAGGACCCACCGGACACATTGTTATCCATGTCATGCATTTTTAATTTATCTGACATGATGATCGCCAAATTTGTTTGTCTGAGTGGCGTAATATTTCGGTTAAAATGAAAGGGGAATGAAACGAGCAGATTGATCTATTCTTATATGCAACTTCTTCCAAATACGGAGAACCTCTCTCGTTTTTTAAATGTAAAGCTGATACTACTAGTCTCAGTGTAAACTCAAAATTGCTACACTATTTCACTCACGAAAATTATTCAAATCTATAGATCCCTTTGTGATATAATCAGGATTTATACTTGTCCGTGAATTAAAATCACTAATGAGGTCAGGCTGAGAATTTTCGCTGCATTTGCAAAAACTACTACTTTCCTTTTTCTGAAGATTCGAAATTCATTTTCATTTGCATGTACTGTACAGAGAAATAACTCTGTTTTCCTATGTGTCAAGTAATTTGGGTGTGTTATCCGATGAGAAATCTATGGGAAAGAAATCAAAGAATTAACCACAAAAGAAATGTATTTACAAAACAGTATAAACAACTTAATCAATTCGAAAGAGGATGTCCTAAATTTCAAATCATATCATGGTGATTATTTACTCTCAAGCTCAAAATCCTATAAATATATATCTGAAATAGATGTTAACCCATTAATCATGCTAGATGTATTTTGTTTAGTTTTGTCAGAGACATATTACACATTGTTATAGTCTTGTTTGTGTTTTATTTCTCAATTCAAACTTCTAGAACTTTTTCCCTCGTTTTTCAGACCAACTCATACAAAATTGTAGATTATTATTATATGAGTATTATTATAGGCTAATAGATTATAAGTATTAACTACAGTAATATATAATTGATAATCTCTGATTTGAGATTTTAGAACCAGTGTCTTCAACACTGCAGTAAAACTTCTCGAAAAAGTTTTATAAGAAGAGATCATTTTAAATTTGTGTTCGTATGATTTTAATTCAAAGACATACTTTGGTTTAACTATCAAAAAAGTCTAATTCATATTTCTATCTAGCATAAATTATAAATTTGAGACCACAACTTATCATGAAAATGGAACGCATTTTTTATCACTGGTCATTTTCTATTTTTGTAATTTCAATCGATAAAACATAAGGTCAAATAGTTATAAATATAAATAAAAAAAGAATAAAATATTTCCCACTATTATGCTGAATACTATTAAACGTACTAACGTATATATATTTTGTTCAAAAAATGGTCCAATATCTTATCAGCAGGAAATGGATTGACAGTTCATTGTTCAGCAAAAGTAACCCAAAGTCAGCGAATGTTGGCCTGGTATTCCTATAACAGTGTGGACAACCGTTATATTTATGTCGGAAAAAATACTAAATCATTTACCTTAAACTTGGTTGTTATAGACTATCGATAACACGGATTTTATGCTCACTCAGTCTAACAGAGGCCTTTCAGTGGGGATATAAATAATCACTTGCTACATATTTCGATACCATAAGATGAAAAGAAAACAATACAAAAAAAACCGAACTCAGAGGACCTGCTCAAATGGCAAAATCAAAAACTTAAATACATGAAGCGAATGTATAAACAACTGTCATATTCCTGACTCGGTATAGTCGTTTTCTTTTATAGAAAATGGTGAATAAAACCTGGTTTTAGAGTAGCTAAACCTCTCACTTGTATTAACTTTTTTTGTTTTAAACATTTTTGCATCCACACGCACTACAGTATCATCTTAAAGAATAGTAATGTTCAGAACTGATACCTACTACTATATTTTTCAATGCATACATGTAGGGTTTGTTTGTGAAAAGAGTTCCGGACCATGAAAAAATAATTTTGTAATTTGATACCTGGAATTATTTTCCATGCATCCTCGTTTGATTAATTCAGTCATATAGAGAATTCATATGATTAGTTTGCCTTGGATGTCCAAGTCCCACACAACTTCTCACGAAATTGGTCTTTTTCTTCCATACTTATTTTCTTGTGGTGTATTCTTTAATTGAAGAATGCATGTTGCCCAGTATACTTTATCTTTTTTGTCCATTTTCCCCTATTATCTATATTGGGGGCTTTTTTAGGCTCTTAATTATGCCCCTTTCACCAACATTCTCCATTCTGTAAACCCATTACAGCAGGTAAAACACCCTTTTAAACTCGAATCACAACTACATATTTTTAATCTATTTTGACTAGCATTAATTTGGGTATAGTCATTAACACCAGTCTGGTTAAAACACCCCCACTATCCTGTGGAAACTGGAAGTGGAGACTGGGTATGGTTATTATCAGACAGCTGGTCATTAACTTTTAAAGTGGGCGGCCTTATTAATTACTTTGAACAGGTTAACCGTTAGCCTTATGTGTCACTTTATTGACGGCGCTGGTGAAATAGAACTTTATTGCTATAGAAATATGCTACGTAGCATGTAGGCTTTTTATTTAGATAAGAGCCGGCTAAATGGCATATTTTCTATGTTCCCGGCGCTGGCAAAATAGCCACTGCCATCAAAAACCAACACATTTAAAGTTAAAGTTTTGTTTTTAATTTTCCACCACAATCAAAACCCACCAAAATCCTTTCTTCATATATTAGTACCTATTTATTTCTATTCTTTATTTGTTTTGTCGATTTTTTTCTATTCATTTATTGTTTTTGTCACATGCATATTTTTCTATCAGTCTGCATCCACACTCTAAACAGTCTTTCGGTTCGTGGTTTGACACAACCACCGGCACTGGGCTATATGTTCAAAAGTTCATTTTCAAGGCGAGAGCAAAAAAAAACCGCATGTGTATTAAAGTTTGTTGAAATACAAGGTTTCTTCTTAGATTGTCTCTTCAAATATTACTCTCAAGGTGGACTCAGTGTTCTATAACTTGTTAATTTTTAACATTCAAAAGTTACACAGAAACACAATGTAATTATCAGCCATTTTTTGTTTACATTCGTCGTGGGTGCTGTCTATCACGTCCGCGTTTAAATTATAAAGGTAGCAACGTTAACGTTTGACAATCATTCCCGCCGTAAGCTGCTTTTGGACAACACGCTCCTTCTGGTTGTTGGTCATGGATGTTGAAGGAAGATGAATGGTGGAGCCATGTGGTGAAGATTGCAGTAATAGTGTTGTGCATTGGTTGATACGATAGAAATTTGCCCCCTTTATTTTGAAGGGAATTTCACGGAATGTAAGAGCTATTAAGCGATAGTTATTTACAGGTGAAATTGACAAGTTTTCAACTGTGAACGCGTTCGTAACAGTTGGAACACGACGGTAGCTTTCGTGTTGTTTACTTGTTAGAGATCGCCTATGAGCATCCTTAGTTACAAACAACAGAATTTTGACAAAATTTCTATTGTTATCGGCCGATGTTACATATTAAAGATTGGATATATTCAGTGAATTGTGATTATTGTGATTATTGTGATTATTCAAACCATGCAGTAACACCAGGCCAATGATTTGGAAGCAGTAGTTCAAGGCACAGAAAGCGGGGATAAATTTTTCAAAAAGAATCTATCAATTGTTGTACAGTGTTTTGTTTCTTTATTAAAATATGGCCATGTCCCTTTTTTCATATCAAGAACATTTTCTTTTCTCGTTTTCGGATTTCTTAATCCCCTTAACATATTTCATAACTAAATTGAAATCTAAAAATACTTTTTCTTGTTTTTTAATTTAATTTGTTTCTTATTTTAAAAATAGCCATGTCCCTTTTTTCATATCAATAAAATTTACCATTTGATAAAATTTTCTTTTCTCGTTTTCGAATTTCTCAATCCCCTGAGCATATATTTTTACTAAATTATAAATCTGGAAAAATTCTGTTTCTTGGTTGTTAATTTTTTGAGTGGTCAATATTTTTTAGGGGACTGTTTTTTTCTTCAAAAAAATAAAATAATATAAAAAGGTGTCCTATACTTTTGAGAAAGAATGATTATTATGTTTACCATAAAAGACATTTAATTTATGATATCGGGCTTTACAAAGTAAAATATGAATAAAGATTGTCCTTTTGCTATTCCCTCTCTCTTTACATACGTGCACCTCACTTCATCTCTATGTCCGTCCGAAAAAAAAACTTTCATCAAAGTGGTCTTAGCTTCTATAAAAAATATCGTCGTACATGTTACCTCAATCAATTTCATGCAACAGAGTAAGTCCAGACCCGTAATTGTTCTAGAACTTGCTTAAAAAAATACAAATTTAAAGTTTCAGCAAAAAATTACTTATAATAAGTTTTGATGACTGTCTTTAAATATTAAAGAGGAGTTGGTATAAAGAAAACATATGGGAAATGGTATCAGAAAGAATATCCTACTCTCAAAATAATTTTGATGTCGTCCCTTTTTCATTCCTGCATTCCTAGCCCCTTTTTAATCCTTTTATCTATTTTTTATAAAGTTTGCATGTTATTTTCTATTCTCTATAAATTAGCACCCTATTGTTATCTTTTCTTTAATTTTCTTCCTATGTTTTCTTTTTTTTTTTCTCTCTCAAGTTATTCTGCAAATTTATCATTATCTAAAACTATTATGTATGATTATGTATATAATCCTTCCACATCCGACAATAATGTTTATCATTCACAATATTATAACAATTTGTTTATAGTTAGTCAGCATGTGGTCAGGGGTTCAACATTCCAATCCACAATATTTTGTTATTATCCAAAATGAATTAAATCTGTAACCGGCGAGTTTAGGCCTACTAAGTTTGATGCCAAACTCCTTCGGTCTAAAAATGATGACACCAAACAGAGACATTTCTGTATTAATGCTTTTTTTATTAGTAAAATATACATAGGATAGTTAGGGCATTAACCTTATACACAAGTACAAAACCATGCTCCTTTTATATTAAACCCGCCGCAGTGTTGCGCCTATCTCAAGTAAGGAACCTGTAACTTTTGTTTGTTTTATGTGTAAAAATTCTCTTCTCTTTAAAATTTGGTTCGTTTGTATGTTACGGAGTGTCGTATAAACCAAAAACAGCAAAATTTCCTTAAAAATTTTCCAATTCAGGGGCAGCAACCCAACAACCAGTTGTCTAACCTCCGCCCGATGCGAGTATGCTCGCTGTGTCGAAGACTATTGCGTAGTCGCTCTGTTATCATGTTGCTATCTCTTTGACAGATTCCACGTTTCCATTCCCTTTTCTACTTAATATATATTATTTATTTATTTATTTGAAAGTTATTCCAGATACAAAAACCTTGAAACTATCGTCTTTGAGCAAGTTATTTTTTTCATACAGAATATTTAGGGACTAGCTGTTTTTATAATCTCATTGCTTCGTAAACAGAAGATTGAAAGAAATAAAAACAAGAAAATTGGTATGATTGCCAATGAGACAATCATCCTACAATATGAATTTTTGATAAATCTTTTATTAGAAAAATATAACATGCATAATCAGGACAAGGAAAACCAACGAATTATTTAATTATATAATTATATAAGACTGATTGGCATTTTGACAATCAAACTATAATAACACAGAGTTTTATATTCCCATGGATATTCATGTACTATGTTAGATTTTTTGTTAAATGTCCAGTGGCAAATGTTTGGTGTATTTTTTTAATTGCAGGTTCATTCTGACTGCAAATTTCATTAATTTTATCAAAGCGGCTTCATCCTAAATAAAGTATCCGTATATACTAGTAGCACTACTACTTCACTAATGACAGTTTTTGTCACCTCATGTTTTATTCCTTCGTCCGAATCATTTTCTGACGGTTAATTTATGTTGTCATGGACTTCGTTATACAGTTATATCTGAACACTATATATAGCACAAATGAGTATCTACTTTTTCCCTTAAATCTTCATCCCTTATTCAAATACAGAATTAAACTGTTCCTCTGGTTTGTACTTACATAAACAACACGACGGAATCCACATTTGGAGCAGGATTTGCTCACCTTTGCGGTTTTTCTCATTTTTTAGTTTTTCTTTATTGTGCTTTGTAAACTATTGTTTGTCTTATTGTATTTTTCTTCTATTGCTATACATGTCATTCATTTTGGTCAATTTATCTTCGATTGGTATGGGTTTGTCCATTTGGTATCTTTTGTCTCTCCTTTGATTATATAAACGTTTCAAGAATTCTACAATATAATACCAAAACTATCATTATGCATCTTCAATTTTTTTCGGGATATCATATTGCCCGTTTTGCTCGCAGTATCTCTGATTGTTCTTTTTTTTTTGGCTCTATTTGTCGTCAATTGACCCATTTATCCTTTTTTTAACAATGAGTGTTAATATAGTTTATGTTGTAAATGCTGTAAATTTATTAGATTAAAAAATGATAGAAGGCAAACGACTTAATTATTACACAGAATAGTTTTATTTAATTAAGGATGTACTCATGTCAGGTTTAGGCATTCTTGTTCGCTGTCGCTGACTCCATGGTGTTTTTCCTATGATACAGGATAACGTATTTTGCCTCATACCACCCATGCAATTTTCTCTTCAGTAGAAGTCTTCAATAGCTAATAAAAAGGCTCTTCACGATTTGTTCGGCCATATTGGATTAGGGGGGGGGGATTTCTTTGAAAGAGGTGAAAAAAGTATGAAAGTATGGGAAACCCTATGCATGTTTCTAAGCAACTGTTTTGTTTAAATGAAGTGTCCCCCCTTTTCCCCTTCTCTCTTTTTTTTCAAAATTCCCATTGTTTTTGTTGTTTTCTAGTAATTTCAACATGCACATAAATTGTTTATTTGCTTTTTACAATCAACTCTCAGTTTATTATTCAATCCACGGCGGTCATTGATATATTATACATGTATATCTATTGTGACAGATATTTGACATAAATTTTCATGTCCAGTTTTTAGTTCAAGTAAACTTCACGTTGGTCAAACTAACTTTCTTTGGTCAAATAACTTTCTGATAGAACAAATATTACTTAAATCTTTGTTTGAAAGTAAAAGACATAAACTTCGGACAATGGTTGACATGGTCAACTTACGTCAATAATTTAACTTTGATAAACTATAGGGCACAAACTACTACCAAAGTCATTAAGTGATTGCTATATAAGTAGAAATTCTGCTTTGAGACGTCAAAGTTTGAATTTTGAAACTTATAGGTAAGTCATGATTTTAAAAGTATTAAGATTTAAAGTAAAATATTTTAAATAAGTTTAACTAAAATAAAGATAATAAATAGTAATCATAAATGAAGTTTATTCAACATATTTATTGTTTTCTGTTAGGGAAATAATTGAAAATATTTGTTTTACTTTATTGTTGTTTGTAACTGTTTTGTATTATTTTTGTTTTTATTTATTTTATTAAAAAGTTTGAATTTTGAAAAAAAAAGAAAAAAAAGAAAGTTAGTTTGACCAACGTGAAGTTTACTTGAACTAAAAACTGGACATGAAAATTTATGTCAAATATCTGTCACAATATATCCCCTCTCTATTTAATATACTTAGTGACCCGATGAATTTTTGTAAAAGATTTTATGACTGGAGAACTTCAGATTTTTCTAGCCTGGCTAAAAAGTGGCTTCTATTTTTCCAAAATTCCCAGTATTTTGTTTTCTATTTATTTCAATAGTACATGAAAAATATTTATAGCGCATATTTGTATATTATGAACATTTATATAATAGTTGAAAAAGTGGTCATTATCGTGATATATGGATTGCCGACAGGACAGTGATATTAACTAAGATAGTGATAATGACTGAGCCTACGGGCAGTCCCTGTACCACGATAATGACCAGTTTTTCAAAAACTATTATGTTTATTTCATTGAGAAACCATGTTTTGGTTAAATTCTCATAAATTCAAAATGCCTCAAGCAAACTCGAGTAAATTTCTATGGCAAGAGTGAATACCAGTCGTAGTAATACTGATATTCTTTTAGTGCTATTTTTCAGTATATCAAGTTCTCTATAATTTTATAATTAACCAAAACATATATTTGACAATTCAACAACTTAAATAAAATATTGAAAACAGGAAAATGTTTTATAAAAGGGACATCTCCCTAAACAGAGACGCCACGCCCCACCGGTCATTAACAGAGAAACCACGTACGGTCATTGTCAAACGGAAACCTCGCCCCATTGGTCATTATCATGTCAAAAGTTCGTTAACGACCGGTTTTTCTTGTCCGTTTTGTTCTGTTAATGACCTATTGTATGTATTACTGAAGAACAATGAATGTCATGTGGCCTCTTTTTATGCAATAGGAGAAGCTTATTCTTAAATGATATGAAATAATACATTTTACAAACCCTCTCTATTTAATAAACTCTGTGACCGCCGTGGATAGTAAACTTGAAAATGATAGCAGATAGCAAATACACTTTATTCATAGTATGTGTGTTCAAAGTATACAGAAAAACGCAAACCGATAGTCTAGTCTGACTTAAAATTTCGTCCAATGACGGAAACACTATCCGGATACCTTTTTTTTTCGTTTTCCTCCCAAAATAACCCATACGGAATAATCATAAGCAAGGATGACAAATGCGACTATGTATGGACACAGAGGAATGATGATTAATTTATTGTGGAAGGAAGAGAAGCAACACACAAAATGAGGTCTCCTCGTTAAATAGTATAGATGTTTAATCATTCTACCATTTAAATACAGGACCAGAACAATCAGTTATGTTTCTGCCTCTCAAGTTTTCAGTCTTCTTTGATTTATGTTCCAGACTGTCGACCGTGATTTGAGCTTATTTGTTTTTTCTGCTTCCCATAGATATGTTACTTACTTTGGATTCAACAACCAGTCTATGGAAGAAGCGATTCGATAAAAGCTTTTCTTATATCAACGAGCGATATTGTCTTATATCAACGAGTTGCATTGTGGGAAATTTCAGACGAATGTTACTATGAGCATTTGTACGAAGAAAGGCAGATTTCTCGGTATAAAGTAATGATTTTTTTTTCTTAAAACAGGGTGACATTTAACAAGACATACGTCTGCTGTATAATTTCCATGAATTATTTTAAGTTATACCAAGCAAGGTGTATTTAAACGAGAAAATTGAATTGTTGAATAAATGAAACATAAATGCACGATTTATCATTTTGTAGATGTACAAATTCAATAAATGTCATGTAGCAAATTATGTGGAATGCAATTGAGATGAATTCAATTGTTGGATAAGCCAAAATCGCCTATAAGTCAAAGATACTGCTATATTTTAAAATATCAATGCGATGTTTGTCTTATATCATAGCGATATTTTTTTAATATCAAAAATTTATGAATGCGATACTTTTCTAATATACCTGCTATAGTTTTCTAATATAAAATTAATAAGATGACACGTCACAATGCATGTCAAAAGAACCGCAAACATAATTCACAAACTTAGTTCATGACCGGCTTAATGTTTGAGGATCAATATCACTAAAATTTCGTATCTGTAACAAAATTAACGCTTACATGAACTTATCATTTTGAAAATGTTGCTTGACCCTATTGATATTTGAAAGTGTTAACAACCTGTTCAGTCTATTGTTTTCAATCACATGGTTTAACCGACTAATTCTGTTTGAAGTGATGATGCAATGGTGGAATTTTAATGCGGTTGTAAATAGTCTACCAACCTATTAGAATCTAATATAGGTCCAGTGGCCAATCAATGCATTTGAATGGGGACATATGGTTGGACCCCACCCCCTTATCCTAGGTTTGGAACCCCCTTTTGAAAACGGCTGGATCCGCCCTTGAGGTCACACTGCTATAATAGCCTATCTACATGGGTAATATCGAAACAGACAAAAAAGTAGATATGTCAAAGCGACACGAATTGTCCCGTCTTAAAATGTTGAAAAATCTGCAATTTCAATAACAAATGTGGACACAAACATGATGGTAGTCTCACATGTCAAAAATCAGCTCAAAATCTAGAGGCGTATAGAAAAAGAGTCTGTATAACTGTGTTTTCAACAATTTTCGAAGTTGTTAACCCTTAATTTTGGCCAAAATTAGAGGAGCAAAACAAATTTAAATTTCATCTGCAAATCATCATAGTTAGCTCACATACAAAAAAAAAATATGAAAGCATTTAGGAAAAAAGTCAATATAAATGCGATTTTTCAAATATTTATCAAAGTCCAAAGCCCAAAATTACAGCAAAAAATTAGCCAAGTGAAACAAAATTAAACTTGATCTATAAATCATCAGGTGTAACTCACAAAACAAAAAATCAGCCCAATATCTAAAACCGTTTAGAAAAAAAGTCTGTATAACTGTGATTTTCAACAATTTATCAAAGTCCCTAGCCCGTAATTGCGGCAAAAATTAGCAAACCAGAACTAAACATAAACTTGATCTGTAACTCATCATGGTTAACTCACATAACAAAAAACTACCCAAATATATGAAGGCGTTTAAAAAAAAAACTCCGTATAATGGTTTGTAACGGAATGACGGAATTCCGATTTTACGGAATTTCGGTATTATGGAATTTCGGATTTTCGGAATTACGGAATTTCGAACAAGGGTATAGCTATATGGCACCTACAACTTCGTTGCGGGCCATACATATCATTACTAAAAAAAAAATCCGTATAATGGTTTGTTACGGAATGACGGAATTCCGAAATTACGGAATTTCAGAATGACGGAATTACGGAATTTCGAACAAGGGTAAAGCTATATGGCACCTACAACTTCGTTGCGGGCCGTATATACATATCATTACTTAAAAGAAAAAAAAAACATTCATTCAAACAATCCAATCCAATACAGCTCCAAATAACAATGAATATTCAAATGGTAAAATAAATATTCCAAAAAAATTAAAATGTACAAATGCTGATGTCCCGAACTTTGAAGATACCAACTGAGTAGCCTCAGACTATAAATTGAACAACTTCAGATACAACGAAAGTCAAAAATCTTGTCAAACACGTTACAGAAAATGTATTTATTATTTACATAGAAAAAAATATTGAGAAGGAAAACAGTTCTTTTTTTGATATCAAAGACTTTCCCCGTTGGTGAATCGATATCACTATGAACATAATCAGCTCGCCGCGTGGACGCTCTTTTACATCGCGATGACCGTGATGTATTGTTACCACAGATATTTGACTTGCGTTTTTTACTAGTAATCGATCGTATAAATACGCGAAAATTTCTTAGTGCAAAATAACAATCCGTATCGCTTGTTATAAATTCATTTCTTCAATGAATACTAAAATAAAATTTAAGAAAATAAATTAATAAGATGTAAATGTCTGTTGACGTTAGAAATGTGTATATATTTTTTCTATATTTATACATTTAGATTGTTCAGTGGGTGTTTATTTGGTATTTTTATTGACGTTATTGTTCTTGTACCATCATAACTGTCGTTACTTTTTAAGCTTTAGAAGTGTGCTAGTTCATATTGCACTTAACAAAAGATTCAGCACCCAAATGACGTTTTGAAGGACTGGAAAGCAGTTATTTATAAGGAGAAATTTTAAAGATTTATAGATGTAAGAAGATGGTGCATGAGTTCGAATGAGAGAACTTTCCACCAAAGTAATAATTTGTTTTAAGTAAACCATATAGATCAAAGTAGGGCCTTAAACACGGATCCTTGACTCACAGCGAACACCACGCGATATGGGAACCGAAAAAAATACTAGTGTTAAACCATTCAAACAGGAAAACCAACAGTCTAATTTGTATTAAAAAAGAGATTCAAAAATGCACAGGCCAAATTTTGTCGAATCAATCTAAACGAGGACAGTATGATTCATCTTTGTCAAAAGTTAGTTTCATTGTAATCAATAAAGAAAGTCGTCCATGCGTGCGTTGGGAGCATATCTGCTATATATTATTTCGGTGCGTTCATTATAAAATTTGCTAAATGTTATATATATGTGAACAATGATTTTGATACTTACCTATTTGATTACGACATTGTTTATTAAACCCCATCGGTACTGTCATTTTCAAATTTTGAAAATGGTGGATTGAACCTGGTTTTATTGCGCTAAACATGTCACGTGTATGACAGTATCATCAAATTCTGTCATATTTACAACGATGCATGAACAAAACAGATATAATAGGTAAAATTGTCAAAATATGGATACAGCATTCAAATATTAATACTAATATGTACTAATATTGATATAATAAAAACACCGCTATGATATTTTAAAAGTATCGAATTGATATTAGAAAAAATAGCATTTGTATATTTATGTATATAAGAAAAACACAGCACTTCAAATTTTACACGGACACAAACGTTTGCTTCTGACTAACTTCTGAATGTATATTTAGACTCAATTGTTGTTTATATTTGAACAATAAGTTTTAAAATTAGTATTTTCTTAACTTTTCGTTGCCGAAAACAACATTTTCCGCAAGGAATGTCTGCATATTTACAATTGATATTAGACAATATCGCTATGTGATATAAGAAAAGTTTTTATCGATACGCTTCTTCCATAGACTGACAACAATTTCTCCAAATGTTGAGATACAGGTCTGGAAACTCTGCACATTAGAGCTCACATTCCAAGAAAGAGTGGTACAATTTAAATGTTTGTTCTCGACTAATGTTTGAATCAATTTATCCTTTCCGTCAACATCCTGTTCTATTTGTTTAAGGTACAAGAATGCCTGAAGATCTGATGCATGTTGTTTAATGTTCGCCATGTTATTTTGGTATTCTGTGACATCTTTTTCTGTTTGTTGTACTGATGTTAACAATTTCCGTATTTGATTGCTCTCTGTTTCCACTGACACGCTCAGTTCTTTTAATATGTCTTCTTGGAGTTGGTCAAGATAGTTCACGATTTTTTGTTTTACTATTTTTATTTGGGACTCGATATAGAATGAAATTCAAAACAGTGTGGCTGTGGCCATTGATTGACACATTAAATTCATCCATTGACTGGGACAATTTAGGTGAACGTTTGTATGTAACGACCACTGCTCACTATGTACTTTTTAAAGACACTTAAACTATGGGGTCACCAAAGGTTCTCAACACCTTAATAAAGTAATTCGAAAAATTAATCAGAAATAACACGATGTTTTGATTTATATCAATTATATAAATCAAAACATAAAGGTTATTCCTGATTAATTTTTCGAATTATTTTATAATTAAAGGCGTTAAGAAACCTTTGGTGACCCCACAGTTTAAATGTCTATCGTAGGTGCGTCGTGAACAGTGGTCGTTACAGACAAACGTTCACGTAAATTGTCCCAGTCAATGGATGAATTTAATGTGTCAATCAATGGCCACAGCCACACTGTTTTGAATTTCATTCTATTCTCTTGTTTCCTTGATTGATTTCAAATTTTCTTTTCGGTCTTTTTGAATTCTTTTAATATTTTCGGAAATTTCTGCTAAGGTGTGTTCGATTTCAACGAACGCATTTGAAGATTTAACATTTTTTACGACATCATCAATATCAACAAATTCTTTACACTCGTTGTGAGTCTCCACAATGCACTTTTTACAGCATGGGCAATCGTGCTTATTACAGTATATTTGGAACTTTTCGTTGTGGACTTTGCATGTTTGTGTTATCTCTAGAATAGTTGGTGGTAGTTTGTTGTATTTTTGACAGGGGATGTACAGTGCCCCTTGGTTGCCTTGGAGATACTGTGATGTTCAGTACACTCCTGACATAGACCTTCGAAACATTCAGAACACCAAATTACTGATAGTTTAGTTATTTGGCGAACATCACATATACCACATACAAACGAATTATTCGCCATTATCCTAAAACTTAAATCAAAATGTAACATTACTATGATTATACGTAATTTAAGTTATATCAATACACAGTATAAAATACTATTAAAATCGTTTTTCTGTTAATGATATAGGAGCTCGGGGTTGTGTTGTTATTTTATTAGTTTGTATGAGTGTCTTGTTTATAAGCAATTCATTTGTTTAAAACTTGATAGTGTATCAATTTGTGTATTCCTACTAATGTATTGTTTATATAATACGACTTGAATATTGTGTTCTTTTGGGGTACGTACGTTTTATTTGTTTTTGTCTGTCGGGTATGTTTGTTGTGTGGTAAATGGCGATGAGTCAAACCGTTTCAAATACTTTTTATAGCTTGTTTTATGTTTAACCACTGTCATATGTACAGAGCGTATATCTCTCTCTTTTGGATTGTTTCAAATCGAAAGTCGGGGCCTTTTGTAGATGAATTTTTATCATTGTAGAACGCTATGCATTGCGTATAGTGTTTTTGATTCTCGTCTTTTTTTTATCTTGTAAATATTTGTCTTATTTACAATCACAATACATCGCCCCATTTTCGTTGTATATTATAGAGTTGGCAAACAGAATCAGCAACCATTCAGGGCCTTTTGTAGATGAATTTTTATCATTGTACAATGCTATGCATTGCGTATAGGGTTTTTGATTATCGCCCTTTTTTATCTTGTAAATATTTGTCTTATTTGCAATCACACTATTTTTGTTGTATATCAGAAAGTTTGAAACAGAGTCAGCAACCATTGCATTATCTGCTTTCAAATAATAGCAGCTCAATTATACATTGTATTTCTAAACGCGTCGTTAATGATAGACTTACTCATGTTAAAAGCAACATAAAGTTAATAAAGCAGTCAGGGCCACTTTACCATTGTTTACCCTGAATTTTACAACATGTTCATTTTCAAAATGATATATACTGAAATCCATAGTTCAAAGCTAAATAAAAGAGTGCGAAATATACTAGAGGGACATTTAAACTCATAGATCGAAAATAAACTGACAACGTCATGGCTAAAAAAGAAAAAGACAAACAGACATTTAATAGTACACAAAATATAACATAGGGAACAAAAGAATAAGTAACACAAACCCTTCTAAAATTAGGGGTGATATCAGGTGCTCTGGAAGGATAAGCAGATCCTGCTCCACATGTGACACCCGTCGTGTTGCCCATGTCATTACAAACCGGTAAATATTATTATTTGATAAGGGTGCTATAAACAGTTTCGTATAAAAACTAGGGGTTATTCCCCAACTAAAAATAGACATGGAGGGAAGTCCCTTTTTATAAACATAATTGGTGAAAAAGTATCATGTTTTTTGTATTTGGTTGTAAAAATATGTTAATTAACTTCAATTAAAGCAGGTTGAATGATTAAAATAATTTAAAAAATTAGATTAAATATACATGTTTTGAGGGGAGACAACACTGTAAACAGCCTGTTGTTTTTGGCAGTGAAAATTGAAAACTTATTTGCAACCACTGTAGCTCTTTTCGGAGCAGGCGAACGTACCCTGAAGCATGAATTTTTTGAAAGACCAGGTAAAAATCTATGCAATTCATACAATTTTGATTATGGAAAATGTGCAGGTATCATGACATCAGGGGTGTGCACATGACCTGATTTCAGGGTTTTTAAGCTTAAATTAGGCAATGTTTTTCCCAGTTTCTCTGGATAAAACTTTTTTATACTATTAAAAGTACACTTTTTTCATTCCATTATTAACTAGAGAACATTCTGATTCCAGTGATATCTAGTTTTATACAAGTATCTTTATTAATCAGTCCAACACTAAGGGTCACTTATACATGGTCCCTCAAAATATGACGTCATAGGAAAAACTGTTGATTGCACCACAAGTTAGATTCGTGAAAAGTGAACGGGATTTTAATTACGGAACATATCTGATATCATCTGCGGAACAGATATTTCATAACGGTCAACCAACTTGCGTTGGCGTCCGTAAAATTTACAAAGGGATGATTTCAACTTCATCATTTGGAACTCTTGGTTTAAAAGCTTCCTTGTGAGCTGCAACTCTCTATCAAGGAAATCATGATAGGAAATACAATTCAAGGAATATCTTATCAGTTGGGAGATATATACCCCAAATGCAGGTGCTGCTGGATTGTTGCTACATAGAAATGTAAAGTTCACAATTGGGAAGCTGAACTCATCTATTTTGTCAAAAAGTTTTGTTTTCAAACGACCCTTTTTGTCAAAACTACCAAACTCCAAGGAAATTAAAAAGGGATGTCCATCAAAAACCAATAAAACTGAACATACATTCTCAACCAACGCGACAAATAGAAAACAACCGTCATATATATGACTTGTTACATGTATTTTCTTAGGACAATGGTGTCTTAACCCTGGTTTTATAGCTATTTAAACCTCCCACTTGCTCATCATTTGTTTATGATTCAGCTCTATATTGACAAAACTGGGCTAACAATCCAAACGAGCATAATAGGTTAATGTGACAATTATTTGGATCAGATAGCCAAAACTGTGTAAATATACATTACAGACATACAATGCAATTGACACCATGACTGATTTAAGACTTCAAACGAACTTATAAAAACAGAAATTTCACTATGATTACTTACCACTGACAGTATAATGACTGAGAAAATATATACAGTTTTAATCAAGGTTTGTGTTTGATATTTAAACAATCAGTTTATAACATTGAAATGAGGAAGGAAACTTGCACTTTGAAATGAATAGTTAAAGCGTATTACATATACACATTTATTGAAAAAAATAAAATTAGTCAAACACCTGCTTATAGAAAATGAAGTAAATTAAAAGCACTGATCAATATCTTATTTGAAAATATGATGAATGACAAATTCAATATGTACAAAAGGTAACACATTTATGAGTTGTTGGACTAAGTAGACATACGTTGCACCCTTCCTTTCACAGGATTGGGGGTAATTTTCTGATGACTTTTCTGCAAGATATATTGTAGACATTAAAATCCGCTTATCCAAGACACTTACTCATAATCATCCTATAAATTATACAGTATGATGCTATTATGCACCTCCTAGTTGCATGGGTTTTAGTTTTAAGTTTTTTTTATCAGTTACCTTAGCAAATCAATGACATTTCATGGGGATTTTTGTTTGCGAACTATCCTTCAAGTAGTTATTTGCGTTGGTTTTAGGTGGAGGGTTTGCATGAAAATTCAAAATTAGTAAAATCATAAAAGGCAAAATCTCTTAATAAAACAAATTCAATTAAATATGAAATTCACATGAAGTATGATAGTTCATTGGAACATTACATCGAAGAGAAAAGTATTGCCGTTTCGATTTGCAACTAGAAGCTGCTTATTTTCTAGGTTTATAGAAGGCATTTTCTAGAGGGCGATCAAGTCCTTCTGCAGATGTTAATATTGTTTTGCTTCTTTTTCCATCCGGCGAGATAACAGCAACATTTGAAAATTTGTTTCCGGCTACGGAAACGTTCCCGTAATGATCCAAAGAGATGCCGAGAGGAAAAGACAAAATACTTTAATCTTTGAATATCAACTTGACACTTCCCTCTACATCGCTGCATGTCACAGTATTTTCGGATTTGTTTGTGAAGTAAAGATTGTTGCCGAATACAGCTATATAAGTACTTCCACACATTGGCTTATATAGTACCTAACGAATCGATCCATCAATTATGTTTACTCGCATCAATCTGTTTGTCCCTGCACTAAAATAAAGCCAACCACCATACACTGCCATTCCATCATTTGGTACTCCAACGTCTATAATTTTCTTAATTTTCTTATCTATTAGATCTGCAAATATTATGTTACCACCTTCAGAGCCATTGGTTATAGCAATTAAACTTTCGTCAATCTGTTCTACATCAAATGTTTGAAATTCGGAATTTATTTTCCCGGTTTTGACCCGTCGTTTCTTAGAACAACAACCTTTTTGTCTTTGAAACTCGAAAATATCATTTTACCATTTGAAAACAAGGAACATCCAGTAATGTCATTGCCTCTCGAAGAAACAATTTTCTTTGATTTAGATTCTATTTTATCTAAAGATAACGGTGCTGATGCTATAACCATGATCTGAGCTTGTATGTTTTTTCTCCTTGCAATAGTTATGTAACCAAGTTAGGAATATGACAGTTCTTGTCCATTCGTTTTTGATGCGTTTTGTTATTTGAAATTGCCATGTGATTATGGACTTTACAAATTGATTTTCCTCTAAGTTCAGTATTTTTGTGATTTCACTTTTTGATTTGGACTCGACAACGATTTTGCCAGACGTTGCCAAATTGCTCTGGACATATTGTACACCAGAGTTTATCTTCCATGACAGAGTAACATGATTAAAGTCCTTATTCTTTACTATCGCTAAATGATTTTATCCTTTTCTTCTATATCATGTTCTATTTGTTTAAGGCCCAAGAATGCCTGAAGGCCTGATGCATGTTGCTTTATGTTTGCGATGTTATTTTGGTATTCAATGACGTCCTTTTCCGTGTGTTGTAATGACATTAACGAGTTTACTCTGATTCCTCTGTTTCGCCCAGTTCAGTCAAAATATCTTCTTGGAGTTTGTTCAGATAGCTAACAATCTTTAACCTTGTCAGTTTTATTTCAAACTCGACATTTTCTCTTGTTTCCTTGATTGATTTCAAATTTTCTTCGCGGTCTTTCTGAATTCTTTTAATATTTTCAAAAATTTCTGCTAAGGTGTAATTAATTTCCGTGAACGCATTTGAAGATTTTATATCTTTTAAGAAATCGTCAATATCAACAAAATCTTTACACTCGTTGTGAGTCTCCACAATGCACTTTTTACAACATGGACAATCATGCTTAATACCGTATATTTGGAACTTTTCATTGTGATCGTTGATTGTGCTATATCTAGAATTGTAGATGGTAGTTTCTTGCATTCATTAACAGAAACTGTAGTATGCCTCCTAGTTGCCTTGGATATGCTATGATGTTCGGTGCACTCATGACATAGGCCTTCGTCACATTTGGAACACCAACATACTGATGGTTTAGTTATATGGCGAAAATAACATGTCCCACAAATAATCCAATTAGTTGTCATTACCCTAAAACAAAAAGATATTGAATATTTATCGCTAATTTACAAATTTTTCCTTTGATCTTTAATAACTGATAATTTTCTTTCTCAGCACAGTCGAGTGATACGAAAATTATCGCTTGAAACTAAGGGAACCGTCCCGTTGTGAAGAAAATTAACAACGTCTTCATAGGTAAAATAGGGATGAACAGATTATCATTAGTCATCTCAACACGATTGCTTTTCTCACTTTCGTCGTACCGGCCAAAGCGAGAAAATCAATTTCAATGAGATAACCAACGATAATTCATAATTACATAAATCATAAAAAAAGGATATCAATGCACAATGTTTTTTATACTTATGTAACACAAAAGAAAACAAGTATCTTTGTTGATTGTAAGTCCTAAAATAAATATTGATTCTGTTCCCGAGGAGGATTTTGCTCCGTGTGAATCGGATTTAGGTTGCCGTCTCATGTGATTGCTCGTCAGGATTCGAATATCTCTCGGATTTTCGATCGTAATACCTGGTGTTAGAAAAGAACAGCGCTTTTATTCATTATCTAATTCAGCATATTATTCTTCTGACTTTATTATTCAATGTGTTAGTATGTTGGCCGAGGGAAAACATCAATAATCTCTCTCATGATACGTATGCTTTATTTAAGTAATATATTATATTTTAAAAAAAGAGGGGGGAAACCAAAAATGTATGCGTTGTTAACATCACGTTTCTACGATATTAACAACCGAATAGCATGCCCTTCTAATATAGCTTTTATGCTTAAAATTTAGATATACTACGTGATGTTTTCATGAGGAAATGTAGGAATTAACAATATCATATATATTTGAAAAGGTAAACAAAATGAACAATATCAAATAAATCTATCTATATATATATATATCTATATGTAACTAAGACATCAAATTACATTCAAATATTGCCCAATTCATATTTAATAAACATGTCAATAGAATTTCATGTCAACACAAAAGAGCTGGATATTAGGCTGGTGGTACCCCGAAAAACATTTCCAGGTTTATAATTTAGCACCCTGACACGCGTTAATTCAACATGAGACTAATTATCACCCCTCAAATCAATAAAGGCTATTTTAACTATTAGTGGTATTTTTATATATTGCCATAGAAGCGGGAGGTTTGGATAGCCATCAAACCAAGTTCAACGCATCAATTTTTCTTAAAATATCCTATGACAAGTCAGGATTTCGGCATCTATTATCAAATAGTTCGTTTATATGTATTTTTTTGCACGTGTTTTTGTTATAGCTCAGTGTTTCTGTTTTTCCATTGTTTTTCCGACGTAGTCGGTATAGTTTCAGTTTGTGGTCTTTGAACTAAAGGACGCTTAACTATGGCAACAGAATACGCATGCTCGAAAATCCTTTCTGTGATTGGACAAAATGCTGTCATGGTGGGTGATCTGGTTGTGTTTGAAAAAACGTCTCGTTAATTATATCGTAATGGAAAGCAAGTGAAAAACTATAAATATTTGAACTAGATCTTACAAAGATTTATATTTTTATTAAAATAACTGTTTCTCAAATAGCTCTTTGCATCACAGCTGTTTATTCGGGACAATTATCTAATTTTTAATGTAAACTTTGTTGTACGAACGTACATGACTTTTAGAACGCACCTACGCATGTGAGATTTCCTTGGGGTTTTGGTGAACGTACATGTGTAAACAGAAAGATACGAGGACCAAGAATACTGAACACAAACAGAGAAAACGTTATTTAAATGGTATCTTTGTGTTTCAGAAGGTTATCGAAATGATAGTTTTAAACATATACTCAAATTTAAATACGTCGGATATCTTTTTTAAAGATAGTCCTTGTTTTAATTATAGCTGATGTGTTTCACACTGTTTTAGTTTGTAGTCCGGACTTGTTTTTTCTTGATCGATTTAGGACAATTTAATAGCGATATACCTCTGTTGACTTTATTTAAGAGCATTTTGATCGAAAATTCATAGGCAACTATTGAACTTTGGACGGAAATCCGGTGTCTCTACCACTTGCATACTATTCTCAAGTCATACAAAGCTCCAACGTAAATTCGAAAAAGGGAAGTCCACAACAACTAATAAAACCAATTGTTTATAAACAAGGGAATGATATATGAACGAAAAGCTTCTGTCATATTCCGGATTTGGCTTTTGAATTTGATATTTTTTTTTTGAAACGCGCTAAGCCTTCACGCAATATGTGATCGTCACTTGCTTTTATTTATAAAAAAAAATTGGAAACTACACGTTTAATAATTTAATGCGTCCGAAGCGCTTTTCTGGATAGACCTTCATCAGGAACGCTCAAAGCCAAACATTTGAAATCCGAGGATGTATAAGTTCCGAAACCGTTGAAGAGCTATAAGTCAAAAAAACATAAAATAAATAGCCAAATTCATCTAAAACTTTAAATACGAAATTGCGAGAAAAAAGAATAAAATGAAGAAATTTATTGGTTCAAGTTAGTTGAATTCAATGTACTATTACCCCTGTATCGGTAGTGATAAAGTTAAAGGACAAAATCATGCATTCTTGATATCATTACATCGAATTTTTATTGTTGACAAATCCTAATCTGTTAACCTATTAAGATCTAGTTATAACCAGGTAACGGAGAAAAGATAATTAGAGAATAACAAGATAATTTGCAAAATTTATCTAAAAAATGATTGTAATTTATATAAATAAACTTATGATTATCTTAAGACCATCATGAGACACCTCTCGTGTAGTCCTATATTTATGACCAACTTTAAGAGATGTCATAATTTAGAAACACTTTGTGAAACCCACTTAGACTTAAGTTATGTCGTAAGACCATCCTAAGACATGTGTTAGTCCTGAGACAGCTTCGTAAAACTAAGCCTAGGTACTCAAAGCCCTCTAATATATATTGCTTGTCTTAACTACAGATACTAATAGTCATGTTAATGTGTGTAATAATTGTTATTGAAAAACATAAACTAAACAATTAAACAAAGTGTTACAAAGATTAAAGTGTTTTAAAAAAGCATAACTGTAGCTGTGTTGTAAACATAACAAAAATAAAATTGGTTAAAAATCGACACTTTTTCTTCCGGTTTCAGATGTATATGTGTCTGTTGATGTGGTCGGGTACCTAGGGAATCACACTCAAGTACCAACAATATGTAGAAACATATATTTAAAAAAAATCATAAAATGTGTAAAAATCCACTAATTTCACTAAAATGTTTGTTTTAATTTGAATTTAAAATATATTCAAGTATTCTAAATTCAGAAGTTATTGCGTGCATTTATCGTTGCATTTTTTTAACAATGGATATAAATGCGATATTAGTTATTGTGACCTTAGGAAAAACTAAATAAAGAAGTATATATGCATCAGATTCCAGAATGGGAGTTCTCATTTTTACGATACTCACACAGTCGCATTATTCATATTAATGAAAAATTTCGCAATAATTTGAGAATGAACAGTAAAAACTTTTTACCTAACTTAATTATTAATACAAACGATCAAAACTTGTTTCAACGTACCAAAAGTGATTGTCAAAACCGCTGTTAATCCTTTAAAATTCGTCACGTTATTTTAAACATGAATAAATCGTGACTTCGAGTGGTAAAGCATATCAGTAGATAATTGCATACCTTTACAATAAAGAAATCAGTCTGAAGCAGTCGGGAAATATTTTATGTTATTATATCTTAATTCCATATATTTCCTACAATTTTAAAAATAATTACCTGTTATAATTAACAACAACACTATATAATGTTTACTTAATTGTCATTTTCTGAAATTGTTAAGAAAACATTACATAATCTTTTATTCACAAAGAACATAGATATGCCATGCTATTGCTAAGTAGACGCCATTATTGGTAACTGGAATATCAACAATCCTTATATTCCTTTATCTTCATATTAACATGTACTGCCAGAGGCATAAGGATTAAAATTCAAATCCTTGATCGTCAATAGATTAACATGAAGTGCAATGAAGATAATTAAAATTTATTTCATATGATATTTGTAAAATTAAATAATCTATTTAAAAGTGATTTCAATGTTTAAGGTTTGATTTCATAGTTTCTTTCAGCTTTAAACCACGATTTACGGATTTTTTTGCATCCGTATCCAATTCCTTCTTTAATAGATATAGAAAGATGCTGTGTGAGTGCCAATGAGACAACTCTCCATCCAAATAACAATTTTAAAAAAGTAAACCTTTATAGGTCAATGTACGGCCTTCAACACGGAGCCTTGGCTCACGCCGAACAACAAGCTATGAAGGGCCCCAAAATTACTAGTGTAAAACCATTCACACGGGAAAACTAACGGTCTAATCTATATAAAATAAAAAGTTTTACTTTGTTTGTTGTGTTTCTAGTTTTAGAAATTCAATATATTTTGTCAATAAACTGTTAAATAAAACCTTATATGAATGAGTTTGCTCAGTACTGTTGTTCCAAAATTAAACACTTCACTTGGACGAAGCACCAAAATTACACACACCAAAATAAAACGCATGCCTTTCAGGAGAAAATCGCGAATATAACCCGACGCCAAAATTTCCCAATTTACGGTATCATTTATATGTTTTTCTCCTGTGATGCTATATGAATAAAGTTTCATGCAAAGACACATTTGTCCTCAATGTATAAAGCCTCAAAGAGACATCAAAATATAAAAGACTTTATAATGCAACTAGTTCTGTTTATTTCCAAAATAGTAACACAGCTATATATTGTGCAATGTCAATTTCATCTTGGAATGTAAAATTGAGAATGGAAATGATGGGAAATGTATCAAAGACATATCAAACAGCAGACAACGACCGGAGGCCACCAATGGGTCTTCAACGCAGTCAGAAAGTCCCGCACTCGGAGGTGGTCCTAAGCTTGTCCCTATATATTGTGTACTAGTTCAGTAAAAATGGACATCACTCTAAACTCCAAAACATATAAATGAACTAAACCTAAAAAAACCATACAAGACTTACAAAGACCAAAGGCTCCTGACTTTGGGACAGGAGCATCAATGAAGCGGGTTGAAACAAGATTTGGGAAATCTCAACCCTACTCCTATACAGCTAGCAAAGAAGAATATAGAAACACAATCATAGCAATACGCACAGTAAAACTCAGTTTAAAAAGTCTGAGACCGCTGTCAGAATAGATAACAAAAAGAAACAAGCAAATGAGTATGATATAAATTACAAAGGACTACTTGTAGTTACTGACATGCAAGCTCCATACCTCAATTAAACTGATTGAAAGATTATGTCTTCATCATAAGACAACCAAGTACAATCCCAACCGTTGGATTGATTATCATACCATCATAGAACATAAGAACATAGCTCGTATTATGCCAATTACAATCTAACAACAGAAAAAAGACCATGAACATCGCTTTCATTTGTGTGTATATCAACCCCCTTCTCCACCAAAAAATTAAATAATAAAAACACGCACACCCTTAGAAAAGGAAGATGGTCGGTGCATAATCACGAATACGTTTCTGTTGCCAAGGATTTTTCACAAGTGTAGTAATTAGCAGAACATTTCCTATATACACCTATAAACTATACAGTATACGTATTCTATAAAGCTTTACAAGGCTTGATCCAAATAGCTTTTTACTTCCAATAACTTGCAATAACTTGCAAGTACAAAAACAAGTTGCAGTATAAAAGCAATATTTGGTCAATGTAATAAAAATATAAACTTTTCCTTTTCCTACAATCAGGGGTTCATTAAAGGGTAAAAATAAGTTTGAAATATGAGTTACATTTAAATAGCTATTAAACAGTAAAATCCTAAAAATACTAACTCGTAGGAAAATTCAAAACGGGAAAGTCACTAATTAAAAGCAAAAACAAAAGCTCAAACACATCAAACGAATGGATAACAACTGTCATATTTCTGACTTGATACAGGCATTTTCTTATGTACAATATGGTGGATTTAACTTGGTTTTACACCTTCTAATGCATAAAAACAATATTATGTCAATGTTATAGAAATATAAACCTTTTCCTACAACCAGGGGTTCATTTAGGGATGAAATTAAGTTTGAAATTGTTTTTTTTTTTTTTTAATTTTATATATAGCTAACAAATTGAATGTATTTATTTTTGTGGCAGTGTAAAAACAATATTAGGTCAATGTAATAAAAATATAAACTTTTTCCTAAAATCAGGGGTTCATTAAGAGATGAAAATAAGTTCAGAATTTGCGTTACATTTAAATAGCTATAAATGTACTTATCTAAGTTGCACTTTACAATAATATTAGCATTAGGTCAATGTAATAAAAATATAGACCTTTTTTTGTACTCGGCACAAAACTGGGGAAGGGCTCATTATAACCTCGTCCTTATCCAGTTTTTAAGCCTTATACAAAAAAGTTTATATTGTTTCTGACCTTGTCCTAATATTGTTTATGTATTTAAGTCAAAATGACTGCATTATGCCGAATCTAATCATAAGAGTTCTTTATAAGAATAAAAGGATTTCCTCCATGCACAGACTTATGAAAACTAACCATCAATATAATAAAAAGACATTTAAAAGTTTCTTTTACCAGAACTCAGGCCATCACCTTAAATTAGCATATGAAAATAAGCAACACAACATGCTGTATTCTTTTCTTTAAAATAAGATTATAGTCTGTAAATACAAGCTGGGAAGTTGAAAGTTGAAAACATATACAAACAGACCATTAACTTTTCCACGCTTATCACGACGTATTTATTATAGACATTTTTATTTAGGGACCAGGCAAGGACCACCTCCTTGTTCAGGATTTTCTCGCTACGTTTAATACCCATTGGTGACCTTCTGTTGTCTGTTCTTTGGTCGGTTTGTTGTCTTTTTGACATATTCCCCATTTCCATTCTCAATTTTATTTAAATTGAAGATTCACCAAAGGCTCTAAATGCCTAAATCAAATGATTCTAAAAACCAATACAGGAATAACCTTTCTGTAGTGATTAACATTGAATACTTAAACGTTCTGTACTTGCGTTTTTGTTATGTTTTTATAATCAATTTTTATGATACATCGCACGTTCTTGAAACATTAAACTTTATTTAACAGTCTTTAAAGTTACAATGCATGTTATCGTAAAGTGGTTTTACTAAAACTGCATGTAATATAACAAAAACGTCTAAACTGTATGAATTTGTATTGATGACTGAAGTACAAGATAACGTCATAAGTACACAACGTTGGATATACAATAATGCCGCGTTACGTTAACGTTCTCTTCTGTGCGTGATTTCCAACATTCTCCGGCCCACGAAAAGTGAAAATATAAAACTTGTAAAATAATTAAAGTCTCTTTGTTTAAATAATAAATATGAAATTAACTTTAAAGTCCATCATAAATTAAAAACTTTTACCACTTTTCATAATATAGTGTCACTTTGAATTAACGTTCGATTTTCTGTTCAAGTTCTCCCTGTAGTCCAAGTCCTGATACGTTCTACTGCTACACGTTTTGCCTTGCGATCTTTTGGTGTGTTCGAATCATTGTCCTGTTCCTTTGTGTCACATATATTGACTTCATTAGTACTTATTTCCAAAGGGTAAAGTTTCTTTATTGGCCTTGATGTTATTCCGTTTGCGTCCTCAACATAACTGACCGTATGAGTCCATCTTGTCCAAAAACAAGTTCTTTTATAATAGCTAGTTGCCAATTAATCCTTGGAGTTTCATCGTATATTTGAACAATATCACCAACTTTGATATCCTGTTCATTATTACCGTTGATGCGATGAAATTCACGTAAAGCGGTTAAATATTACTTCTTCCATCTACACCAGAAATGCTTAAGGGGGTTCGCCGGTCTAAATCATTTATATAGGATTTCTCTATATTTTTCTATAAATGAACTTTATCTTATAGTTAATAGAAAAATAAAATAAAAAAGTGTGGTCACCGTTCATTTGCGCTCACAATCTGCCTTCGAAAGAAGCATACATTTTTGTAAAGGTGTTTTTTTTTCTGTTGAAGTAATAGGAGAAATAAAGGTAATATCGAAATAAAAAAAAGAAATTTATTACAGAAATCGCTAAAATTTTACGATAATTTAGTTTAAGTACAGCTTATATGGAAATTATATTAAAAAAGATAGGTCACCGATGAGTTGAAAAAGATATTTCAATTTTAGAGCCAAAAAATGGCATTTTTCCACCAAAGGGAGATAATTTGGAGCTTTTTCAATGATGTATACATTTTGAAAGTCATCTGGGGCCAACACGAATTGATTGTTTGGAATGATTTTTGTACCATATGATAAAGTAACAACTACAAAAGGAAATAAATAAAATTTGTAATGAAAAACAAATGTTTGATTTTTTTCTGAAATTTTTATACCCTCGAGCCTCCTTAATTATCTGGCATTGCACTGTATAAAGTTTGTTGGAGGAAGAATGTGTAAAGTCTTGTACAAGGTTCTCATCGACGTGTTGGTTGCTATGATACGGTAATGATACGATTTTCCTTCCATATAATAAATGAGATGGAGTCAGTGGGTCCTCGTCTATCGGATCTGTAGATATGTATGTCAACGGGCGGTCATTTAGAATTGCCTCTACTTCTATTACTGTAGTATTAAGTACATCTAAACTCACATAAGATCGTCCTAAAACTTTCTTGATACAATTTTTCATGCGGTCGTTGTGGTCTATAAATTTGGTACATTCAGACGAAAAGTGTGATTCCTTGCAGTATGCGCAGCTGACTTGATAAGATTTCTGTGGTGAATTAGTCTTTGGCCAGTTTTCTCGAGATTTTGTGTTTGTGTAGAAGGTAGCTGTAGTACTAGGACTTTCAAATGTTTCTGTACTTCTACCAGACTCTAAAATTGCCAGTTCCTTAAGAATAGATCTCCTAAGATCACCAAGATACCAATCTGTTGAACCGTGTTCACGTGTTAAGTTTTTGCGTATTTCACCAGGCATTTTGTTGAGTATGACTGGTTTTAATAACGAGCCGTATGAGTCTTGAGCTTGTCCAAGAGATTCTAGTCCTCTTATGTATGTCTCTGTTTTGTCATAGTAACTTCTAAGTTGTGAAAGCGTATTCTTTGGTGCGGGTATGTCTAGTAGTGCTTGCATGTACGATTGGATTATCTTATGCTTTTGTCCGAATCTTTCATGTATGAGTTCAATAGCTTTGTTGTAGTTTGTGTGCGTAAGAGCAAATCCGGCAATGGTATATGACGCTTCTCCTTCTAGTAAAGATTTGAGGTAGTTGAACTTTTGAACTTCGGTTAGTGTGTTGTTGTTGTGAATTGCGGAATCAAAAGAATCCCAAAAGGATTGCCATTCAAGTACGTTTCCATCAAATGAAGGTAAATTCAATTTCGGTAGTTTATGAAAGTTGCTGCTATTGACGCTTGAATTTGAACGTAAAGATGTGAAATTGAGGCCAGTATTTTGTGAGTCATCTCTTATGTTATATACGGGGCCAACATTTTGAATGGGTTGCAGTATCTCATTGTGCGGCGAAAAACTTCTAGCGGCTGCATTTAAACTAGATGTATGAACGTGAATAAATTTACGAATTTTACGTATTTTCGTCTCCAAATTAAATTTATACTCATCTGTGTCCAGTATCTCTTGCTCTATATCCTCCTCTTGTACACTTTCTAAAATGTTCTTATCCAAATCCTTCAGAATATCTTGCTTTTCCTTTAATGTATCCAGAATTGTTTCCAGCTCGTCCTCTTCCGGTTTTTCTTCTGTTTCACTTCTCTCCTCAAATCTTCTTAAAATCCTAGAAACTGCGCTTCTGTGTCCCGTTCGTATAGATTTCAGCTTTGAAGTCATCTTCTTCTGGTCACGGTACCAATATCGTAAAGTGGTTTTACTAAAACTGCATGTAATATAACAAAGACGTCTAAACTGTATGAATTTGTATTGATGACTGAAGTACAAGATAACGTCATAAGTACATAACGTTGGATATACAATAATGCCGCGTTACGTTAACGTTCTCTTCTGTGCGTGATTTCCAACACATGTCTTGTTTCTTATCCTTTTTCGGACGTCGGATTATACTTTTATCTGGCTTAAAATTTAATTTTAGAAGAATGCATGATAAACTTTCAATAGTTGTGCAAATACAAAGCATAGACAAAATGTACTTATTTTATGTACTTGCAAGATATTAGACAGTATCAAGCTTTTTGGATCAAGCCTTTTGAAATTTGCATTTATTTTATGGAACAAGTAAAATGTATAGTTTATAGGTGAATAAAGGAAAATTGAATTTTTCTGCTAACTAATCCCTGGCAACAGTAACGTATTTGTGATTATACAACAACCATCTTCCTTTTTTGGGTGTGTGTTTGTTTTTATTATTTTATCTTTTGGTGGGGGGAAAGGGGGGTGACATGCATATACATGAAGAAACTCTCGTGATCTTATTCTTCTGTTTTTAGTTAACCCTCTTACTGCCGGAGGGACACATATGTCCATGGTTAAATGTATACAAGCTTCCCATCAATGCTGTATCTCTTTCAATTAAAGACCGAAGATTAAACAGTGTTATGTTTTTCTCCAATTTGGGTCCCAAATGTAAGGGTCATTATATCGTGACGTCATATATCGAATGACGTCGTTGTTTGGCATGTTACGTCACAGACGTCGAGCTGTCAAAAAGTGAGCAAGTGATTGTTTATATCCCACTGGAAGGCCTCTGACAAAAATTCTTATCCCACGCAAAGATAACCATAACCGTATTTTTAGAATTTTGAATCATCAATGCTCTTCAACTTTGTACTTGTTTTGGCTTTCTTACTATTTTGATCTGAACGTCACTGATGAGTCTTATGTAGACGAAACGCACGTCTGGCGAATTCCACAGAGCCAGTGAGAATAATCTATAGAGGATAAAAATAATTATTAACGTGCATGTGAACAATTCGAACTTATTGAAACATTCGGCCCAATTAAAAAATTCACCTCATTAAAAAAATCACCTCATTAAATAATTCAACCGCATTGAATCCGTACTCATGTGACCTTCAATCTAACCGTTTAGCTATTAAAAAATAGAATGTCAACATTGGAAGTCAAACAAAACGGATGAACCAATTGGTTGACTGTTTCATTCCACAAAAAGATCATTCTTATGCATGTACATGTGGACATGACAATAAACATTCTATTTAACGGTATGCCATCTGTTTGTATTCTTATGTTTGTTTATATGTGGTTACTAGTACATGATCGTTGGCAATATTCGGAGGTCATCTCAATAATTAAATATATGAAATCTAGACAAAAATACACACGAAATTTTGATACTTATTATGCATTATTTTTGTTTATCTTAGACGTTTTGTAATTTGGATATAAGTTTTAGTATATTATAAATCAAATAAAAGAATTTGAGTCAAATCGGTCAACGTGAATTTGACAACTAATGCCCCTTTAATATGTCTTTAACATGTTTTATTTTAAATGCACGACAACAAAAAGATATCTACAGATGAGTTGTTCAAATTGTACTATTAAAAATGTGGCAAAGCCTTTAATAATGCCAAGGAAAAGCTAAACACTATAATCAGCAGATTAAATATTTTGTTTGAAAATGAAACATACAAATAAAGATGAGATGAATAGAATCTTCTCTCCTGGTAAGTAATGGTTTTCATGACATTTGTATTGTACTTCAAATAAGTAAACCTATACAAGTTATTTAACAGTCTTGCGTTGTAAGGGTAGTTGTAATCGGCTTCTTATGCGACTATTTGAATCTTTACACTAATTGCCGCTAAGAAAGTAATCAAAAATTGTTTCATTTTAATTTGATACACTTTTGGATAATTTACACAATTTTATTATTGTATCTTTATTCTCATCGTGTATTACATCTTAGTGTATTTTAAATACGGATTACTCTTTCTAATCCTTTCTGTTTATCCTTTCCAAAGAACAACATTCATACCTGTGTACGCTCGAATTCACACCTGCGGCTTAATTGCTACAAGTGAACGAATTGACCTCAAGCCGAGAAATATACAGCGACCTTAACAAAATAATAAACACACTCTGCTCACACATGAGTTGCATTGAAATGATTATCAAAATAATAACGGTAAATAGAACGGAAATATTTTCAGTTTTAATGAAATTTATTCGAAAATATTTACTAGAGATAATTTTATATAGAAGTTCAATTCAATAAATACAAAACGGTATACGCATATTCCTTTTTCGTTCATTCTTATATTGTGGTTAATAACTACAACCATTCGTCAGCTGTGCGCTTTTAATTACGTAAATTGTCGATAAGCTATAAGAGTTAAACAGATTTTATTTTTTCCCAGAATTCAACACATCGGGCTAAAACGTCACAACTCACTCGAGAAGTTCAACCAAAAAAGTTACAAATACTTGATTTTTTCCGTTATTAAAAGGAACATAAATTTAACCTTTGCAAATGTGTTTTTTATGTTAAGATGAACATAATTAGATGATAAGGAAAAAATCGCGGATTTTCCCTTTAGAAATAAAATGAATCAAACTGCCTGAAAAAAAAGCGAATCATAATTTCATTCAGAAAAAAAAAATGTTTTTGTATTATATAGCTAATGCACCCTTAATAAAAAGGTGTATTTTAGGATTATCACTTTTTAATTCTATTCACTGATCAGTTTTACCCTATTTTTTATCAGCTGACCATATTAAAACAATGTTATAACAGTTAGTAAATAGCTGTAAAAAAAGTGCTGACTACTGGGCTTGTGATACCTTCGGGGAAATAAATCTTCACCAGCAGTGGCATCGACCCAGTGATTTTATATACTGAACTCATATTTAATACATTGTCTAGAATTCAGAAGTAGTTTATGTAAAGAATTCCAGACAATGTACTAAATATGAATTCAGTATATAATTTATAGAAACTGACTTAACAAATAGGCCAGATAAAAGTTTTGGATTCGAGCGTTGCTGATGAGTCTTTTGTAGACGAAACGCTCGTCTGGCGTATATACTAAATTTAGTCCTGGTATCTATGATGAGTTTATTTACAACCACTGGGTCGATGCCACTGCTGGTGGAGATTTATTTCCCCGAGTGTATCACAAGCCCAGTAGTCAGCACTTGTTGTGCTGATATGAATTGTCATTGATATGGTTATATTTATAAATTTACTGTTTACAAATTTTTGAATTTTTTGAAATACTATGGCTTTTCTACCTCAGGCATAGATTACCTTAACTGTATTTGGCAAAACTTTTAGGAATTTTGGTCCTCAATCCTCTTCATCTTCGTTCTTTATTTGGCCTTTTTAACTTTTTCGGATTCGAGCGTCACTGGTGAGTCTTTTGTAGACGAAACGCGCGTCTGGCGTATTTACTAACTTTAGTCCTGGTATCTATGATGAGTTTATTAAAAAGATACTAAGTGTCCGACGTCCGAAAAAGGATAAGAGCCAATACATGCATTTTTATTTTGAAAGCCATTTAAATTAATTTTATGTTTCAAGAACGTGCGATTTCATAAAAATTGATTATAAAAACATAACAAAAACGCAAGGAAAGTACTTTCAAGAATTTGATATTAATCAAAACAGAAAGGTTAATCCTGTATTATTTGATTTAGGCGTTGAGAACCTTTGGTGACCCCACAATTTGAATAATAAGTACGACGTGACAAGCATCAAAAAGGTGAAATTAGGATTTACATATCAGATATATATTCTAAAATTTATGAATTACATGCAATTCCTGATGCACTTAGTTAATACAAGTAATTCCTGATGCACTTAGTTAATCAAGTAATTCTGATGCACTTAGTTAATACAAGTATTTCCTGGAACTGCCAAGTTATTACTAGCAATTACTAATTTTTGAATATTTTTTTTACAGCTATTTACTAACTGTTATAACATTGTTTTGATATGGTCAGCTGATAAAAAATTAGGGTAAACCTAATCAGTGAATAGTATTAAAAAGTGATAATCCTAAAATACACCTTTTTATTAAGGGTGCATTAGCTATATAATACAAGGCAGTTTGATTCATTAATAGTTATTAACCACAATATAAGAATGAACGAAAAAGGAATATGCGTATACCGTTTTGTATTTATTGAATTAAACTTCCTAGTATATAAAATTATCTCTAGTAAATATTTTCGAATAAATTTCATTAAAACTGAAAATATTTCCGTTCTATTTACCGTTATTATTTTGATAATCATTTCAATGCAACTCATGTGTGAGCAGAGTGTGTTTATTATTTTGTTAAGGTCGCTGTATATTTCTCGGCTTGAGGTCAATTCGTTCACTTGTAGCAATTAAGCCTCAGATGTGAATTCGAGCGTACACAGGTATGAATGTTGTTCTTTGGAAAGGATAAACAGAAAGGATTATAGTGGCTTACAAGATTTTGTGAGGTAGACGAAATTGACCTTAAAACGATCGTATTGACTTTTTTGCTCCAAAAATAGGTAGATCGGACATATTTTGACTTTATTTAATGACTTCCTTAGTTTGGGATTAATTGTAATTAGCATGTTCCAATGAGACTGAAAAATGTTGTTTTTTTGTAAGATGAATAATAATTTTACCTGGCGTAGCCGTGTGTAAAGTGTATTTCGGCATTTCTCTCCGAAAAATGACTTGTTGATTGGAATAAAACGTTTTATTTGTAAACTTTTTCTGTTTTTCTCCGCAATTGACTATTAAAAAATAATCTATTTACTGTGTATTTTGAAAATTTTGTGAAAATAGGAGAATTGGCATTTATTACCTTTCATACCTATACTTTCATTGATAAAACATAACATGGACTCATCCAGTGTCCAGTTTAAAGGTCATTTTAGTTACTGTCACATTCATGCACGTTCTGATTTAATCAATAATCATGTATGAAAAGTATAAACAGTTTGAAGGTAAACTAATAATAACTTAACCCAATCAAATTGCGTAATATTTAATAACAATGACCGGTCCACATTATAATAAGTAATAGGGGTAAACTGGGTAGGGAGAAAATGTAAGATATTCAAAATTTATTTTTTTGCGATAACGAATAAAAATTTGTCAACCAAAAGTTTTGCTATACTTTCATTAACATGTCGTTCTGTATTGGTACAGTTTTTTTTATCTTTCATTTATGTATTTAAGGCCATACAAAGTTTGGGCTTCAAAAGTCCACATAATTATTGACTTTATACAGAAAATTTATCCTTTTAAAACATAAAATGTTTCCAAAACAATACGTTTCTACAAACTAAAATCATTTCTCAAAACACTGCAAAAAATTTCATTTCGATTGGTACAGAAGTATTGTCATAAAGTGCGTTGAAATAAACAGTGGTATAGCAAACATCGAATTCCCTCACAAAATCTTGTTAGGCACTATAGAAAGAGTAATCCGTATTTAAAATACACCAAGATTTAATACACGATGAGAATAAAGATACAATAATAAAATTGTGTAAATTATCCAAAAGAGTATCAAATTAAAATGAAACAATTTTTGATTACTTTCTTAGCGGCAATTAGTGTAAAGATTCAAATAGTCGCATAAGAAGCCGATTACAACTACCCTTACAACGCAAGACTGTTAAATAACTTGTATAGGTTTACTTATTTGAAGTACAACACAAATGTCATGAAAACCATTACTTACCAGGAGAGAAGATTCTATTCATCTCATCTTTATTTTGTAGTTTCATTTTCAAACAAAATATTTAATCTGCTGATTATAGTGTTTAGCTTTTCCTTGGCATTATTAAAGGCTTTGCCACATTTTTAATTGTACAATTTGAACAACTCATCTGTAGATATCTTTTTGTTGTCGAGCATTTAAAATAAAACATGTTAAAGACATATTAAAGGGGCATTAGTTGTCAAATTCACGTTGACCGATTTGACTCAAATTCTTTTATTTGATTTATAATATACTAAAACTTATATCCAAATTACAAAACGTCTAAGATAAACAAAAATAATGCATAATAAGTATCAAAATTTCGTGTGTATTTTTGTCTAGATTTCATATATTTAATTATTGAGATGACCTCCGAATATTGCCAACGATCATGTACTAGTAACCACATATAAACAAACATAAGAATACAAACAGATGGCATACCGTTAAATAGAATGTTTATTGTCATGTCCACATGTACATGCATAAGAATGATCTTTGTGGAATGAACAGTCAACCATTGGTTCATCCGTTTTGTTTGACTTCCAATGTTGACATTCTATCTTTTAATAGCTAAACGGTTAGATTGAAGGTCACATGAGTACGGATTCAATGAGATCGAATTATTTAATGAGGTGATTTTTTATGAGGTGAATTTTTTAATGGGGCCGAATGTTTCAATAAGTTCGAATTGTTCACATGCATGTTAATAATTATTTTTATCATCTAGATTATTCTCACTGGCTCTGTGGAATTCGCCAGACGCGAGTTTCGTCTACATAAGACTCATGACATTCAGATCAAAATAGTAAGAAAGCCAAAACAAGTACAAAGTTGAAGAGCATTGATGATTCAAAATTCTAAAAATACGGTTATGGTTATCTATGCGTGGGATAAGAATTTTTGTCAGAGGCCTTCCAGTGGGATATAAACAATCACTTGCTCACTTTTTGATCAGCTGGACGTCTGTGACGTAACATGCCAAAAAACGACGTCATTCGACGTCATTCGATATATGACGTCACGATATAATGACCCTTACATTTGGGACCCAAATTGGAGAAAAACATAACACTGTTTAATCTTCGGTCTTTTAATTGAAAGAGATACAGCATTGTATACATTTAACCATGGACATATGTGTCCCTCCGGCACTGCCGGTTTGGACATATGTGTCCCTCCGGCAGCAAGAGGGTTAACTAAAAACAGAAGAAAAAGATCACGAGAGTTTCTTCATGTATATGCATGTCACCCCCCTTTCCCCCACCAAAAGATAAAATAATAAAAACAAGTACACCCCCAAAAAGGAAGATGGTTGGTGTATAATCACAAATACGTTTCTGTTGCCAGGGATTTTTCACAAGTATAGTAGTTAGCAGAAAAATTCAATTTTCCTATATTCACCTATAAACTATACATTTTACTTGTTCCATAAAGTAAATGCAAATTTCAAAAGGCTTGATCCAAAAAGCTTGATACTGTCTAATATCTTGCAAGTACATAAAAGAAGTACATTTTGTCTATGCTTTGTATTTGCACAACTATTGAAAGTTTATCATGCATTCTTCTAAAATTAAATTTTAAGCCAGATAAAAGTATAATCCGACGTCCGAAAAAGGATAAGAAATAAGACATGCATTGTAACTTTAAAGACTGTTAAATTAAGTTTAATGTTTCAAGAACGTGCGATGTATCATAAAAATTGATTATAAAAACATAACAAAAACGCAAGTACAGAACGTTTAAGTATTCAATGTTAATCACTACAGAAAGGTTATTCCTGTATTGGTTTTTAGAATCATTTGATTTAGGCATTTAGAGCCTTTGGTGAATCTTCAATTTAAATAAAATTGAGAATGGAAATGGGGAATATGTAAAAAAAGACAACAAACCGACCAAAGAACAGACAACAACAGAAGGTCACCAATGGGTATTAAACGTAGCGAGAAAATCCCGAACAAGGAGGTGGTCCTGCCTGGTCCCTAAATAAAAATGTCTATAATAAATACGACGTGATAAGCGTGGAAAAGTTAATAGTCTGTATATGTTTTCAACTTTCAACTTTCCAGCTTGTATTTACAGACTATAATCTTATTATGAAGAAAAGAATACAGCATGTTGTGTTGCTTATTTTTATATGCTAATATTAAGGTGATGGCCTGAGTTCTGGTAAAAGAAACTTTTAAATGTCTTTTTATCATATTGATGGTTAGTTTTCATTAGTCTGTGCATGGAGGGAAATCCTTTTATTCTTATAAAGTATTCTTATGATTAGATTCGGCATAATGCAGTCATTTTGACTTAAATACATAAACAATATTAGGACAAGGTCAGAAACAATATAAACTTTTTTGTATAAGGCTTAAAAACTGGATAAGGACGAGGTTATAATGAGCCCTTCCCCAGTTTTGTGCCGAGTACAAAAAAAGGTCTATATTTTTATTACATTGACCTAATGCTAATATTATTGTAAAGTGCAACTTAGATAAGTACATTTATAGCTATTTAAATGTAACGCAAATTCTGAACTTATTTTCATCTCTTAATGAACCCCTGATTTTAGGAAAAAGTTTATATTTTTATTACATTGACCTAATATTGTTTTTACACTGCCACATAAATAAATACATTCAATTTGTTAGCTATATATAAAATAAAAAGAAAAACAAGTTCAAACTTAATTTCATCCCTAAATGAACCCCTGGTTGTAGGAAAAGGTTTATATTGACATAATATTGTTTTTATGCATTAGAAGGTGTAAAACCAAGTTAAATCCACCATATTGTACATAAGAAAATGCCTGTATCAAGTCAGGAATATGACAGTTGTTATCCTCAATGCTCTTTCAATTTTTTACCTGTTTGGCTTTATAAATATTTTGATATGAGCGTCACTGATGAGTCTTATATAGACGAAACGCGCGTCTGGCGTACTAAATTATAATCCTGGTACCTTTGATAACTTTTATCCATTCGTTTGATGTGTTTGAGCTTTTGTTTTTGCTTTTAATTAGCGACTTTCCCGTTTTGAATTTTCCTACGAGTTAGTATTTTTAGGATTTTACTGTTTAATAGCTAATTAAATGTAACTCATATTTCAAACTTATTTTTACCCTTTAATGAACCCCTGATTGTAGGAAAAGGAAAAGTTTGTATTTTTATTACATTGACCAAATATTGCTTTTATACTGCAACTTGTTTTTGTACTTGCAAGTTATTGCAAGTTATTGGAAGTAAAAAGCTATTTGGATCAAGCCTTGTGAAACTTTATAGAATACGTATAATGTATAGTTTATATGTGTATATAGGAAATGTTCTGCTTATTACTACACTTGTGAAAAATCCTTGGCAACAGAAACGTATTCGTGAGTATGCACCGACCATCTTCCTTTTCTAAGGGTGTGCGTGTTTTTTATTATTTAATTTTTTGGTGGAGAAAGGGGATTGATATGCACACAAATGAAAGCGATGTTCATGGTCTTTTTTCTGTTGTTAGATTGTAATTGGCATAATAAGAGTTATGTTCTTATGTTCTATGATGGTATGATAATCAATCCAACGGTTGGGATTGTACTTGGTTGTCTTATGATGAAGACATAATCTTTCAATCAGTTTAATTGAGGTATGGAGCTTGCATGTCAGTAACTGCAAGTAGTCCTTTGTTAATTTATGTCATATTCATTTGCTTGTTTCTTTTTGTTACCTATTCTGACAGCGGTCTCGGACTTTTTAAACTGAGTTTTACTGTGCGTATTGCTATGATTGTGTTTCTATATTCTTCTTTGCTAGATGTATAGGAGGGGGTTGAGATTTCCCAAATCTTGTTTCAACACGCTGCATTGATGCTCCTGTCCCAAAGTCAGGAGCCTTTGGTCTTTGTAAGTCTTGTATGGGTTTTTTAGGTTTAGTTCATTTATATGTTTTGGAGTTTAGAGTGATGTCCATTTTTACTGAACTAGTACACAATATATAGGGGCAAGCTTAGGACCACCTCCGAGTGCGGGACTTTCTGACTGTGTTGAAGACCCATTGGTGGCCTCCGGTCGTTGTCTGCTGTTTGATATGTCTTTGATACATTCCCCATCATTTCCATTCTCAATTTTATATTCCAAGATGAAATTGACATTGCACAATATATAGCTGTGTTACTATTTAGGAAATAAGCAGAACTAGTTGCATTATAAAGTCTTTTATATTTTGATGTCTCTTTGAGGCTTTATACATTGAGGACAAATTTGTCTTTGCATGAAACTTTATTCATATAGCATCACTGGAGAAAAAACATATAAATGATACCGTAAATTGGGAAATTTTGGCGTCGGGTTATTTTGGCGATTTTCTCCTGAAAGGCATGCGTTTTATTTTGGTGTGTGTAATTTTGGTGCTTCGTCCAAGTGAAGTGTTTAATTTTGGAACAACAGTACTGAGCAAACTCATTCATATAAGGTTTTATTTAACAGTTTATTGACAAAATATATTGAATTTCTAAAACTAGAAACACAACAAAGTAAAACTTTTTATTTTATATAGATTAAACCGTTAGTTTTCCCGTTTGAATGGTTTTACACTATAGCTTTGTTTTTCGGTGTGAGCCAAGGCTCCGTGTTGAAGGCCGTACATTGACCTATAAAGGTTTACTTTTTTAAATTGTTATTTGGATGGAGAGTTGTCTCATTGGCACTCACACAGCATCTTTCTATATCTATTAAAGAAGGAATTGGATACGGATGCAAAAAATCCGTATGTCGTGGTTTAAAGCTGAAAGAAACTATGAAATCAAACCATAAACATTGAAATCACTTTTAAATAGATTATTTAATTTTACAAATATCATATGAAATAAATTTTAATCATCTCCATTGCACTTCATGTTAATCTATTGACGATCAAGGATTTGAATTTTAATCCTTATGCCTCTGGCAGTACATGTTAATATGAAGATAAAGGAATATAAGGATTGTTGATATTCCAGTTACCAATAATGGCGTCTACTTAGCAATAGCATGGCATATCTATGTTCTTTGTGAATAAAAGATTATGTAATGTTTTCTTAACAATTTTAGAAAATTGAAAATTAAGTAAACATTATATAGTGTTGTTGTTAATTATAACAGGTAATTATTTTTAAAATTGTAGGAAATATATGGAATTAAGATATAATAACATAAAATATTTCCCCGACTGCTTCAGACTGATTTCTTTATTGTAAAGGTATGCAATTATCTACTGATAAGTATACTGATAAGAATTTTAAAAGATTAACAGCGGTTTTGACAATCACTTTTGCACGTTTAAACAAGTTTCGATCGTTTGTATTAATAATTAAGTTAGGTAAAAAGTTTTTACTGTTCATTCTCAAATTATTGCGAAATTTTTCATTAATATGAATAATGCGACTGTGTGAGTATCGCAAAAATGAGAACTCCCATTCTGGAATCTGATGCATATATACTTCTTTATTTAGTTTTTCCTAAGGTCACAATAACTAATATCGCATTTCTATTCATTGTTAAAAAAAATGCAACGATAAATGCACGCAATAACTTCTGAATTTACAATACTTGAATATATTTTAAATTCAAATTAAAACAAACATTTTAGTGAAATTAGTGGATTTTTACACATTTTATGAAATTTTTTAAATATATGTTTCTACATATTGTTGGTACTTGAGTGTGATTCCCTAGGTACCCGACCACATCAACAGACACATATACATGTACATCCGAAACCGGGAGAAAAAGTGTCGATTTTTAACCAATTTTATTTTTGTTATGTTTACAACACAGCTACAGTTATGCTTTTTTAAAACACTTTAATCTTTGTAACACTTTGTTTAATTGTTTAGTTTATGTTTTTCAATAACAATTATTACACACATTAACATGACTATTAGTATCTGTAGTTAAGACAAGCAATATATATTAGAGGGCTTTGAGTACCTAGGCCTACTTTTACGAAGCTGTCTCAGGACTAACACATGTCTTAGGATGGTCTTACGACATAACTTAAGTCTAAGTGGGTTTCACAAAGTGTTTCTAAATTATGACATCTCTTAAAGTTGGTCATAAATATAGGACTACACGAGAGGTGTCTTATGATGGTCTTAAGATAGTCATAAGTTTATTTATATAAATTACAATAATTTTTTAGATAAATTTTGCAAATTATCTTGTTATTCTCTAATTATCTTTTCTCCGTTACCTGCTTATAACTAGATCTTAATAGGTTAACAGATTAGGATTTGTCAACAATAAAAATTCGATGTAATGATATCAAGAATGCATGATTTTATCCTTTAACTTTATCACTACCGATACAGGGGTAATAGTAAATTGAATTCAACTAACTTGAACCAATAAATTTCTTCATTTTATTCTTTTTTCTCGCAATTTCGTATTTAAAGTTTTATTTGTACATTAAATTAGTATTTATCGATATTCTTTATATGAATTACATTCATTTTTTTTTTAAATCAGTTTTTAAAATTAACCAATACGTTTAATAATTTACGGTAAAGAAGTGTACTACATGAAGTTTTCCGTAAATCAATCTTAATATTTGAAAATGTAAAGAACTTGCGACAAGTTTAGGATATCTTTGCTAAGATCATCATGAGACAGTTCAAGTCGAGGTCGGAGATATTTCCTACGATAGTCATAAGTTGATTGTCCCTACATGTATGTTCTCTTAAGGCAGCAATACCATAAAAACGAGTATCACACAGCACACAATATATTATATTTGCATGCAACCATATATCAATGTCATATTTGTTATGTGCCTCTACCGTCTTAACAACCTATATAAAAAGGAGAGGTGGGAGAGGAACAGAAGATCATATAATGCAAAAAAATAAGTAGACCACTTCTGGCTCATTATCGAAGATTTAAAAAAAAAAAAAAACCCAGGTCATTCAAATATTGTTTGTAAGTAAAAAAAAGTGATAAAACTCAATTAAACTATTTTAACATATTTTGTTGGAATAATGAAAACGGGAAAAAGTTTGTTTAGAATGTGTATAATTCATTTTAATTTGAAATTCTCATTGCGTTATCATTGTACTCATGTTATTATTGTTGAACCGTTGTTTATGATTTTATATTACATTACAGGGTGGCAAGTTACCAGCTGCATTTCGTATCATAATAAACGACCCTAAACCTGAGATAACTACCTACGAATTATAATGTTCACACCTCAGTATTTGAAATCAAGATTGGTTCCTTATATAGGCAACAAATGCTGCATTGCAAGACGATATAACATTCTCACAAATAATGCCACAATCAAAGTTCGAAGAGCTACCTTAGATGATTATGACGACGTTATTGAAATAAGAGACCCGAAAGAACTTCATGGAGGTTATGACCCATTACCAGATACCTACAAAATGCTTGTAGAAAGTCCAAAGACCAAAGCATACGTTGCAACTGTAAATGAAAAACCGGTAGGTTTATTAATCATAGTTTTTTGTGTGAACCAATCAATCTGGGGAAATAAATATTGTACGATACATGGACGTAGATTGTTTTTCAGTTATTGGATAATACAATCTGTTCCTTAATAAAAATAATTGGTGACATAGTAGAATATTAAAATACAAAATCTTAGATAAATTCAAATGTAAATAAAAATTTGATTGCTGGAGTATTCTAATAGTTATCAAAAGTACCAGGATTATAACTTAGTACGCCAGACGCGCGTTTCGTCTACATAAGACTCATCAGTGACGCTCAAATCGAAATATTGATAAAGCCAAACATGTACAAAGTTGAAGAGCATTGAGGATCCAAAATTCCAAAAAGTTGTGCCAAATACGGCTAAGGTAATCTATGCCTGGAATAAGAAAATCCTTAGTTTTTCGAAAAATTCAAAGTTTTGTAAACAGGAAATTTATAAAAATGACCACATTATTGATATTCATGTCAAACACTTATTAAAGAAAATACCAAATCATTAGAAAACATATTGCAGAAAGTAGACTCAACTAGAGCTATTCCTCAGTTTAAAAAAACATTGCCTTAATGCAAGGTTTAAACCAGATGAAACGCGCGTCTGGCACAAATATAAAATTGCAATCCTGGTATCTATGATGAGTGTATATGTTACACTTCAAAACATAGATGCACTAAAATTTGAAAACTTACAAGACAAACAAATGCCAGGGGCTCATGACTTTGGATAGGCGCTAAAATGCGACAGGGTTAAACATGTTTTGTGAGATCTCATCCATCTTTTATACATCTAGCTAATGTAGAATGAAGAAACACACATCAATACGCAGTTAAACTCAGTTGCGAGTCTGAGTCCGATATCAGAAAAGGTAACAAAAGAAACTAAGAAAAATGACAATGATACATAAATTTACAAAGGACTACCAGCAGTTACTGACATGTCAGCTCCAGAACTCAATTTGTACAGCGGTTTAGTACTGTTACCTTTCAAGCACAATCACTCCCGTTAAGGGATTAGTATTATACCATCATAAAATATACCAGAAGACCATAACCCGAATCATGCCAACAACTGGTTTTAGAATAAATGTTTTTATTTCCGATGCAAAGAATCTATGAGTGAATCAATATAAATACCAAAATATGCCATCCTTGATGACGTGAAAACAGTATCGTAACAATATCCCTGCTGAATAAATTGAGGTGAATGCCGACTCGACATTTTTGAGGTTTGAATATGAACATAAAAGATTGAAATACCTGAATGTATAAGATATCTGTATATTGTTTTATATTAACGAATGATGTCCTTGTACCGATGATAACATTTAATAAATGTTTTGACTAGTTTGTGATATTGAAAACACTGGTTTAATAATATACATACATTACATTATGATGTTAAATCCTTACTGTTCTTCTGCCTGTAATATAAGTCGGTTTTGACTGTCCATTGCGTTAAACCACTTAATCCATGGGATGTTTTAGTTGATTTTAGTCTCTGATGTTTGACTTTTTATTGTTAATTGTTTTTGGCTGGTAAGTAGTTTTTGGTAACTTCGAGTACTCTCAAATCGTACTGTAGTTTGACATTTTGATAAAATTTGTGATGCATTTTTGTCTTTCAATGTTTACCCATTTTGTGTTATAAATAACTCTCGTCTCACTATTTTCAATATATTATACCATCTTTTATAGGTTTAAAGTGTGATGATACATTTTCAATTCTTTCCTCGCACTTTAGCCCAACAAATTTATTTATTTTTAAATATTTCCGTACTCAATGTACAACGGAAATATTATTTTTACCTGTGTACGTTATTTTATTACACGCCATTTAGTCAAAGTTTATTCGTTCAGTGTATGTTTGCATGCTTTTATTTATATGTCTTTAGATTCCGTTAAGCTATTTCAATTGATATTTTATAGTGAGTCTTTCTATGTCGTGATGTTCTAATGCACGAACCTATTTTTCAGTGGTTGTCGTTTGTTGATGTGGTTCATTCGTGTTTTTCGTTTCTTTATATAGATAAGTCCGTTGGTTTCCCTGTTTAAATGGTTTTACACTCGTCGTTTTTGGAACCCTTTATAGCTTGCTGTTCGGTGTGTAAAGTAAAATCACAATAATACTGAACTCCGAGGAAAATCAAAACCGAAAGTTCGTAATCAAATGGCAAAATCAGAAGCTTAATCACATCAAACGAATAGACAACTGTTATGTTCCTGATTTGGTACAGACATTTTTTTAGTGAAGAAAATGGTGGATATAAATGTGGTTTAACAGCTAGCTAAACCTCTAACATCTATAACAGTCACAGAAAATTCCATTACATTTACAACGATGTGTGAAAAAAGCATACAGCCAACAACATCTTCCTATATCTATATTATAGGAAAAATTGTCAAAAATAGGGGTACAGCAGTCAACATTGTATTGTTATGTTAATCACTTTAAAAACAAACAAATATGTAAGCAAACAGTTACCACGGCACAATAACACAATGATGGGATGTATAAGTACAGATCCACGTCATATGTAACAAAAAATCACAAAAAGGCATATAGACAAAGCCTATTAGGAAAAATGAAATACAAGAGTACAAAAATTATCATACCAAAAACAGACTAAACAGTAAAAGTAATATGCATAAAGACAAACTAAAGAATACTATAACACGCTATTAAGACTATAAACAACGTCAGTGCCCAATGCTACCTCATACAGGCCGTATTTAGCCGTAACACAAAGAGTTGTCCCATCGGCAATAATACCTCATCCGCTTATATCTAATTTAAGTGATTACAGTAGTAACTACTTAGACCACTCGGCCACCGAGGCCCCTATTATGGATTGATGATTTTGATGAATATTTCGATTGTACCTTTCCTTTCAGTAACACCCTTTTTGATAGAGTGTAAGAATCATTACAAAAAAATAAGTTATTTTCTTCTTACAGGTGGCATTGCACTTTGCATCGTTGATTGATGACGAAGAAACTATTGGACTGTTCGGAGTAAGAGTTTCAGCAAAATATCATGATTATCGTCTAACCCCAAAAATGATTGATCACCATAGAACTGTCAATTATGAAACTGCAATGCAATTCGTTGCTTGCATAGATGGGACATCCAGTCAGAAGTTTTCTAGTGGATTTTTTCTCAAAAGTGCTGACAAAATTATGTCAAAGGTTAGTGTACTTTCATGTCTCTCTTGCACGTTTGACCTTTCTTAAATATTTTTTTCACGGTAATGTAATTGTGCTTTCTTATACATTTGGCACGATGATATTGTAACTGCCATTATTGTTGTGATGTCTTCCGTGATGTCATCACTATGACGAGGATATAGAAGTTTGTATGGGTTTAATAATTATTTATTTCATGTACTGCTGAGTGCAACTTTAAATATAAGCATACAGCTAAACACTAAATTGACAATTGGGATATAATCTTTATTATAAAAATAACCAAAGAGACAGTCAAACTCATAAATCTAAAACAACTGACAACACCATGGCTAAAAAGACAAACAAACAAAAGCACACACGACACAACATAGAAAACTAAAGAATAAACAACACGAACCCCACCAAAAAACTAGGGGTGATACTGTTGGGTCAGTTAAAACAAACTATAAATAATGAAGAGACTGTTACATGTTTTAACCTTGTAACAAGCTGGATGTCATAACTTAATTCTTACGTTGATGTTGTCCGAAGAATTCCGAAAATTTACATACGACCAATACTTTCCTGTGTCCCATTGAATGAATGCATTCTATAACTTTATCAATGTTATATTGTTTTTAAGTCTTCCAATATTGACTTTATCGTTTCTAACATTGATTTTTTTTCATGAATTAAAATATTTCAAAATTTATCGAAACACATTGGTCGATGACACTGCTGGTGGACGTTTCGTCCCCGAAGGTATCATCAGCCCATTAGTCAGCACTTCGGTGTTGATATGAATATTAATGATACGGTAATTTTTATAAATTTCCTGTTACAAAACTTTGAATTTTCGAAAAACTAAGGATTTTCTTATCCCAGGAATAGATTACCTTAGCCGTATTTGGCACAACTTTTTGGAATTTCGGGTCCTCAATGCTCTTCAACTTTGTCCTTGTTTGGCTTTAAAACTATTTTGATCTGAGCGTCAATGATGAGTCTTATATAGATGAAACACACGTCTGGCGTATTGAATTATGATCCTGGTATCTTTGATTACTATATAGGGTGCCATTTATGGTGAAGGATCGGCTTACCATCTTAGATCATCAATTAGCTTCGTTTGTATTGCTGAGTTTTTGTATTTCTATGTAATGTTTTGTACGACTGTTGTTTATCTTTTATGTGTTTGACAGATATTGGTTGGTTATAGTGGTTTCATTTTCTCTTATACTTATGGAATTCGATTGCCCTTCTGTATCTTTTGCCGGTTTTTTTTTCAGTCTAAAAATACGATCGTGTTCTTGGGCACATCTCTGTATTTGCCTATCTAGACCATGTGTCGTAAAACTCAAAAACACATAAATTAAGAGTACATAAATGTATAGACCACAACTTATCATTAGAATAAAAACGAATTTATATCATTAATCATTTCCACTTTTTGTAATTATAAACGATAACATAAGGTCAGTTTGTTGTAAATATGAATAAAAAAGAATAAAATATTTTTCCCTATTATGTTGAGTATTATGAAAAGTACTAACGTATACATGTACTTATTCTTTTCAGAAAATGGTCCAATACTTTACAAGCAGAAAAAAGATTGCAAACAAATTAATTCTCAACGAAAATTATCCAGCTTCAGCGCAGGTTATTACCATTAACCATCTTAAAGAGTTATTTTCTTCGCATATACTATGCAAGTATCTTTTTCCAGAAGGCCGATTGTTGAAATATTGGATGGCTTACCGAATACTTCCTTCAAATATCCCTTTAATTATGAATAAAAGGACAACGACTGTTGCCTCGTGTTTGCATCACCCCAACAACGCATTAATAACCATAGGAACATATGCTTATACTTTCAACGGATTGTTCTACCACCTTGATGTTTATGGAAATACTGACGCAAATTTTAGAGAACATCTTTTCCTTCATTTAAAAGAAATTGTATGTCTTGCAGCAGATAATATTTGCGTGGAAATAGTAATAGCAGACGAAATACCAAGCAAAAGAATTGACGAAGCTTTTCTCTTATTCGGCTTTGAAAGAAACAACAACAGTAACCATTTTAGGGTAGATGTATGGGAGAGCAGCACTAAATCACTTTTTGAGTCTGAGATTTTTTTTTAGTTCAAAATCTGATAACAAATATTGATAATTTTTTTTTTTATTTTATCAATCGTTAGTTGTCTACGTCTATGAGTTGTTGTTTGATTGAGGAACACATGCAACTTGAATATGTTAAGGTTTTCGTTGAGACAATGGGTTAAATAATTAATACAAAACTTTACAAATTTCGTACGTCAGAATCGTTTTTCTGCATTGATCATCACCAGGAACGCTCAAAGCCGAATATTTCAAACTAAGGATGTATAAGAAGTGAACTATTAAAGAGCAATTTTCCCATAAAAACCATGAAAAAAACCTAAATTCATCTAAGGTCAACCTTACTTCAGCGTGTTGAAACCTTTTTTAATTTTCTAATTATACTTAATTTTATTAACGGACAATTTTAGAACAATTTATTAGACAAATGGAACAACTAAATTGATAAATGATATAATGCATTGAACATTTCTTTAATTAATACATTAACTATACGAAAGGTCTAATAAATGAGACTTCACCCCAACAAAAAGTGTTAAATAGATAAAAAAGAAAAAAGGTATATGTCAAAAGGAAGAAAGAGCTTAATAAACAAACTCTTGTTTTGATGGATGTCATTAGAAACAAAACATATTTCATTTATGAAATGTTTTTGCATGGATTTTTAGGCTTCATGTTTTGTGTATCAGTTACTGAAATATTGCTTTGCTCATTGTTGAAGGCCGTGTGGCGACCTATAGTTGTTAATTTCTGTGTCATTTGGTCTGTTGTGAAAAGTTTTCCCATTGGTAATCATACCACATCGCTCTTCTTTTTATTTTTATACTCATATTGTATACTTCTACTCAACTGGTGTTCCCCTCTATGAAAATGAGACCGAAGATACCAAGATGACATTCAAAACTGATAAGATAAAGAGAAATTGACAACACCACGGTAAAAATACGACAGACAACGAAAAGAAAATCACCTCAAATAACATTCGAACTATGTTTGATGGTTGCCTCATTGACATTCATACCACATCTCCTTTTTTTCTATATCAAACACGACATTAAATCTTTAAAGTAACCACTATAAAAATTGGGCCGATTTCATGTAATCCGGAGTGATAAGCAAATACTGGTCCACTAGTGGTACTAGAATTACAAATTCGTTGATTATTGCAATCAAATCACAATCTAGACAAGAATTAAATTTACTGATTCAATCCTACTTATTGTAATGTATTTTTAAATACATTATTTAGTATTTTGTGAAGCAAATTACCGATATGTGGTGTTACCATTAACGTTCATATCGAATAAAAACCGGTGCCGAAATAAACGGGAAAATAAACACATGGAAAAAACTTGTCCCGTACATTCAACATTTATGCATACTATCATGACATATTTCAATATCTAGGTAAAAAAGAGTTCCGGTCACTATCAACTTTACATAGTAAGAATGAATTGAGGTAGCTATCGGCTATATAACTGCAAGTACCTTTATAATTTGGTACATAGTGGTTTTCAATTTGAACTTCATGAAGTAAAGTCATAATATCGGATTATTTGCAGTTTAAACATGAATCGACAGTCGTTTAGGACTGAGTAATCCAATCAGAATGCCAATCAAACATAACTGTAATATAAGAAAAATTGGCTTACTGACGTTAAATAGGACGAAGTTTGTGCGACACATCAAAATAGTTTTTTTTTCACACTCCAGTGATTGTTTAAACATTGTTGTCTTTAGGTTTATATTTCTATAAGAGTTCCATAACGTTGTCAGGGCAATAATCAGAACAACAGGAATTAATATATATAATTAGCATATACTAGGAAAAGATATAAAGTAAAATTTATACAAAATGCCTTTGTATTTTTGGATGCAGTACATAGTTGAAAGCTTGTGGTCTCAGATTTAACATTCAGCTCATTCGTTTAGTGTATCTATCATAACGGTTCATTAACAGTTGCACCTATGCATTTACTCACTTTATATATATTTAAAATAATGCTTATGTAACCTACGACAGTTTTGTTTGCTGTTTTCCAATAGGGTACAAAAACGACACTCTCTTAATTTCACTTTATTATTGTAATGAACGCATCAAATCTTTATAAAAATGTGTTTCTTACCTTCACTTGGTATTTGCTTGCATTTTCGAGGTGATTGTCGTGGTGTATTTTTAGAGCATTAAAAGGTATGTGCATCGTAAAATGTTGCACGACTGGCACAGGGTTATGATATTGTCGTCACCCATTATTGTTGGCGTTATTGTATTGCATATTGGGGTAGCGAAGGTGGCATGACTTCACAGACGTTATCATGTTTTTTTAAATCCCAAGATTATTACTGTCAACGCTTTTAAATCATCAAAGACATTTTTTGTCTGTTTTGGAGACTTTAAAAAGAGCTTTGAATACAATTATCGAAATGCACTTTATCATAAACTGTGTTCTTGTGATATAAATGGATCATTTTAATATATGTTCAAAACATATAAATAGAGGTTATATTTTCTGTAAAATTTAGTGAAATGTTTACAGAATCGATCCTTCAACAGTACTGTTGGTGTAAGCATGGGCGTATTTTAAGCCCTACTTTGTTCTCACTTTATATAAATGACTTAGTTTCCATATTTGATAGCATTTGTGACCCTATTATATTAAATGATAAAAATGTATCGTGGAGTCATATGCAGAGGACCTTGTGTTAATATCTGAATCAGAGTCTGTCTTATATCATTGCTTAGCTAAACTCAATATATACTTACTGCAATAAGTGGAATTTAACTGTAAAGCCCTCGAGAATTTTCTCTTATGCTGTTAATCATCTCATTAAAAAAGCTTCAAAGGCTGTGTGTTGTAGTAGAAAGCTGTTATTCTCCGATAAACTTCATATTTATCCACATTTTAAACTGCTTGAGAGTTGTTTAAAACCTATACTACTTTTTGTCTTTCTGATGAGTTAAGCCTTTTTCAACAACTGATTTTTATAGTTCGTTCTTATGTTGTACGGTTATACCACTGTCCCAGGTTAGGGGGAGGGTTGGGATCCCGCTAACATGTTTAACCCCGCCACATTATTTATGTATGTGCCTGTCCCAAGTCAGGAGCCTGTAATTCAGTGGTTGTCGTTTGTTTATGTGTTACATATTTGTTTTACGTTAATTTTTTTTACATAAATAAGTCCGTTAGTTTTCTCGTTTGAATTGTTTTACATTGTCTTATCGGGGTCTTTTATAGCTGACTATGCGGTATGGGCTTTGCTCATTGTTGAAGGCCGTACGGTGACCTATAGTTGTTAATGTTTGTGTCATTTTGGGTTTTTTTTTGGATAGTTGTCTCATTGGCAATCATACCACATCTTCTTTTTTATACTTCATTGCAGTGAAATATGGGCACTTATATGACGTTCCTAATCGGAAGGTAATACAGACAGCAGAAGTATACAACAAAATTATTTTCATTTATTTGAGTATACATTAATGCGAATAACTTTTTTTTATCAAGGTTGATGTTTTTCTGAAATTGTTAAAACATTTGACAGCGGTATTATACTTTTACTTTTATTATTCTTTCCTTATTATTATTAATTTTGAATTTGCATTGTACCAAAAATCAAAATTACTCGTTTTGTGCACTATTATTTCAGATAAGGGTGAAGTTTTGGTACCATTAAAACGTTCAAACCCGATGCAATTGTTTGCACGTGTCCCAAACAGGAATATGTTATAAAAAAAAAAGATGTGGTATGATTGCCAATGAGACAACTGTCCACAAGAGACAAAAATGACACAGACATTAACAACTATAGGTCACCGTACAGCCTTCAACAATGAGCAAAGCCCATACCGCATAGTCAGCTATAAAAGACCCCGACAAGACAATGTAAAACAATTAAAACGAGAAAACTAACGGCCTTATTTATATAAAAAAAATGAACGAAAAACAAATATGTAACACATAAACAAACGACAACCACTGAATTAAAGGCTACTGACTTCGGACAGGCACATACATAAATAATGTGGCGGGGTTAAACATGTTAACAGGATCCCGACCCTCCAGTACAACATAAGAACGAACTATAAAAATCAGTTGAAAAAGGCTTAACTCATCAGATGGACAAAAATACAAGTAGACGTGGCCGGGTACTTATACATCCCGACACAAAAAGAAACAATGAACAGATCTGAGAGTACTCGCAGTTATCTGACAGCTAGTTCAAAGTCACTAACAACTAATAAAAACAATCATGCATCTAAGACTAAACTATCAATCCATACACATCCAACATCCGATGGATTTAGTGTAAAGACGTCATAAACAGCCAGAGAAAAATATGACCTTGTGCAATGCCAAGTTACAGGTATCGACAGATTGTAGATCAATGAATATGTATATGTATATAACATTCAGTAGTTGTCGTTTATTATGTTGTTCATAGGTGTTTCTCGTTTCTCGTTTTTTATATAGATTAAACCGTTGGTTTTCCCGTTTGGAGGAATTACACTAGAATTTTGTGATGGCCCTTTTTAGCTTGCTATTCGGGTGTGAGCCAAGGCTCCGTGTTGAAAACCGTACTGTGACCTATAATGGTTTACTTTTGTAAATTGTGACTTGGATGGAGAGTTGTTTCATATTGGCATTAGCATTGGCACTCATACCTCATTTTCTTATATGTACTTAATATGTTAGTTAAAGACAATGCAAGTCCTGAATGAAGATATTTTTACCATCCAACATTTCAAATAAAATTTGTTAGATATCTTTTTGGTGTAAATAAAGCTGCAGTTAACATAGCAGATGTAGCAGAAATAGGTATGTGACATATTAATATTAATGATGTCAAGGCTTTTGTGAGGTTTTGGTGCCATTTTATGTTTTATGAATGCATAAAAAGAAATATTTCCTTCAAATGCCTATCAATGTAGTTTATATTTTAATAATGAATTTGCTGTCAAATTGAAAAATACTCTTTCAAAAATAGGATTCAATCATGTATGGGAAAATCCAAATACTTTCTTAAAAAAAATGCCTAATTATAGCTGTACCATGTAGGTGAAAATTTAGCTAAAATATACAGTTTTCTGGAAAAACAGTCTACCAGAATAACCCTAATAAAAAAAACTAAGAACATATAGAAAATAAAGACAAGGCTCCAAATTAGATTTTGTTTTATTCATAGAATTAGACCGATACATGATATCAAATTTTATGAAAATAAGAATATATAAGTAATAGTAAACCAAATATTGAACAGGGTAGACCGGTAGTGTGGAACTTCAGTCCATCACAATATGTTAGTCATTAAATATTCAAAAAGCAAATATCTTCCATGATCGATTGACTATTTCAAAAAGATCCGTGTCATATCTAGCTTACTCTTACGAACTTTCTACATAGAACATAAAAACTTCCTTTGGTAAATTACGAAGTGGTTGTTTTAACAGTAATTCATGGCAAACAATTACAAACATCACTATATGTGTTTGAGCTAACACTACATGAACTGAAATCTAATATCGAAAGAACCTTATTTGATGAAATCAAATATCCATTACTGAACAAGAAACACAGAAACAAATGAGAAAACTCCATAATATCTGTGTTATTATCCCTGCATGTGAGTAGATACTCAATTAATGTACTATCTTGAACTAGGCATGATAATTCGGTAAACGTTACACGTAGATTGAAAACAAAGTCATCATAGATACCAGGATTAAAATTTTGCAAAGAAGGACCAGTATCGGCCTGATCTGAATTAATTAAATCATCGGGTTTGTTAAAGATACACATTATTGGTAAATGATACGATTGAATAAAAAAATGTCTATTACAGTTACAGTCATTTTCGAAAATTTGACGTAAATGATGTACAAGTCCTTTTAAACAAACTGCATGTAACGCTGTAATTTCAGAAGTACTTGCTGGACTGGCGAAATATTTTAGAAGAGCGTTACTCATGTCTGTATTGTCTTTTAAGCAAGAAATGAAAAGCGAATCAATGGTACATTCCGATGTAAAATAATGATCTTTGTCAAAGCTATCAAATAAAGTCAGAATTTCTTCATTCATTGCAATTACGTGTAATAAAGATAGTGAAACACAACTATTATGATTCGCGTGATTGTCCAACAACAATTCCATTAAATCTATATTCCCTATTACAGCAGAATAGACTAGGGGGGATATTTCTGTTTGGAACATTGTGTTTCTTATTTTGTGCCTTGACATTATCCTCATCAGTGTATCTTGATATTTATAGTATAATGATAAGAATATAGGAGTGATTGTAAATCTACTGTTAATATCTGCTTGAGTTTTTTCAATAAGAAATGATGCAATTCTGATGTCTTCCAGAACACATGCAACTTGGAATGAAGTCAGCTGTATTCTACCCATAGTGCAGACTTGTTTCTCAGTCATACTATTTTTTTCAAATAAAGAACCGAACATAATATAATTTACATCATCAAATGTTGTATCCAACTTACTGTTTACTAATAACTTCACTACTTCCAAATTATTTTGTATAATTGATACACATAACGGTGTCACAACTTCGCATTCAGAACAATCATCCACATTATCATAGCATATATGAATTGGAGATTGAACTGTTGCATTTCGATCAATTAAAATGTGAATGATATCAACATTCTGTACAAAACATGCAAGCGAAAGTGGGGTAATATGTTTCATATCAGATGCAGTAGTTTGTCCAAAGATTTGCTGGAGACCTTGGTGCGAAATATTTGTATTCATATTGACCGATGCGCCAAATTCTAATATTTTAATTACATTTCTTACGTCTTGCTGAGACACACATACTAAAAGTGGTGTTACGCCACATTTTGAAATACAGTCGACATCCAGGTTTGGGTTATGATCAAGTAGTTGATCAATTAGTTCATTATCACTATGCCTGCAAGCAAAATGGAGCGGAAACTCGGTGAAATTCAAGTATGAATTCGGGTTAACCAAAGTTAAAAGACGTCGCAAGACATTTTGCATGTTAAATGAGCGGACATACGTTTTCAAACAGGAAGCATTACTTTCTAAAAATTGTTCTATAGTCTCTTCCATATTCCAATTCAACAAAATATCAATGACATTTGCATGTAATTTAGAAAATGCCACAGCTACTATTGTTTCATCTAAATTTGATCGAATATGCATTGCAGCTCCTTTATTCAATAGAATTTCAATAACTTTAACATGACCATTACAACATGCAAAATATAATGGAGTGTAGCCCTCGTCTGTTTGCTTGTTGATATCAGCTTTTCCGTATGACAACAACTTTTCAACAGTACTGTGGTTTCCGTGCATAGATGCAATATGCAGAGCTGTTTGACCAGTGATATCTACAATATCTATATCGAAATTCGAATGGAGCAGATCTTCAACGATGTCATCCATTCCAGTTTTAGCAGCCATGAACAAAATATTATTCAAATTATCTGTTCCATACGGGCGGGTTAAAAAAATCTTTAATGAATATGCTAACTCGTGTCGGTTGTTTGTACAAGCACTTATAAATTCCACTTCCAAGATTTTCTTATTTAGTATACACGTTTGTAAAACTTTTTCTATATCAGATATTTTACCCTTTTCACAAAGCTGATGAAGTGAAGTATCTTTTATATTTGCTGATTCAAATAAATCAGCGCCATGTCGTAGAAGTAGAGATCCTGTTTCTATTTGTGACTTGTATTGATATGAATCATTCTGTGATAAGGCTTCATAGCAAGCATATAAAGGCGTTCTTTCCCTCTGTAATAATGCATTTAGGTCAATACTTTGATTATTCTGTATGATAAACTCAACAATCTCAACCAGTCCTTTTTTGCTAGCCTCAAACAAAAAATATTCCTGATTTTCAAATATCTCTCTTCGGACTGCATTATAAACAATTAAGCTATTGATAAGTTTAACGTCCGCCATTTGAAATGCTTTATAGAATGCAGTTTCATCACTTTTATGACAAAAATTTACATCAGCTCCGTTCTGAAGTAAAAGATCTACAAGTTCATATGCCTTGTCCATACAGCAAATTATAAGTAAACTGTGATGAATGGAAAAACAAACATTTGTGTCTGCTTGATTTTGCAACAACAACCTTACAGTATTAACTTGTTGATTGATGCACGCAAAATAAAGCGGACTTAAACCTTCGTTAGTGCTAATATTGACATTAGCACCGTAATTAACCAGTAATTCTACAATGTCGTAGTTTTCAAATTCACATGAAATACAAAGAGCAGTCTGTCCCTTGTTGTTTCTGCTGTTAACGTTCGCTGAATTTTGTAGCAATAATTTAGTTATTTGAAACTCATTATTTTTACAAGCTTCCATAAGTAATGTTCCATCTTTTTCTCCATAAGTGCAATTTATATTAGCTCCCAAACTAAGAATGAGATTAATCATATGTGTGTTCCTATTCTGATAAGCAATGTTTAAAACACAGTTTCCTGTATCTGATACTATATCTAGACAATGCAAGGTATCATTACTTGCTGAATGAATTTTTGTTTCCCAGAATCTGAACAACGTTTTTAAACATTCTTCATGGTTAAACAAGCATGTTATACAAAAACAATTCATCCCAATTGGTTCCATAAAAGGATCAACTCCTCCTCTCAAAAGTTTCCCCACAATATTTGTCAGACCGAATCTGCAGGCTGTATAAAGAAGAGTTTCTTTATCAAAAGTTTTAGACTCTATGCACTTAAAATTCGATTCAAGAAATTCCGAAACATCTTCGTGACGATTTTGACAGGCAGAATTCAACGCCTCTACAAAATCAATATCATCTCTATTCAAAGTTACGAGTTTATTGTAAAGATGAGAAACAATCTGAAGATTTCCCTTCGAACATGCAAAAATGAACAATGTTTTCAAATTTTCAATAACTTCCAGATCGACATACTTCACAATGGTATCTAAAATGCATTTCATCAAACCATTTTGTCCATTTTCAATAAAGATTTCAAAAATTGATATTCTATATAGTTTAGTATCATTTAAGCTTGCATCTATATCTTTCTGGGCTCCTGAAAAACATGCCATCAAATTGTTTGATACATCAAATGTTTCAGTTATATTCGCGACTTTGTATATTAACATCTTGCAGATATTCCAATAATGTCCGAGACTAGCTATTTGAAGGGCAGAAAGAAGAAAATATCGATTTGTCATTCTATTTGGTTTATGTGGGTAAATGTAACCTTTGATACACGCTACTTGTACGGAAGTTATACCAATAGCAGCTCCTGTATTATGAAACGACTTATTCTCCATCAAAGTCTCAACTACATCTTGATATCCAGAAAGACATGCAGCATGAAGGGGTAGCATGTCCTTGATTGCCTTCAGTTTCCTATAGTAGCTGATGTTCATATCTACACTAGCTGACATCTGATAGTTTCCGTTTTGAATAGCCAATAGAAACGGTGAAACATTACAAGCTGTGGTTAATTTTGCACTATTTTGAAGTAATAGATTGACCATGTTTTGTGAATTTGTCATGCTTGCTATGTGTAATGGTGTGGACATAGTTGTTTTTTTAGTACAATCTGTATATGACAATACGTTAATTATATCCTCTTCACCGTTATGTTCCATTATAGCTAGACATAATGTGTCAAGGCCATCACACACATTTACATTCGCTTCATTTTTCAAAAGAATTTCCACTAAATCATTGTATTCATAAAAACATGCAATTATCAAAGGATGTATACCATTTGGACTTTTAATATTTGGTCGAGCATTATGATTTAGCAAATGCTTAACTATTTCTAGATTCAGACTTTTGCTCATGCAGACAATTTCAAGTGGGGTCAGCATAAATCTTTTATCATGCTTAATATGTTCAATTGCAAAAAGCATGTCGCCATATTCCTTTTTTTCAAATTCGATCAAAGTGTGGGCATGCAGTTCGCTGATTCTTGTATAAGAGCCACAATTGATTCATAATCATTCACCATGCAAGATATATGAAGAGGGTGTGACAATGTACTGTCAAGACACAAAAAATTACAATCTACTGATTTTGAAACAAGCATATTTACAATATCATGGTGTCTATTTAAACACGCAAGCTGTAGTGGACTCCGTTTATATCCATAACCTTGAAAGTTTGCTCCTTTTATTATCAGCATTTCAGCAATTGTTTTAAAACCTTTAGAGCATGCAATGAGTATTGCAGTACTTCCGTCGCATAATCGTTTTTCAACATCAATATTCATTTCAAGGATAACCCCTAGACATTTGATATTGTTGGAAAAACATGCTTCTTGAAGTTCAGCGTTTACAATGCTTGTTCTTTTACCAGTCAATGATTTCAGAAGTTTTCTGTACATTTCTAAGTCTTCTCCTTTCTTTAATAAGCAGAGAGGAGATAACTTTGTTAAAGTCGAGGTTTCGAACATGCTAGCGCCTTTTTTAATAAGCATGTCAATTATACGACAATTGTGTTGTTTACATGCATAATACAGTGGTGTTTCATTATTCCTTGTCTTAGGATCAATTTTAGCCTCTAACTTTATCAAAATTTTTACAATATCTTCTTTTTCATTTATGCATGCTTCATGGAGTGCTGAAATACCATCATTATTTTGTTTATCTATATTAGCATGGTATATAAAAAGCAGTAGTGTAATCTTTATATTGCCAGTTGTAGCCGAAGCAATTATTGGAATGAAAGATCTTTCGCTACATAAATTAGGACATGCACCACTTTCAAGAAGTTTTTCGACGATGTTTGTTTGCTGATTAAAGCATGCCTCGTACAAAGGAGTAAATCCCCGACGTCTATGCTTATTGACCGTAACCCCAGCTTTTAACAATACATCAACAACAAGTTCATTTCCATGTTTACAAGCAACATGTAGCGGAGACATACCAATAGCATCACATCTATTTATATCCATGCCCTGATTTATGCAAAAATTAACCAGTTCAAGATCTCCTTCTTTGCACATAAGGTGAAAAACGTTAATTCCAAGTTGGGAAATATTTAGAATTTTTGAAATCATCCAGTCATTTTGAGATTCCAGTGATAAAAGAAAATGTCTTCTAAATATTGGGTTTTTCATTTGTTTACAACCAAGAATATCTAGAAAGGTTTCGTCTGTGACTTCATTAAACATTCTGTTAAAGTATAACTGCTCAAAAGATACAGGAACAATTATACGTTGTGCATCGTCTGTCTGTGTAGAAAATTCTAATTCAAATCGTTCACAAAGTAATAATATATCACCGTGTTCAATAAAACACTTCATGTATTTATTCGAAAAATACTGACATGCAATGTCAAACATTTTTGCATGAACGAACGAATAATTGTCATCCAGTTTGGTAATGTAAACCCCAACCAAAATATCTAGGTGATGTTTTAAAAGTGATTTAGACGTATTTGTACTTTGCATGCTTGCTTCAAAAATGTCTTCAAATGCTGCTTTGTCGTTTTCCTTTAATCGATCATCAAGTAGTTTTCCATTGAATTTATCATTAAACACAGCAACAAAAAATAAAGCACAATAGTTCATCCAAGCTGTTATTGACATTCTTTCGAATTCTTCTTCAAAAAAGATATAAGGATTTTCTATAAAATCAACTACTTTATCTTTTACAACTTTCAAAACCATGCTACATAATAATGGAAAACAGTCATACCTTTGCATGCATACTTCAGATATGTCTTTTATGTATTGCTCCGGAATGTAAACGCCTGCAATGGACCTTTTTTCTTCTATTGTCATTGCGTACTTTTCAGATGTCATGTTAAATTGACACTGCGTGAATAGTGTTAGTCTTTTTATTATAGGGTTCTGAAACACCTGTCGTCTACATGTTGCCAAGATTTTAATAGATGACATATAAAGACAGTCTTCAATATCGGAAGTATATCTATCCCATTTCTCACTTTCAGACTGAATAGCATTGTACCTTCCACATATGTCATCAAGAATAAATAAAGATTTTCTTGTTTTAACAGCATATGTACAAATATCTTTTGGGGATTTAACTGGTAGTACGTCAAACCCCTCACTTAACATGCGTAGACCTATGTGCCTTGAAGTAACTGTTTTACCAATACCTGCATTTCCTGTAACTACAACGATTTGGTTTTTCTTCAATACTTCTAAGAGGTGCTTTGAACTGTTTGTTTGAACAAATTTCTCATCTGAAGTTTTCCAGTCAGATATTACTTTTATGAGTCTCTCTAAAAGGTATGATATTTTTTTGTTTAACATGTATAAATTCAGATTTTTACCTGTTTTTAAGAGCAGAAATACATAGATGTAGATGTGCACGAGATACGATATGAGGTTATTGAAACTAATAACAATGCTGTAATCGACTAAAACACATATACGTTTTTTAATGTATCTCCGATCTTCTCATTGATAACATTCAAATTGGCAGTTTCATATTCCTTCAAAGATATAATTGTCAATGTGACAAGTTTCCACCAAAGTTCAAATGACGATGGTATAAGTAATTACAGGTTACCGTGGTGCATTCGTTAATGAGAAACAAAACTGCAGTGTTTGTCGTCTTACTACGAAATTGTTGCGTATTAAATAGAGTCTTAATAAAAACTAAAATGTGTTCATAGTGTGTCATTTAACTGCGTGACTACAACGTATTCATAGTATTCAGTCAAGAAATTATAAAAATGATTTGTGTTCACAAACTATGCCTCCGGATGCACATTTCATCAATACAATCCTCGGTGTACCACTTTATGAAAAATATTACACTCAAAATCAATTACAAGTTGGTGATCAATGAAAATCAAATATATGTAAAAGTTATGCAGTGTATGGAATAAAAATCCTTAAATGTTTTTAATCATTTAAACATTTTATGAACAGTTTTCTAATATTTTTATAATTGACAGAATAATGTTGTTCATTATTTAACTAAAGACTTAAGCGTAGCGATTCATTATCTCGTCGTTCTATATGACTAAAACGTAAAGTTAATGTAGTCTGTATATGATGCTAGAGCAATTTTAATCACAACTAAACATGATGTTTATACGGTTTTAAAAAAACGCGGTTAACCACTCACCCCTAATATTGTATGGGACTGGATCTTGTAGTATAAATTGTTGTGTTTGTTCAAATGTTTCAACTTTCAACATCAATGTTTCCACCTGATCAGTCAGTCTGGTTAAGGTGTCCGTTTGGCACTTCAAATCTAGCAATAGCTGTTTGAAAAAAGAACTGTCCAAACTACAGCTTTCTAAATTGACACACTTCTGTAGAATAACATTCCCTCCTAGTCTTATTGACGCCTATATCAAATAAAATGCAATCAGAAATATTTAAAATAATATTTACATCATTGAAAGGATACAGATAATTTTTTTCGGAACAAAACATCGGTATAATATAAAAAGAGCTAATCATGTTTTAAGTAAATCATTCCTATATCAAAACGAAAAGCAGCAGATCACTGAAAATACTCAAATTAAGAAAAATGTCTCTTTTATCTTTATATTTGGATAAAGAAGTTTTTAAAGTGAAACCGCTATCTGCTAACAGATTTAACGTTGTGGAATATTGATTGAACCAGTTAAGGTAAGCAATCATTTATAAATTCGAGTTCAAGAACGCTATTCTTTTCATGAAATGCAAGTGTAGATATTGTCTTTTAAAAAAAGAGTTATGTTTACATCTACACTTGCATATCTTTATATGTTTCATCTAGTGTGTACCAGACCACCAGTCATATAGGGAAACTTGCTTTTCGGTGTAAGCCAAGGCCGATCTTTTATTGTTCACCTTTTACATTTTATTACTTGGATGGAGAGTTGTCTCATTTAATGTAAATGTTTCATACAATACGACACGAACAGGCAGTAACAAAATAAGACTGGTGTTAAATATTTCTTGCTCAAATAATTAAACCTTTAGTGTTGACATGTTACAACCAGAACATGCATTACAATCATTTAATGGAAATCAGATTATATCAGTTATATTTTGAAAGCAGAGTGATTTATTTTTCGCCTTTCTAAAACAAGATGTTTATAAAATTGAGAATGGAAATGGGATTGGAAATGTGTCAAAGAATCAACCCGGCCAAAGGACAGAAGAATAAAAACGAAGGCCACAAGTTGGTCTTCAACACAGTATGTTTGACATGCTTTTTAAAATATATTACAAAGTTTGACTTAATTGTCCAATTCATATATCATAGTAATACTTTTGGAAAGTATTAATAAATAAAAGGTTGTTAGAGGGAAGAAACATGGTTATAACTTTAGTATCAATTTAATTTCACCAGTTTAATTATTCTATGGTAACACTGAATTCAATCGTAGATTACCGATATGATTTTATTTATTTGAGGTTTGGCAAAGCCAACACTGAAAAAATGTTTGGGGAATACTTATTTAGTATATCTTGCAGCGAGCAAAAAGATTTAGCTGGTTTTCTTTGAGTTGCCAATACGTATTTGAGAAAAATCCTTATCATGTGCACAAAGTAAGTTTTTCTATGATATTAGTTGTCAGTAGTTATGCCATATCTTCTAATTTTCATATTAGAATGTTGTGTAATATTGTTATTAGTGAATCAGTCAATACTGATAAATGGGTTTTCTAAAACAGATTTTTTTTTCAATTTTTCATGAATATTTACCTCGCTTACATCCTTCCAAGCATCATTAAACATTTGATTTGATAGTTTGCCGTCCCCTGAATGAGCAGATAGATTTCTGTAATGTTTTATTCTTGCAAGATCGGCTCCTGGACTTGTTTCAGAAGGGGCAGGCAGTACATCAAATCCTCGGACTGGTGCAACTAATCCAGAAATATTCCTCAACAAGCATATCATTAATGTCAAATCAAAATTACAAGAAGTCACAGACGTTGAACCTACAATTCAGTTTTCAATATATTCAGTATTGTCTTGATGAAAAACTTCCAAATCAATAGTAACAAAACTCTACAAGGTCACCTGGCACGATGACTAATCTGAATTATCGTCCAATGTCCATCTATCCATCGTAATGAACTTTCACGAATCTATTAACCTACATTTCGGATTCTTATTAAAGTTATTGCCTCTAATAGAAAATTCTTACAGATTTTTTGCATTTCTGCCAAAAACTTTAATAGATGCTTGAATTTTCATTCTTAATGACTATTCACCTAGATTTTTGGAGACAAGGATTTTTTTATATAATGTTTGTTTCTAAATGTTAAGTAAAATGAATTATCACACATCGTTGTCAATTTAATGGAATTCTATGCGACTGCCATACCAGGGAGAGGTTAGACTAGCTACAAAACCAGATCTATTTCACCATTTTTCTACATAAGACATTGCCGGTACTTAGGTCGTGTTCACCTTGACCTAAACTCGATGATGTATTAGTATAGATTCCACGTAAACTAAACACAATTACGTTCCCATTGATAAAATTCAATGTTTACATGTAGTTGAAATCCTGTTTTGTCTACATGCAGTCGATAGTCAATGTAGGCCTTGTGTAGGTTAAGTGTAAACAAAACTAGGCTTTTAGAACATAAGTTTTACCATGTATATTTGAGGAAGAAACGATGTTTGAATAAGATTGATATTTATATAACACTTATTAATAAATTTCTTTACAGAAATATTTGTCTAAACTTAATATATTCATTTGTTATATAAAAAAAAACTTCACATAGCTTCATCAAGGAATTATATATTTAAATACACAATTCCTTGGCTTCATTAACCCTTTATCATGACTTAAAGCATCACCATTGTCGAACACATAATTCGTTTGAAAAAGTCTTCCCGAATCGACTGGACATACACATAAATATTTGCCATTGGTCTTTACTCAAACAAAGATTCACTCATAAATGCATTACTAAAAAAGTGTGAGGTAAATGTATTGATTGTCTAGTACCTCAGATCCATTAAAATACATTTAGAAATAATAAAAAAAAAAACACCATAAAAACATTACCCCTTCCCTTTGCCAAATACTCCTTGGAGAAGGAGTACCATTTAAAACAAACAGAAAAGATAGAAATGTAGTGGTCCTTAACATCTCAATCCTTTTTCTTCGTCTGTAAGCACGTTGCTGTAGTCTACGTTTTCTAATGCGTAATCGACACATCTTTAGTATCTTTGAACTACTGCAAATCATCAATATGGCTCTCATAAAGGAGTAACCACTTAACTTCAAAATTGGGGGGGATGGTATGCTGTTTTTTTCTGAGTCAGATTTTTTTGTGCGAACGTTCTTATTCATTTTTTTTTATGCTAGCAATCAAATGATTTTTTTTCTCAATATTTCACATTTTCAATAGATGTCATTTAATCGAAAATCTAAAGGTACCTTACTCTGGACAACTTTTATAAACCAGACCTAAGCATACACATTTTATGGAACATAAGAACATTGTTCTAAAATCTGACTGTTTTAAGACCATTTGTTTGGATTACAAAAACAAAATAATTTCAAAATAGATAGTTGTGTTCTTGTGTTGAAAACTAGAATACTAATTGAGTAAAATTTACAAGACACCGGTGTGATGTTAAAATGTATGTTGATACATTTTTGTTTTGGTTTGCGCATATTTGGATATGATAATGATACGGTACATCAAATGAAATATGTGATTTAGATAAATTGGTCCTCAATGCTCTTCAACTTCGTACTTTATTTGGCCTTTTTAACTTTTTTTGATTTGAGCGTCACTGATGAGTCTTTTATAGACGAAACGCGCGTATGGCGTATATACTAAATTTAGTCCTGGTATCTATGATGAGTTTATTTTCTACACAACTTTCCATATCTATAATATCGTAATTTGCTAATATGATTGTTAATTTTAGATTTATGAACATTCATTTGCTAATAGGAGACACTCATTTTGTTTCAATAAGTCATTACGAGATGGCAAGCAAATTGACTACACTAATTTTAACCACAAACGCAGCATTATAATTTGTTCGCTTTGTTAGACATTTTTCGTGTGTTTCTCTGTCCTATATGTTCTCCCATTTTTATTTAACATTGCCATAAAAGCGGGAGGTTTGACATGCCACAAAACCAGGTTCAGCCCACCATTAATTTCTTAAAATGTCCTGTACCAAGTCAGGAAAATGGCCATTGTTATATTAGAGTTCGTTTCGGTGTGTGTTACATTCTAATGTTGTGTCTCTGTTTGGTCGTTGTTCTCCTCTTATATTTGATGCGTTTCCCTCAGTTTTAGTATGTAACCCGGATTTGTTTTTTTCTCAATCGATTTATGAGTTTCGAACAGCGGTATACTACTGTAGCCTTTATTTTGTCATATTTGAAAAATACGTAAAGTGCTTAAGAACTTTATCGTCAACTAATCATCAAATAATCTTGAAACATTACAAAATTACAATTCTCATAGACTAAGCCCTACACTTTCGATGAAGTTGTTATTCTACGCTTTCAATATAGGTTCTAGCAGACATGCTGTTTATATAGTACGGACCCGACTTAAAATGTGCATCGTTGGTTAGTTATGTGCAACTAACTATTCATAGGTTAGATGTCTGTACTAACGTTTTGACATTTTGACATTTTAAGGAGTGATATTGACATTTGAAATAACAACCGTATGCATTAAACTTGAAATTGTCAGACATAACACGCTCGTTATTTTTCAATAGAAGTTAACAATAATTAAAAAGTAAAATCCCAAAAATATTAAATTCCGAGGGAAATTCAAAACGGAAAGTCCCTAATTAAATGTCAAAAACAAAACCTCAAACACATCAAACGAATGGATAACAACTGTCATATTCCTGACTTGGTCAAAATGTCAAAAATAGGGGTACATCAGTCAACATTGTGTTAGAATCTTAGTCACTATAAAAACAACAATAAAATAACACAGATGCACAAAAAGGCATAAATCTAAAGCACATAAGATCAAATTAAAGACGGGATGTATAAGAACAGAGTCATGTCAAAAACATAATAAAATCACAAAAGTACTTAACTTCGAGGAAAATTCAAAACGGAAAGTCCCTTTTTAAAAGGCAAAATCAAAAGCTTAATCTCATTAAACGAATGGATAACAAGTGTCATATTCCTGACTTAATACAAACATTTTCTTATGTATAAAGTGATGCATTAAACCTGGTATTATATCTAGCTACACCTTTCACTTGTATGACAGTAGCATCAAATTCCATTATATTGACAACGATGTGTGAACAAAACAGACAGACATAAAAGGTAAAAATGTCCAAAATGGGTACAGTCAACATGGTTTATAACCTCAATCACTTTTAAAACAAAAAATCTATATGTAACATAGAGGCACAAAAAGGCATATAGACAAAGCACATTAGCAAAAATGAAAGACAAGATTTCAAAAATTATCATATAACAATAACACAATGACGGAATATATAAGTACAGAGTCACGTCAAATGGATATCACCAAAAATAGACTAAACAGTAAAAGTAATATACATAAAGACAAATAAAAGAATACTATAACACGTTATTACAGGTAAGATGATAAACAATGTCAGTACCAAGAATCTATACTTCAAGGCATCGTGTATTATTTGTGAAGTTGATACGGAATATCTATTAACAAGGTCTTAGCATCTTCCGATGAACTGTTTTAGAAAAAGGACGAGACGTTCTTTGACAACCCCTGTTACATCAACTTTATCTCAGACCCTGATGACGTTTTACAAAGTCTGAGTAGGAGCTGCAAGCTCTTGAATGCTAAATAAGTTGGGAAATGTTTATCTTATATGCAGATGAAGTTGGTATATTGAAACTTATTTTTGGGATATTGATAATTAGTTCAAATCCTCTCGTTTGTCATAGATTCTGGTACCGAGATGGCTGTGTATGTCAAATTCGTGGTATAAGTCTGAAAATGAGGCATAGGAAGCTGTGTATGTTGTTTCGTTAATTTCTAGTTCTGGGGAATATATTGATGGTACCAAATCAGAAAAGTTCGGATTGCAAATGGAAAGAACATCATATACATATACATTAAATAAACTTATTTTAAAAGGTTACCAATTCAATAAGATCATTGCATATTGTTTTATTGGTATAAATATTGATTTTGTTATCAAAAAGCAAACTAAATATTACTAGTTAGGAGATAACTGTATTGTATTTTAAGCTCCGACGGCATCAATTGGGGATTTGATGGTCGCAAATTAAGTTTACTGGCGACGCGTTAGCGGAGACAGTAAACGGGTATTTGCGACCATCAAATCCACAATTGATGCCGTCGGAGCTTAAAATACAATATTGTTATCTCCATTCTAATGAAACTGACAGAAAACAACGTTAAAACATGTATTTCAAATCTGTCATATGCCGTCTGCGCATGCGCGTACGTCCCATAGCATCAATTGTCAATTGATGCCATGTAAGAAAGTGACGTTATCCAATCAAAATAAACGTTACAAACGTTGTTGCATTAGAATATGTTATATACATATACACATTCATGGATCTACAATCCGACGATACCTGTAACTTGGCATTACACAAGGTCATGTTTTTCTCTGGCTGTTTATGACGTCTTAACACTAAATTCATTGGATGTTGGATGTGTACGGATTGATAGTTTAGTCTTAGATGCATGATTTTTTTTAATAGTTGTTAGTGGCTTTGAACTAGCTGTCAGATAACTGCGAGTACTCTCAGATGTGTTCCTAGTGTCTTTTTGTTGTCGGGATGTATAAGTACCCGGCCACGTCAACTTGTATTTTTGTCCATCTGATGAGTTAAGCCTTTTTCAACTGATTTCGTGCTCATGTAGTATTGTTATATACCACTGTCCCAGGTTAGGGGAGGGTTGAGATCCCGCTAACATGTTTAAACATTATTATAGTATGTGCCTGTCCCAATCAGGAGCCTGTAATTCAGTGGTTATTGTTTGTTTATGTGTTGCATATTTGTTTTTAGTTCATTGTTTTATGTAAATAAGGCCGTTAGTTTTCTCGTTTGAATTGTTTTACATTGTCTCATCAGGGCCTTTTATAACTGTGCTAATTGTTGAAGGTCGTATGGTGACCTATAGTTGTTAATGTCTGTGTCATTTTGGTCTCTTGTGGACAGTTGTCTCATTGGCAATCATACCACATCTTTTTTTTATATCATCAATATATTTGAATGTGAATAAAAGAATATAAAACTGAAACGTTGCTTTTTAAATTGGAATCATGATTTAAAGCAATCAATCTCCCTGATATCGAATGTCTACAATAAACCTTGATAAATTCAATATCAGATCATACCGTACCTGTTGGAAATAAAACAGTCCACTGCGATGCATTTATAATTCTTTGACGTTTCAGATTGTTCAAAGCCGCCTTTTTGTTATTCAAGTCAACAAGTAGATTAGCTGGGGGAAACAATCTATCAAAATGATAACGCACAGCCTCTGGACTTATACTTTTGAGTAAGAATTCCATTCTGAGATAGTTTGTCTCTTCTTCTGACAGAGGTGAAGCCATCTAAACAATATAAGATTTTTATGTAAAGAATAGAACACAGTGTTTTGGTCATTATTGGTTGCAACAAGTGCTTAAAATTACGACGCAGGACAGTTTAGCAAACTAATAGATGTTAAACATATGTGACGTTTTAGCACCAAAGTGTAAACCAATCTATAAAAATGTAAAATTTGCATTGCCGATTTTAGAAACAGAACTCAATACATATATACTTTCTTCACAAAAATAAAAGTAGAAAAATAGTTTGATAAAATTAAAACAGCACAATGCAACCAAATACGCATACCAATTAAACATCAACACTCAAAATTGATACTTAATAAAAATAATCACTTTATCTATGAATATGAAATATGTTAAGCTAAATATGTTTAGAACATACTCACCCCTTCTCGTCCAATGAAAAGTCAGTTTTTTGCCCTCTAATTTTCATAGTACATGGTTTTCCATGCACTATGAAATGCTATACATGAATGACTTTTCATTGTCAGTTAATTATGAAAGTGAACTCTTAAAAGCTGCACTAACGAATTGTACAATCCCCTGAGGCATTTTCCTTGGGAAAAAAGCTTACTGATTAAAGACGAAAGAGCAAGTTTAAAATAAAAACATTTTGAATTTTGCAAAATTTCATGCATTTTCTAATGGTACACATAATAGAATACACAAAAAAAAATTGGTAAGGATTAATAAAATGATATGTATTTACTTTAAAAAAAAACCACACACTATGCCAGACTGCTGATATATAAAGCAAAGGGTTGTTTTCGGAGAAACGCAATACATTTAAATTTATTAATAAAAAGTAAGCATTTAATGTTGAATGGTCTGAATTCAAATATTCATATAGAGAGTTTTATATCTGTAAAAAAAAAATCAAATTCCAAAAAGGGGATTTATATAATATTGTGGTTCTTTTTAAAATAAAAAAGATATATAAAGATATAGGAGTATTAAAATTTACCTGAAGCAGAAATAAAACAATTTATCCTTCACAAACTATGTCCGTGCTATTTCATTTCATTCATTGAAATGATCATTAATTACCTATATTTTATATTTAGTTCATTATAAAAAGTGAACTCTAATTTAGGTTTGAATATTACAATTGGAAAGGATAGTGTTGTAAGGTCACTCGAAAGTGTGAATATGTTCTAAATTGGTCAGACAATACTTGGTCATGTTTTATGAAGATTTAAGCCCTCGGCTTCGCCTTGGGCTTAAATCTTCATAAAATATGACCAAGTATTGTCTAACCTATAACACTGTTTCTGAGTAACAAACACAAATCACTAAAGGTTATATACACCTATAAGCTAGCTCATTATCACGACTTCGCTAACCCGTTATCACACCATCATTTATTGTTGAGTAAACGTAATCGTGACAACGAGTTACTCATTTGTGATAACAATGAAGCCTTGACGTGATAATGGGTTAGTTTAGTAGATATAACTAGTAAGCTGAGATGTTTTAACAAATTATGAAGTAGTGATAACGACTTAAAATTGCACACACTTATACCAAATGGCTTCCGTAGTTAAGGGGGATCGACGGTACAAGTAAGTGCATTTGCAATACAAAAGCGAAGAATTTGTCACCTAACTCAAGCAATGATAGCGATATTTCTGTGGAATCGACTTTGAAATTGGTATTTGTTGCTTCTTCACTAAGCACGCGGCATTTAAGAGGAAAAACTATTACTGTTAAGCTCTTTGTTAGAATTATGTGTCGAATAAAGAGTGGCGTGTCTGTTACCTCGGTCTAGAAAAAACAGATTACTAGTACATCAACATATTCTAGTTGTGATATGCATGTAATAAGGATTTTCTCATCCCAGGAATAGATTACATTCGGCTCTTCAACTTTGAACTTGTTTGGCTTTATAACTATTTAAATCTGAGCGTCACTGGTGTGGTTACTGAAGAAGAAACGCGCGTCTGGCATATTAAATTCTAATCCTAATACCTTTGATAACTATTGCTATTGGGCGATAAACAACATTCAATCCCATCAACATAACAATACCCTTGAATTAACTTCGTATACATGTTTTTGATTTAAACTCACTGATGAATTTTATGTAAGCGAAACTCCAAAAAAACGTTCTACATTATAAGCATTGCATCTTTGATTAAGTTTTACTGAACTAAGACAGGGGGATTTAAAGTAGTCTGTAAATATTCATGTGACGTGTGAAGATGCTCATGTCAAAATCTTTACTTTGTTTTATGAATTGAATTCAAAACAATAGACTTTAGCTATCTGTTAATCGAAATTCTTTGTGAATCATTAGTGATTTGAAAGAAATTTTACACATATCAATACAACAAAGCGAGAGAAAACCCGTCCTTTTTTTAAAAGATGTTATCAATATCTTAAGTATAATGTAAAACAAGAGAAAAACTTCCTTTTAAAAAATGTGTTTAAAATCGACATTCCAAATGTCTCCTTCCTTTCCTTTATCCATATAAATAAAGTAAATAGATGATAAATAGTGTAATACAGTTGCTTACCTTAGATAAGCGTGAAAATTAAATAGCTGCATTTGTGTTAATAAAATTAACGGTACCAATTTTCTTGCACCAGATGCGCATTTCGACAATACATGTCTCTTCAGTGATGCTCGTAGCCAAAATATTTGAAATCCAAAGCTTATATAAAAGATGAAGAGCTATAATCCAAAAAGTCCAAAAAGTATAGCCAAATCCGTGAAAGGAATCAGAGCTTTGCATGAGGGAGATACATTCCTTAATTTATAATAATTTCTATCATTTTGTAACAGCAAATTTTAATAACACAAAAAAATCCGTTTTTTCATGCCAGTACCGAAGTACTGGCTACTGGGCTGGTGATACCCTCGAGGACTGATAGTCCACCAGCAGAGGCATCGACCCAGTGGTAGTAATAAAATTAACGGTACCAATTTTCTTACACCAGATGTTAACTGTCCTGTTGGATGTTATTGCAGTTATACAGCAATAAAACTATAAAAACTCCAAAATACTTTTAGAAGGTAAAATTCCACAATTTACATGACTGTGTTTAAAAATATTTTTCAAAGTTTTTAAGATGCTGAAGTGCTGAGAACGAAATGTCGCATCTCTTTATACCGAAAATCTGCTATAAAAGATTATAGTAACATAAAAAAGAACTCTAACCATTCGGATCAGTCAAGTTACCATGTAAGACAAATTTGCAACGTTTATCGCTACCGATGCCCCTTCGTTATAGAAAATCTTAAGTTTGACCAAAAGAAAAAACACCTGCAAAGGTTGGGCGTCCAATTAGCTGTTTTGATGCGTTATATATATAGTCGCCGTCACGTAAAATTGGTACCATGTTTTTGGTTGAAATTTTTAAACTAATAACCGCATTCATTCAAAATAACGTTTTTCTATTAGCGGAATCAAAAACCTTTTATTGTGTTTGCACTGTATAATCATGACCTTCATATGATGCAAGATCAGGAGGAAACCCATTTGAAATAGAACAGAAGAATCGAAGCTTCCTGTTAGAGAAGGCGACAAATGCTTACTTTAATGTTTACTATAGCAACAAAAAATTTAAAAGTTAAAAGAAACAAATAAAATGACAATTTTCTGCTCAATTGCGAAGTATGTTAGTTCAAAAACACCATTTGCATAAGTTTTCAATTTATCTATTACAAAGTTAAGCAGAACAATTAGATATCAAGTCGACAACATGGGTATTTATCAAGTTGGATGTAGAAAATTCTACGATTGTAAAAATGAACTGGCGTAATAGTGAGATAATTTTGACGTAGAAGAATCCTGACTGCAAGATTGCTTTGTATGGTGGAATCCGACATTGTTATTACTGAAAGTGTTGCTGTGGGGTTCACGCGCTGTCTATTTTCTCGGGTCTCTCAGGGCTTTCATCATTTTTATTGTTTAAATGCAAAAGGCGCGGGAATTGTATCAAATCAATGACAAGGATATTACCAGAGAGTGACGAATGTTATGTAAATAAGGAATCCTAATATATACCAAAATGGCGGTTTTACAATGTAAATTATCTAGAAAAATGTGAAGGCCAGGATTATACAGTACAAACACAATAAAAGGTAGGGTAGTAGTGGATATTTAGAAAGGATTTTTCTTCCGGTAATGGAAAAACATTATCTCGAGTAAATCGACAAAAATCACTGTGCAAATTGACGGCGACTATAGTAAGAAGCCACGTCCGATCAGAATGGAGACGTCATAAATATGATGCCTCGTTTATGTATAGCGCCATGCCTGCTCCAAACTAATTAACTCTTATTTTACAGTGGCAGTCAAAATATCCTGACTTTCAGACCATCCAGGACGGACTCTATTAAAAGATCCACCTATAGTTTGTATTGTTAATTTGTTTTCGTCCTGAACATGCATGCAATTTTTTCCCCTTTCGTTGAGTAACCAACAATCATTCGACCACTGAGCAATCGTTATAGAAAATCAATAATTGATTATAAGACTGGGGTTTTTTTTTTTGCACAAGAAAATTTAAACCTGTACAAAATAAGTAGAGTCCATGAAAAGATAAATGGAAATATCCAACTTAAATATTATTATTAATTAAAATTAATTCTGTATGAAAAGACACGAGTTTTTTGAAGGCAATTAGTTTATAAAGATGTTTGGATCCATTAAAACGTTTAATCCCGCTGCAAATGTTTGGACCTGTCCTAAGTCAGGAATCTGATGTACAGTAGTTCAATGTCGTTTGTTTATGTAATTTTTACGTGTTTCTCGTTTCTCGTTTTTTTTATTTTATATAGATTAGACCGTTGGTTTTCCCGTTTGAATGGTTTTACACTAGTAATTTTGGGGCCTTTTATAATTTGTTGTTTCGTGTGGGCCAAGTCAACAACACACTGTATTGAAGAATTACATTTTAGATTACTTATTTATTGTACTGAATGAGTGCTGTGAAGATTCTGAAGTCACATAGCAGGTTAAGATGACGAACAAACGATAAACATACGAATGGCAACAAGCAACTTCGACTTGAACCATGTAATTCTTTCGTGATTGTTTAGTCTTACCTTTTTTAAATGTTACAATACTCTCTTAGCTTCAGATATGTCAGTACCCTTTCATTCACTTCTCAAGTAAAAATCTCTCTTTCGCAAATACGACCCGTCTTGTGCATTGTCAATTGTAAGTATGAATATTTGTGACACGTTTCTCTTTAAAACCAAGTGAAATATTTTACCGATCCAAAAGATACTATTGAATTTAAATAAAAAACAAATTATTTTAAAAGAACGTCACCTTAACACAATACATTGCGTGTTAAACTTGCATAAATTCATTTGAAATGTGACAGTATTCCTTTGCAGGGTGTCACGATGGTCTAGCTCTCTTGTTGCTGACAGACAGTGCATCAATAAAATCATCATATTTTGACATTTCATATGGTTATCAGGTAATGTCACGTACAGTAAGAATTTTCGAGTGAGCACAATCACTAAAGTTTTGTATGATTTTTGTTTTTTACATTTCTTTGTTTCGGATATTATTCAAATTTTGTTTTCAAGTCAAAAACAAGTAACACCTTAATGTTAGAAATTTATCAGCTACCTTTTTGAAACGTCAAAGGATCATCATATTCATCTTTAAAGGTATATTAAAAGGGATTAGGTCAAACTCAAAATCAGAGTCATTTGTAAGGTTTTTTTTGGTCAAACATTGTGTTAATAAAGACAAGAAAAACTTCTCAACTCTGAAGATTATTATGGTCCAATTTGAAAAGTATACATGTATGTGTGTTTCCAGTTTTTCCAGTTTAGCTGTATAAAAGTTGCGCATACAGTTTAAAAATTAATCTGAAAATTTCTATGATAGTTTAAATCCAATATACTGGTGCTCCTTAAAATACGAACATCTCTTAACCCGATTCTTCAGGCATTCAAGAAATAGAGCGGTGATTGACGTTCCATTCACGGTAGGCCTCATCATACCGGTACCTTCTATGTAAAAGCTGTAGTTCTAGTAATTATATAGTTTATACCATGTCCAACTGAAACGTTTATAACCCACTAGACATGACCCTCTGGTGCACTAGGCTTTCACTGAGAACAGGAAGCCCATGAAAATTGATAGGTTATATCGTAGAAAATAGAGTAATGTGTGCAAAGTATCTTCGTTACGGTGACCTGTACCGACTAGAGCGAATATTCGTAATTGAAACACATATTTGATTAAACATATAGCTAGCTCAATAGCCTCTCAATGTTTTATTAACAATTACAGTATGTGCAATTGGGCGCATGTTATAGCTCGACGACCTTTAGGTTGCCATCATTTTTGCTAACTCATATTCATAAGTTTGTTATCTTTATAATTCAGGTTAATATTATTGCTAACGGTGTATCGGGATTGTTTGCTTATAACTGTTTAAGCATACTAGGTTCTTTGTGAAAAGTCTTTCAACTGTTACCCGGATTTCGCAGAGTAATCTTTTATATTTTTGTTACGTCTTAATGCTATAATAGACACTTCGGTAAACATGTCATTGCATTGTTTGTCTTTTTGTAGATCGTTACAATGTTTCCTTATAATTTTAATGAAGTTTGTCACCATTTGGTTATATCAGAGACATAATATATGTCTCTTGTTATATTTTGTAATTAGAGCAAGTGGGTTTTTTTCTCGTTCTATTAATCTTTTACGTGTAATGTATTTTATAAAACATTTGGCGCCAGATTGAAGGACTAACGAGTAATGTCCCCTAGTTTTTTTTAAGGCTTGTATTAGATTAAGATTACTTATGTTAATGATATATGTGCGCATAAATAACGCGCACAAACCTCAGTGTGCAATTTTAAATTCTCAGTGTGTAATTTTAAATTCTCAGTGTGTAATTTTAAATTCTCAGTGTGTAATTTCATATTCTCAGTGTGTGTTTTTGCAGTTTATTTCATCTCAGTGTGTCTTTTTGAAATCTCAGTGTGAAATTTTCAATTCACAGTGTGTGTTCACAGGCACTAGACGTTCTGTCAATAGTATAAAAAAAAATATTGGCAATGGGACGAAAATAGTGTCCATGAACGAAAATAGTGTCCATATATATAATATATGAACGAAAATAGTGTCCATATATATAATATATGAACACTATTTTCTTCCCATTGCCAATATTTTTTATACTATTGACAGAACCTCTAGTGCCTGTGGTGTGTTTTTCTTTTTTCGTAATCTCAGTGCGTCTTAATGAAATCTCAGTGTGTATTTCTTATTCTCAGTGTGTGTTTTTAGGTTTTTTTAATTTCAGTGGTGGTTTTGTTTTAATTTTTTATAGTGTCTAAAAATTTCGAAAAATGTTTTAAATATAGTTTATAAATTTCCAGTTACAATACTTATAATTTTTCGAAAAACTAAGGATTCTCTTATCCCAGGCAAAGATTACCTTAAACTTATTTGGCACAACTTTTAGGAATTTTGGGTCTCCAATTCTCTTCAACTTTGTACTTGTTTGGTTTTATAATTATTTTGATCTGAGCGTCACTGATGAGTATTATGTAGACGAATCGAGCGTCTGGCGTATTAAATTATAATCGTGGTACTTTTGATAACTATTTGAAGAGCACGGCTTACAATAAGATTCCTCAGGTTGCTCACTTACTACTTCTAACGATTAAGGTGTTGATAAATGGTACTTTTAAATGTATGGAGTCTTTTATAAAGATACAGTTGTTCCAGTGTGCGTTAATTAAAGAAACAACAGAGAAGGCTTCATCAACCTCATTTTTAGACTTATATCTCGAATTTGACATACACAGTCATCTCAGTACCAGAATCTATGACAAACGAGACGATTTTAATTTTGAAATTATAAATTCCCTCCACCTTAGTGGAAATATAACAACTTCACCTGCATATGGGATATACATTTCCCAACTTATTCGATATTCAAGATCTTGCAGCTCCTACTTTAGACTTCAAAGAATGTCTCGTCCTTTTCTAAAAAAAGTTCATCGAAAGGTACCTTGTTGATTAATTTTCCGTATCAACTTCACAAATAATACATGATTGTCTTGGTGTATAGATTCTGCGAACTGACGTTGTTAATCATCTTAACTACGTGTTATATTGCTCATTTATTTGCTTTTGTTCAATAATTAATATTACTTTTATTGTATGGTTTGTTTTATGTGATATCCATTTGACGTGGCTCGGTACTTATACATCCCGTCAATGTTTTTGTATTATCTTCATCTTTGCTGTTATGTTGTGTATATGCGACTTTTTTTGTTTCTTTGGTTCTTACAACGTGACTCCGTACTTTAAAAGATCCCATCATTATGTCATTGTTATATTATAAATTTGATCATACTTTGAACGACAAACGACAACATTATTTTACTCGCGTAGTGGTATTAATGGATTCTAGATAATTCCAAAGAACCTCTGGATAATTTAAAATTTTGATCTGTTGCTGAAATCAATTCTAACACAACTTTTGATTTTTTAAACCTGCATACCACCATTCCCTATGTGAAATTATAGTTGTTTTGAATATACATTGAACAACAAAATTTCTTCCTATGTGACGTTTACATTTTCTGACGCCAAACATGCGAAACAATGATTGTGTTTTTTAAATTTGATAGATGATTTTTATGCTTTTTGGTAAATGTTCGTTTGCTTTTAGATTGTAACACAGTGATGACTGCTGTAACCATATTTTGGCTATTTTATCGATTATGTCTGTTTTGTTCACGCATCAAAAATAACGGAATTTGATGCGACTGTCGTACAAGTGAGAGGTTTAGCACTATAAAACCAGGTTCAATCCACCAATGTCTTTACAAAGTCAGGAATATGACAGTTGTAGCCAATACTTGCATCTCATATATTCCAGTGAACTCGAAATTAAGAATACTACTGATACAAGAAGGATTGCTTCATACCTTGATATTTTCCTCAATATTGACACCGATTGACGACTTCACACGAAAATTTAGCTATGATAAACGGGACGATTTCAACTGCCCAATTATCAATTTTCATTTTTCAGCAGTAACATACCTCTCGCCCCTTCGTATGGTTTTTACATATCTCAATTGAAACGTTATTCTCGTTCATGTTCACACTATACGGACTTCATATACAGGAGTGTGCTCCTAACGCAGAAACTGCTCCAACAAAGTTATGAGGAGGACAGATTAAAAATGGCACTCCGTAAATTTTACGGACACCATCACGAATTGGTTGATCCATACGATGTATCTTTGTCCAAACTAACTATGGACATTTTTACCACTTGTTTGATTGTGGTTTGTCATTATGTCCTCTGATCTTTTTATTACCGAACGTGACTTATTCCCGACTGTTTTGCTGAGTGTGAATTCGCATTGCTACAATACGTGTCACGGTACTTTTCCGACCCAAATTCATTGATTTAGTTTTTGATGTAATATTTGTTATTGTCATCGGATTTAGTCACATGTCTAAACGTTAGTAGTTGTAAATCTTATTTTTAGCTCCCCTGGCCCGAAGGGCCAAGTGAGCTTTTCTCATCACTTTGCACCGTCGTCCGTCGTTGTCCTCCGTCGTCGTCGTCCTTCGTCATTAACTTTTACAAAAATCTTCTCCTCTGAAACTACTGGACCAAATTAAACTTAATTTGGCCACAATCCTTATTAGGGAATTTAGTTTTAAAAATGTGTCCGGAGACCCGGCCAACCAACCAAGATGGCTGCCATGGCTAAAAATAGAACATAGGGGTAAAATGTAGATTTTAGCTTATATCTCTGAAACCAAAGCATTTAGAGAAAATCTGCTGGAATAAAATTGTTCATTAGGCCAAGATCTATCCACCCTAAAATTTTCAGACCAATCAAGCAACTTGTTGTTAGGCTGCTGCCCTGAATTGGTAATTTGAAGAAAATTTTGCAGCTTTTGGTTATTATCTTGAATATTATTATAGATAAAGATAAACTATAAATAGCAATAATGTACAGCAAAGTAAGAGCTACAAATAAATCAACTTGACCAAAATGGTCAGTTGACCCCTGAAGGAGTTATTGCCCTGTATAGTCAATTTGTTACAATGTGACCTCACTTTGTACTTTGTGCGTTGCACTGGTTTTGGCTAACACGGCTGTGTATTTTTGTAATGTATCTGTTTTTATTCTGTAGCTAGTCAACACTTCAGTTTAATCATGTATATCTATTATATAGTCATTTTATAAAATTTACTGTTTGCAAAAGTATGAATTATTCTAAATAATAAGGATGTTCTTGTCCCAGGCGGATAACCCTGGCCGTATTGGTCACAACTTTTTGGAAGTTTTGGTCCTCGGCTTTCTTAAACTTTGTTCTTATTTTGGCTTTCAAACTTTTTTCATCTGAGCGTCGGTGGCTAGTCTTGTGTGGACGTGGCGCGCGTCTGGCGTATTGAATTTTTAACCTGGTACCATTTGTTGGCTATTATTCGTTGGTTTCTCTGTCCTATATTTTCTCCCATTTATTTGTTGAGTAGTCCTGTTATGCAATGTTGTCATTTTAATGTTATAATTATTGTCATTAAAGCGGGAGGTTTGGCATTCCACACAACCAGGTGCAACCCACCATTTTTTTCTCTTAAAATTGCCATTGTTATATTATAGTTCGTGTCTGTATGTGAAACGGTTTATTTCTTCCTCTGTGATATTTTATCCTGAGGATAATTTGTCCCGGTATTTTTTTCCAGGCATTGTATTTCACAGGTTGATTTTTTCCAGAGGAGTGAAAATCTGTATTATGCGGATAGTATGTACCGGTATATATTTGCCGTACTATATTTCACAGAACCGTGTGAAATAGAGTCCCATTAACTACTATGTAAGTTACTCACAATCAATATATACCCGACTATAATTATAAAAACTTTAACAAAGGTAGACCAAATTTGCATAATTTATCAAAGGGAGGTAATTTTGAGCAATTTATATTTTCAAGATATTAATATAATATATTTCTGAATCTATTTTATAGTGAAATATTTCCTTGAATCTTATTTTTTATATATTCATTTATATAAACAGATGACTTACAACTTAATTATATAAGACAGATAACATTTCACAGGTAAAAACTAGCCAGCTGTTAAACATGCTTTTGTTCCAATATATTGTTATGCTATGATTTATCTGATTTCCATATAATCAACAACTACATCTCTGTCCCCAGACAGACCTATTTATATAGTTAAAAATATCATCATATTTAAATTGTTCTATTACTGTTAACAGTAGTAATGCAACTATATTTCTACCTTACTTTTAAATTGATATTTGTACTGAGATCTTAAAACAACTCACTTTTACATGTATTTCACTAACCTTATTTAATCGTGATATTATTTTCACAATTACGATCTTTGAAATTGCTTCTGGTTTTCTTCCCTATGTTTCATGATAATTTTCTTTTTAAACATTTAAAAGGATGATATTGACTTGAATATTTCAGGAAATTTTTTCAAGGATAATTTGTGAAATTATTTCCCATTATAATACATTTTTTTTAACAATTTCGCTCTATATCAAATACACTATTATTATTTCATAGTCTTTTTAAAGGATAAGTTTTTTTTTTAATAACTATTCAATAAGTTACCTACCCAGATAGAATTTCACGGCAAAGAAAAAAATATCCCAGGGAAATGTTTTCCTCCGGATAAAAAAATAACAACAACTACTGTGACATTTTTTCCTCTGGATCAAATTTCACCCGGATATAATTTTGCTTTACATATGTGTAACATTTTGATGTTGTGTTTCTGTTGTGTCGCAGTTCTCTTATATGGGATGCATTTCCCTCAGTTTTAGTTTGTAGCCCGGATTTGTTTTTTCTCTATCGATTTATAAATTTCGAACAGCGGTACAATACTGTTGCCTTTATTTGTCCAATTCGTTTGATGTGTTTTATCATTTGATTTTGCCATTTGATTAGGGACTTTCCGTTTTGAATTTTCCTCGGAGTTCAGTATTTTTATGATTTTACTTTTTAGATATAGCGTCCGGTTTTAGCTACACACTGGATAGTGCATCCCGTTTGTTTCCTGTACGCAAATAGATACTAATAATACTTTTAGTTTTATAATTAAAATAAGTTTCAAAATTTAAGGAAAATGTGCGACCATTAAACGTGGACCTTACTATTGTATATATTGTTGGTGGAAAGACGCGGAAATGTTAGTCATATTTTTAATTTTAGTTTCTTGTGTATATTTCGAAGTTTATTTTGACGTCCATTATCAATGAACTAGAATACATTTTTTGTTTAGGGCCGGCTGAAGTGCGGGAGTTTCTCGCTGCATTGAAGACCATTGGTGGCCTTCAGCTGTTGTCTGCTCTTTGGTCGTGTTGTTGTCTCTTTGAAACATTCCCAGTTTCGATTCTCAATTCCATTTAACCGAAGTTGAATGTAGGATAGCTATGTCTCTCTTTTGCGATAAAATTTGCTGACAAAAACTGAAATCGACACTACCTACGTTTTATGGTCCAAATAACTTTAGATACCAGTAAAGTCGTTTAATCTAAAATTTCACCGATAATCGTCATAATACTGTCACATTGTAAATCAATTGAAAATGGTTTTACAAATCGGCTCGCAGCACAAAACAAACCCATAGTTGTTAATGTCTGTGTCATTTTGGTCTTTTGTGGATAGTTGTCTCATTGGCAATCATACCACATCTTCTTTTTTATAACTCATCAAAATTTTCAAACAAACAAAAAGTAAAATAAAAACACGGTTTAGCTGATGTAATTTGTTATACGACTAAATCATTCACGAAAAAAGAAATTCAATAGTGACATCGAAAACACCTTTTCATATTATATATCATAAAATATATTTAAAAAAATAACAATATCTTAAAACACAGTATTACCATTGTTGAATGTATTTTTAATTTATGAAAATGAAGTAAAAATTGGAAATATCTGATAAAAAAAAACTATTATAGATGACTCTTGTAGTTGTTTAGTTTTGATGTTAAAACGCTTTTTTGTAAAATATCAGCTCCGATTTAATAAAAAAAAAGTTACATTACATGGAATATACAAGCTACATTTCAAATGAAACTACAAAGAACAATCATGTCAATCTCAGCTAATACAAAGGCACTGTTTTTGTTACATTTTGTATTTGAAATTAATAGGAATAAAGGAATGTATAAGAAACTGGTACTTTTGTATGAAAAAGTGAAATATCGAACTCATAGGAAAGTTCAAAACAGAAAGTCGCTTAACAAATTGCAACATCAAATGCTCAAACAATCAAAACGATTTGAAAACATCTATCGTATTCCTGACTTGGTACAGGCGTTTCCTTCTATGAAAAATGGTGGCTTAAACCTGATTTGATAGTTTGCTAAACCGCTCATATGTATGACAGTCGCGTAAAAGTATTCTTTCAGTTAAAAGCTGTTAACATTTGAAATAGAAAATACATTGTTTAAGTATTTTTTGATAAAAATTAAATGAAATTTAAATTAAATTAACTACAGCGTTGTATGATTTCAATTTATACTAATCCAATAGATAAACCCATTAAATATATCAGGATTAAAGTGTTGTACAGTAGACGCGCGTTTCTTCAGCAAAATAATAATTGCTTGAATAAAAAAAAGCCAAAAGGCCAAATAAAACACGAAGTTGAAGAGCACTGAGGATTCAAAATTCCGAAAAGTTTTGTCAAATATAAGTTTTTTATTACTTTAAAATAGTACGTTTGGTTTGACTCCACTCACAACCATCTGATAAGTTTCATAAGTGAATATTTACAAACCTAATAATGCAAATTGACCTTATCACTCATAGCTTTATATATTATTGTCTTTTGAACATTTGAAAAAATGCAGCATTTTCATATATAGGAGCATCATCTTTTCTCTCAAGATCATATAAAAGTTCAGATGACTGTAAACTATTCTTTGACGCATAGTTATTTACAGGGAATAATATTACGTACCTTAAGTACCTATATACAGACAGAAGTATAAGAAAATATTTTGACTGTGCAATGAATGGCAATATAAACTTAGACAGATGTGTTCGCATTAGAAACAACATAAACATAAACATAAACTTTGACTTATGAATAAAGCAACCTCTTTTGTTTGTAATTAGAAATTCTACTAGTTCTGCATACCCATGGTATAACGCCAAATGCCAAGGTTGAAGTCCAAATTTACTCGTTTTGACCTCAGTATTGGCACCATGTATCAGCAACAATTTGCACAGATTCAAATCTCCGTTTTGGGCAGCAAAATGCAAGGGAGATTTTGTGATATTAAATTCACTTTAATTTAAATTCAGAATAAATCGGAAATATTTCTGCATCTAAATCAATATCAACATTGGCTTTCAGTAGCATTTCTACATAAGTTCTGTCTCCAATAATGCAAGCAATATGTAAAATAGTAAGTGACATTTCCATTTCATGATGAACTATTGTTCTAGACGTCATCATCGCTATCTTTGAATAATTGAGGTAGCATAAATGACAATATGAAAGTATGACTTTTTTATTTAAGTTTTCGAACGATGATTTTTCCAAGATGCTTTCAAAAATAGTCTCATTTTCTACCAAACATGCCAAATGAAGTGGTTTAAGAGTTGAACGTGTACGAAGTATTGTTTCGTTGCCTATACATATTTCTAAAAGCAATATTGCAGTGTTTTCAGTATCCGCATCTTCTGCAATTAAAATTTTGGCGATATCAGTGTGTCCGCACAAAATAGCAACATGAAGAGCTGTTAGTTTGAAATAGGACTTCTCCGATATTAATTGAGATATATTCCCAGAGTATGTAGTATTCAAATGCAACGGATGAATGGCACATCGTATATTGATGCGATTAGTTTTGGCTAAAATACACTCTGCGAAATTCCTTTTGTCTGAAATGCAGGCAATATGTAACGGTGTCATCTCCGATACTGCATTTAATATATCTTTAATCTGATGAATATAAACCATATCTAAGCAGTATAGACATAACGATGTTAGTTTTGCGATTGCATGCAGATCATTTATACCTCGTATAAAAATCCTGAGGAATTCTATATTTCCCAAAAAACATACCAAATGAACGATATTAACCTCCATTTGTAAAAAGAGAATATTCATGATAAGTTCCATATCAAGCCCTCTCCTAGAATCAAGAATAGCTGAAAAAAATCATCCTCGTCTGGAATCAATGACTTATTACCAGACACAAGTTGGTTCCTTTTTCCTTTTTCCTTTTTCGATATTCAAATTTTAAAAAATATTACAAGTCCAAACTAAACAATTTTTTTCCTTCAAAATTTTTTTTCCTCAGAATTTTTTTTTTTCCTCAAATTTTTTTTTCCTCAAAATTTTTTTTTCCTCAAATTTTTTTTTTCCTCAAATTTTTTTTTTCCTCAAAAATTTTTTTTCCTCAAAATTTTTTTTTCTCAAATTTTTTTTCCTAAAATTTTTTTTTCCTCAAATTTTTTTTTCCTCAAATTTTTTTTTTCCTCAAAAAGTTTTTTCAAATTTTTTTTCGTTTCCTTATTCGGTTTCGTTTTCCTTATTCGGTTTCTTTTTCCTTATTCGATTTTCATTTCCCTATACAGTTTCCATTTCCTTATTCGATTTCCATTTCCTTATTCGATTTTCATTTCCTTATTCGGTTTCTTTTTCTTTTTTCAATGTTCATTTCCTTTTTCGGTTTCTATTTCCTGATTGGATGTTCTTTTCCTTATTCGATTTCCATTTCCTTATTCAATTTCCATTTCCTTATTCGTTTTTTTTTTCCTTTTTCAATGTTCATTTCCTTTTTCGGTTTCTATTTCCTTATTGGGTTTCTATTTCCTTATTGGGTTTCTATTTCCTTATTGGGTTTCTATTTCCTTATTGGATTTTCGTTTCCTTATTCGATTTCCATTCCATTCTTATTCGATTTCCATTTCCTAATTCGGTTTCTTTTTCCTTTTTCAATATTCATTTCCTTTTTCGGTTTCTATTTTCCTTATTCGGTTTCTATTTCCTTATTCAGTTTCCATTTCCTTATTGGATTTTCATTTCCTTATTGGATTTTCATTTCCTTATTCGGCTACTTTTTCCTTATTTGGTTTCTATTTCCTTATTCAGTTTCCATTTCCTTATTGGATTTTCATTTCCTTATTGGATTTTCATTTCCTTATTCGGTTTCCATTTCCTTTTTCGATATTCAAATTTTGAAAAATATTACAAGTCCAAACTGAAATTTTTTTTTTCTTCAAAATTTTTTTCCTCAAAATTTTTTTTTCCTCAAAATTTTTTTTTCCTCAAATTTTTTTTTCTCCTCAAAATTTTTTTTCCTCATTTCCTTTTTGGGTTTCTATTTCCTTATTCGGTTTCTATTTCCTTATTGGATTTTCATTTCCTTATTCGATTTCCATTTCCTTATTTAATTTCCATTTCCTTATTCGGTTTCTTTTTTCCTTTTTCAATGTTCATTTCCTTTTTCGGTTTCTATTTCCTTATTGGGTTTCTATTTCCTTATTGGGTTTCTATTTCCTTATTGGGTTTCTATTTCCTTATTGGATTTTCGTTTCCTGATTCGATTTCCATTTCCTTATTCGATTTCCATTTCTTATTCGGTTTCTTTTTCCTTTTTCAATATTCATTTCCTTTTTCGGTTTCTATTTCCTTATTTGGTTTCTATTTCCTTATTCAGTTTCCATTTCCTTATTGGATTTTCATTTCCTTATTGGATTTTCATTTCCTTATTCGGTTTCTTTTTCCTTATTCGGTTTCTATTTCCTTATTCAGTTTCCATTTCCTTATTGGATTTTCATTTCCTTATTGGATTTTCATTTCCTTATTCGGTTTCCATTTCCTTTTTCGATATTCAAATTTTGAAAAATATTACAAGTCCAAACTGAATTTTTTTTTCCTTGAAAATTTTTTTCCTCAAATTTTTTTTTCCTCAAAATTTTTTTCCTCAAAATTTTTTTTTTTCCTCAAATTTTTTTTCCTCAAAAAGTTTTTCAATTTTTTTTTTCGTTTCCTTATTCGGTTTATTTTTCCTTATTGGATTTCATTTCCTTATACAGTTCCTATTTCCTTATTCGATTTCCATTTCCTTATTTGATTTTCATTTCCTTATTCGGTTTTCTATTTCCTTATTGGATTTTCATTTCCTTATTCGATTTCCATTTCCTTATTTGATTTCCATTTCCTTATTTGGTTTCTTTTTTCCTTTTTCAATATTCATTTCCTTTTTCGGTTTCTATTTCCTTATTCATGTTTCTATTTCCTTATTGGGTTTCTATTTCCTTATTGGATTTTCGTTTCCTTATTCGGTTTCTTTTTCCTTATTCGATTTTCATTTACTTATACAGTTTATTTCCTGATTCGATTGCCATTTCCTTATTCGATTTTCATTTCCTTATTCGTTTCATTTCCTTTTTCGGTTTCTATTTCCTTATTCGGTTTCGATTTCCTTATTCAGTTTCCATTTCCTTATTGGATTTTCATTTCCTTATTGGTTTCATTTCTATTCGTTATTTTCCTTATTCGGTTTCTATTCCTTATTCATTTTCATTTCCTTATTGGATTTCATTTCCTTATGGATTTCATTTCCTTATTCGGTTACTTTCCTTATTCGTTTCATTTCTTATTCAGTTTCCATTTCCTAATTGGATTTTCATTTCCTTATTGGATTTCATTTCCTTTCGTTTCATTTCCTTTTCGTATTCATTTTCATATTATCAGTCTGAATTTGTTTTCTTCATTTTTTCTCAATTTTTTTTTCCTCAAAATTTTTTTTCCTTCCTATGGATTTCATTTCTTATTGTTCATTCTTATTCTTCATTCTTTCGATATTAAATTTTGAAAAATATTACAATCCAATGAAATTTGTTTTTCCTTCAAATTTTTCTCAAATTTTTTTCCTCAATTTTTTTTCTCAAATTTTTCCTCAAAATTTTTTTTTCCTCAAATTTTTTTTTCCTCAAAATTTTTTTTCTCAAAATTTTTTTTCCTCAAATTTTTTTTCCCCAAATTTTTTTTTTTCCTCAAATTTTTTTTTTCTTAAATTTTTTTTCCTCAAAATTTTTTTTCCTCAAAATTTTTTTTTCTTCAAAATTTTTTTCCTCAAAGTTTTTTTTTTCCTCAATAAGTTTTTCAATTTTTTTTTCGTTTCCTTATTCGTTTTCTTTTTCCTTTTTCGATTATCATTTCCTTATTCGGTTTCTTTTTCCTGACTCGATTTTCATTTCCTTATTCGATGTCTATTTCCTTATTAGAATTCCATTTCCTGATTCGATTTTCATTTCCTTATTTGGTTTCTTTTTCCTTTTTCAATATTCATTTCCTTTTTCGGTTTTTATTCCCTTATTCGGTTTCTATTTCCTTATTCGATTTTCATTTCCTTATTCGATGTCTATTTCCTTATTAGAATTCCATTTCCTGATTCGATTTTCATTTCCTTATTCGGTTTCTTTTTCCTTTTTCAATATTCATTTCCTTTTTCGGTTTTTATTCCCTTATTCGGTTTCTATTTCCTTATTCGATTTTCATTTCCTTATTCGATTTCCATTTCCTTATTCGATTTCTGTTTCCTTATTCGGTTTCTATTTCCTTATTCGGTTTCTATTTCCTTATTCGGTTTCTATTTCCTTATTCGGTTTCTTTTTCCTTATTCGGTTTCTGTTTCCTTATTTGATTTCTTTTTCCTTATTAAATTTTCATTTCCTTATTCGGTTACTATTTTCCTTATATTTTCAACTATCAAACATCAACACACACCAAACTGGATGTAATTGAAAGATATCTAGAGGTCAATATACAGGCTCGAACAAAAGACAAAAAAGGAAAAATATAGCGAGCTTTTGGGGATGAAGATGTAGTAAAGACCGAACGTCAGTTTTAGTCGGATATACTTTAATGTTAGTCTTACATGTTGTTCTGGAACTCATTCCTCAAATATTCGTCAAGTGATCATCATTTTATATTGTTAACGTTCCATTGCGTACATCGCTTAATGTGCGCCAGTTTTAGGAGTTTTATACAGGACAGTGTAGGAATCCATGATACTTTCCCCTTTCTCTGAATAACGAAAACTGCTCAGCGTGTCATGTGCACAACTACAAGGAACATTCAGCGGACACGTTGCCGTTTAAGCACAGTGATTACATACATTGTACATAAAATGAATACTACTTTGACAAATCCTTGTACATGAGAGTTGTCTGTCAAATCTTTATTTCACAAAAAATGAATTGCACCGCAATGAACTCAGCTCAAAGCAAAGCACTTTAATGATACACTTAGACAGAGAGCTCAATCCAGTGATATACTTTGTACTACAGGTCCTTCATGAACATCATCGACTAAAACCATAGCTCACAAACATGACTTCTACATGGTTGGATCTGACAGAAATCCTGAACAAGACATGAATTTTATCATCGTATTTTAAGTATATATACACAGATTAAAACTTAGGCGCATTTGTGGTAAAAGCATTCAGTATCTAACAACTTTCAATCGCTTTATGCACAAATTAATATAGGTAGAGCGCCTCTCTTGTCGGCAATAAGAACATACCTCCACTTATTTTTAGTCAACTGATGAAGAAACATTCAAAACTATAAAATTTTATTTAAGACTTATCAGTGTCTATTTGCCATCGCCACTGAATCAATGATATATATACACATATATACATGTGTACTGGCCGGACCAGTGAGTGTAACCCAGATGACTGGGTTAATGTAAGGATAAAACAATCAGGAGCTGACTTTTATTTTACTACCAATCCAAAAGATGAAAAACTGAAAATAAAATATAAATACAATTTTACAATGTGTTCAATGATAATTTAAGTCCATAAAATATACGGATAAACAGTTCGTAGATATATAAAGCCGTTAAAGTTCTTTATAATAATAAATAGATAAATATTCTTGCACACGTCGGGTTCTGTCTGGAATTAAGTTGTAACATCTCAGATACGAACAGTTTGAACGGTAAAATGTTCATAATTTCTTTATAACATAAGAAAAGATATTAAAACAGTTCATGGCTGATGTAAATACAAAATTTGTAATGTTTTAAATGTAACTCACGCTGTGGTTAGCCATGAATTGTTCCTTTGGACAACCAGTTGACGGTGGCCGCTTACCGGAAGAAGAAGAAGAACGTGTGACTGTCCGCTGAATGTTCCTTGTAGTTGTGCACATGACCCGCTGAGCAGTTTTCGTTATTCAGAGAAAGGGGAAAGTAACATGGATTCCTACACTGTCCTGTATAAAACTCTAAAACTGGCGCACATTAGAGATTTCCAATAAAATGACTTTACTCGACATAACCGACCTAACTCAACGTATTTCGTCCTACTGCATTGAAGCATGACGGAGGGAGCATACACTGCATGCATGTTTTGCTCTTTGAACACGCATTGTTTGCTGGAATATACCGTCAGTAAAAATCAACCCCAACTAATTGTTTTACTCTTTAAATATTTTGTCATTAAACTTTGAATGATTTTATTGACACAAATAATATAATGGAACAAGTAAATTAGCAACTTGTAATCAAACACACCCATCATTTCTTGTCATTTCACTTGACCCATATTTTAGTTCTTCTCAAATTATGAATTTTAAAAACTACCAAGACGTAATTTAGCATGCAAATATTAAAATAACGAATTCCGAAGCGAGAAGGTTGCCTTTTTATTGTTTTAAAAAGAATTAACGTTTAAAGTAGATTCCAACACACCCGAATGTAAAAGGTGTACTCGACTTTTAAAACAAAATAATATTTTTCTATAATTTAATTGAAGATAATTTGATGTGGGGAGAAATTCATATCAATGATATATTTTTCAAAAGTACTTTTTCGTCTTTACCTATACCAAATTATGGGGCGAGGTTTTTGTTTAAGTATACCTAAACTTGCATCCGAGGATACAGGGGTAGAGGGCGTACTCCCCCTTTTCGATCGCTAAATAAGTTTTAAAATCCATATCATTTTTAGCGTATAATTGTCCAAATTGTTTTTTGCATCGCTCCGCTCGTCAGTATAAATTCAATTAAAGAAAACTACACCCTCTTTCAAATATCTTGGATCCGGCCATGATCACAAATTGTATTGCACGAAAAAAAAAACCTTAAATGATTGTCGTTTGACTTTGATAAATACTTTTTAAAAACAACAATGTCTGAACATTAGGCATCTCGCATGTGATTTAAAAGTTTAAGACTACATACTGAATTGGATTTTTTTCCCGTGATTTTGTAGCTCACTGAACACAGACATGTGATACTGACGTGTAATCTAATGGACACATGGGCAATACATGAAATCTGCTAAACAGTTATGACCACTAATGGTCCTACAGATACTCTGTACTTTTGACATGACAAAAGGTCTCGCTTTTCTAGACTGTCTATGAATGTTTTATTCTTAATTTGTGATGTACAAAAAACAAGATGTAGTATGATTGTCAATGAGACAACTCTTCACAAGAGACCAAATGACACAGAAATTTTAACAACTATAGTCCAACGAAGGGCTTTCAACAATGAGAAAAGTCCATACAGCATAGTCAGCTATAAGAGGCCACAAAATGACAAATGTAAAACAACTAAAACTAACAGCCAAATTAATGTTAAAAAAAATCAACGAAAACACAACAACAAACGATAAGCACTGAATTAAAGGTTCCTGACTTGGGACAGTCACATTCATACTAGGACAATGGTGTAGCAGTACGACATAGTTGATCAATATTATAAACGGGATAATTATTCTTTATTTATTAGTTGTAGTTGTTTTTAAGATAGTGTTCAGCAGCTGTGGATACTTTCATTTCGGTACATGGAGCTTATTTGGAAATACTAGAAATGGCTAGCTGTTTTTATGCTTCGTTTCAGTCTCACGATTCAATCCCTTTCTATCTGTTTTAATTGTGACATGATCATTTGATAAACGATCTCCATTGGCTTTAACTTGGATATTTATAAAAACTATGTATCATAGAGATGCATGCGTAAAATAAGTTCTCGACATAATCTGGCTAAAGTATTAGATACGAATTAAGCCTCACGTTATACTTACGACGAAGAAGCCTACAGCTATATATAATACATGTACTTACGACGAAGATTAAGCCTCAAGCTATAGTACTTATGATGATGATGATACTGATGTATGTCTTATATCCAGCGACAAATATTACATATATATTGAGGATGATGAAAATTAATTATAATGATAAATACATATACCTTTTTAAACATGCCCGACAATTAAGAGTCTCATTTTCATATGCTAGGTAACAAGAGAGTGTAACCACTATCAAGACACACTAGTCTTTTTACGAGTAAACCAATACCTGCTCTTGCTCGTGAATGCATCATGCTTAGTGGATAAGCCGAAAAATACAGTCTTAGAGTCATTCGATCAGGGGGTCCAACAAAATAATTGAATTTGTATTCGAGGCTAGCCTGCTACCAGTCAATCCGGTTAAATTTAAAGAAGTACATGACCTGTATTAATGTTTTTTTTTTTAAATATTCACTTCCCGTTGACGTACGTTTTTCCTGTTGAATTTTTGTTTAGAAGTTGTAAATTGAGAAGATTAAATGCAGAAGAAGAGAACGTTTGAAATGATACTTAATAAAGTATGATGCAATCCCAGTTATCAACTTTAACAGAGACACGTTCTGATTAACATTTTGAGTTAAATTTTTTCTGAAATTACGACAAAATCTATATAAATTAATACCCACGGAAATTAAATATTATAAAACATTAAAAATCGAAAAGAAGAATCTATCTGATAACGACAAACAAAATCAATACAAATATCAAATAATAAAAGGTTCATTAAATTTTGCAAAGATAAGTATATCTGAAAATCAAAGTCATTGTCAAAACCATGAAAGACAACTCAAATGAATCGTATGATAGGTAAAGATACGTATATATACGTGGTCTTATGACAGTGAAGTTTAGGCGGGAATCTCAATAATCACGTGATATATAAAAATCATGATTTCTTTCGTTTTTCATCATCTTAGAAATATTTGATATTGATAAAAATTTATTATGAATGGATTTCATAGTTTAGGATTGCTTAGTTAAAACACGAGTAACGCATTTAACAAAATTAATTGGTTAGCAATAACCGGTCCCGTTACGTGCGTACGTCGAGTTAGGTACGTATGTCATTTTATTGGAAATCTCTATTAAGCGATGTACGCAATGAAACGTTAACAATATAAAATGATGATCACTTGACGAATAAATGAGGAATGAGTTCCAGAACAACATGTAAGACTAACATTAAAGTATATCCGACTAAAACTGACGTTCGGTCTTTACTACATCTTCATCCCCAAAAGCTCGCTATATTTTTCCTTTTTTGTCTTTTGTTCGAGCCTGTATATTGACCTCTAGATATCTTTCAATTACATCCAGTTTGGTGTGTGTTGATGTTTGATAGTTGTAAATATAAGGAAATAGTAACCGAATAAGGAAATGAAAATTTAATAAGGAAAAAGAAATCAAATAAGGAAACAGAAACCTAATAAGGAAAAAGAAACCGAATAAGGAAATAGAAACCGAATAAGGTAGCACTCCACAGTTAGATGTGTAGTTTCGCATTTTGGCCCCTGTGAATTTTTCAAATATGAGAGCTAGTGTGCAATAAAATTCATTTTTGGATAGCTGAGTATTAAAATAATCTTTGTATTGGGTTTATATGAACATCAAGGTTATGTAATGTATCTAATATAGGCTGTTTTCTGTATGACAGTCCGTATTTGCATGTCCCTACCATACACTGGTCCGGCAATTATTGCAATGTTTTTTCCAACTTTTTATCGCACGAACTTTGTGATTGGATTTTACGAAAAAATGAGACGAAAGACACCCATTTTTTATTTGATCATTAGGAAGATTTAGGGAAACAGTTTCTAAAAAGGTATCACTCAAAGGCATTGAAATTCTAGTTTGATCCAAATTTTTGGGTGAAATGTGACATGTTCACCCCCCTTTTTGCAATATTTTATGGGAAATAAATGCAGAATGTTGCCATGGATACACATAAAAGGAATTAATTTTCACCCTTTTCACTTTTGAAAATCAAATCTATGGAAGATACTGATTACATACATATGCACATGTACAACACAAACAGTTACGTTAATGTATTAGAAATCCAGGAATAGGAGATGATAAAACATTTTGTGGCTCATTTTTAATTTTATTTTTTAACTGTGGAGTGCTACCTAAGGAAATAGAAACCGAATATGGAAATAGAAACCGAATAAGGAAACAGAAATCGAATAAGGAAATGGAAATCGAATAAGCAAATGAAAATCCAATAAGGAAATAGAAACCGAATAAGGAAATAGAAACCGAAAAAGGAAATGAATATTGAAAAAGGAAAAAGAAACCGAATAAGGAAATGAAAATCGAATCAGGAAATGGAAATCGAATAAGGAAATAGACACCGAATAAGGAAATGAAAATCGAATATGGAAAAAGAAACCGAATAAGGAAACGAAAAAAAAAAAATTGAAAAACTTTTTGAGGAAAAAAAAATTTGAGGAAAAAAATTTTGAAGGAAAAAAAAAATTCAGTTTGGACTTGTAATATTTTTAAAATTTGAATATCGAAAAAGGAAATGGAAACCGAATAAGGAAATGAAAATCCAATAAGGAAATGAAAATCAAATAAGGAAATGGAAACTGAATAAGGAAATAGAAACCGAATAAGAAAAAAGAAACCGAATAAGGAAATGAAAATCCAAGAAGGAAATAGAAACTGAATAAGGAAATAGAAACCGAATAAGAAAAAAGAAACCGAATAAGGAAATGAAAATCCAATAAGGAAATAGAAACTGAATAAGGAAATAGAAACCGAATAAGGAAATAGAAACCGAAAAAGGAAATGAATATTGAAAAAGGAAAAAGAAACCGAATTAGGAAATGGAAATCGAATAAGGAAATGGAAATCGAATAAGGAAACGAAAATCCAATAAGGAAATAGAAACCCGATAAGGAAATAGAAACCCAATAAGGAAATAGAAACCCAATTAGGAAATAGAAACCGAAAAAGGAAATGAACATTGAAAAAGGAAAAAGAAACCGAATAAGGAAATGAAAATCAAATAAGGAAATGGAAATCGAATAAGGAAATAGAAACTGTATAAGGAAATGAAAATCGAATAAGGAAAGAGAAACCGAATAAGGAAACGAAAAAAAAAATTTGAAAAACTTTTTGAGGAAAAAAAAAATTTTGAGGAAAAAAATTTTTGAGGAAAAAAAAATTTTGAGAAAAAAAAAATTTGAGGAAAAAAATTTTGAAGGAAAAAAAAAAATCAGTTTGGACTTGTAATATTTTTCAAAATTTGAATATCGAAAAAGGAAATCGAATAAGGAAATGAAAGTCCAATAAGGAAATGAAAATCCAATAAAGAAATGGAAACTGAATAAGGAAATAGAAACCGAATAAGGAAAAAGAAACCGAATAAGGAAATGAAAATCAAATAAGGAAATGAAAATCCAATAAGGAAATGGAAACTGAATAAGGAAATAGAAACCGAATAAGGAAATAGAAACCGAAAAAGGAAATGAATATTGAAAAAGGAAAAAGAAACCGAATTAGGAAATGGAAATCGAATAAGGAAACGAAAATCCAATAAGGAAATAGAAACCCGATAAGGAAATAGAAACCCAATAAGGAAATAGAAACCCAATTAGGAAATAGAAACCGAAAAAGGAAATGAACATTGAAAAAGGAAAAAGAAACCGAATAAGGAAATGAAAATCAAATAAGGAAATGGAAATCGAATAAGGAAATAGAAACTGTATAAGGAAATGAAAATCGAATAAGGAAAGAGAAACCGAATAAGGAAACGAAAAAAAAAATTTGAAAAACTTTTTGAGGAAAAAAAAAATTTTGAGGAAAAAAATTTTTGAGGAAAAAAAAATTTTGAGAAAAAAAAAATTTGAGGAAAAAAATTTTGAAGGAAAAAAAAAATCAGTTTGGACTTGTAATATTTTTCAAAATTTGAATATCGAAAAAGGAAATCGAATAAGGAAATGAAAGTCCAATAAGGAAATGAAAATCCAATAAAGAAATGGAAACTGAATAAGGAAATAGAAACCGAATAAGGAAAAAGAAACCGAATAAGGAAATGAAAATCAAATAAGGAAATGAAAATCCAATAAGGAAATGGAAACTGAATAAGGAAATAGAAACCGAATAAGGAAATAGAAACCGAAAAAGGAAATGAATATTGAAAAAGGAAAAAGAAACCGAATTAGGAAATGGAAATCGAATAAGGAAAAGGAAATCGAATAAGGAAACGAAAATCCAATAAGGAAATAGAAACCCAATTAGGAAATAGAAACCCAATAAGAAAACAGAAACCCAATAAGGAAATAGAAACCAAAAAAGGAAATGAACATTGAAAAAGGAAAAAGAAACCGAATAAGGAAATGGAAATTGAATAAGGAAATGGAAATCGAATAAGGAAATGAAAATCCAATAAGGAAATAGAAACCGAATAAGGAAATAAGAAAATAGAAACCGAATAAGGAAATAGAAACCGAAAAAGGAAATGAACATTGAAAAAGGAAAAAGAAACCGAATAAGGAAATGAAAATCGAATAAGGAAATGGAAATCGAAGAAGGAAATAGAAACTGTATAAGGAAATGAAAATCGAATAAGAAAAGAGAAACCGAATAAGGAAACGAAAAAAAAAATTTGAAAAACTTTTTGAGGAAAAAAAATTTGAGGAAAAAAAAAATTTTGAGGAAAAAAAATTTTGTGGAAAAAAAAATTTTGAGGAAAAAAAATTTTGAGGAAAAAAAAATTTTGAGGAAAAAAAAATTTGAGGAAAAAAATTTTGAAGGAAAAAAAAAATTCAGTTTGGACTTGTAATATTTTTCAAAATTTGAATATCGAAAAAGGAAATCGAATAAGGACATGAAAGTCCAATAAGGAAATGAAAATCCAATAAGGAAATGGAAACTGAATAAGGAAATAGAAACCGAAAAAGGAAATGAACATTGAAAAAGGAAAAAGAAACCGAATAAGGAAATGAAAATCGAATAAGGAAATGGAAATCGAAGAAGGAAATAGAAACTGTATAAGGAAATGAAAATCGAATAAGAAGAGAAACCGAATAAGGAAACGAAAAAAAAAATTTGAAAAACTTTTTGAGGAAAAAAAAATTTGAGGAAAAAAAAAATTTTGAGGAAAAAAAATTTTGTGGAAAAAAAAATTTTGAGGAAAAAAAATTTTGAGGAAAAAAAAATTTTGAGGAAAAAAAAATTTGAGGAAAAAAATTTTGAAGGAAAAAAAAAATTCAGTTTGGACTTGTAATATTTTTCAAAATTTGAATATCGAAAAAGGAAATCGAATAAGGACATGAAAGTCCAATAAGGAAATGAAAATCCAATAAGGAAATGGAAACTGAATAAGGAAATAGAAACCGAATAAGGAAAAAGAAACCGAATAAGGAAATGAAAATCCAATAAGGAAATGAAAATCCAATAAGGAAATGGAAACTGAATAAGGAAATAGAAACCGAATAAGGAAATAGAAACCGAAAAAGGAAATGAATATTGAAAAAGGAAAAAAAATCGAATTAGGAAATGGAAATCGAATAAGGAAATGGAAATCGAATAAGGAAACGAAAATCCAATAAGGAAATAGAAACCCAATTAGGAAATAGAAACCCAATAAGAAAACAGAAACCCAATAAGGAAATAGAAACCAAAAAAGGAAATGAACATTGAAAAAGGAAAAAGAAACCGAATAAGGAAATGGAAATTGAATAAGGAAATGGAAATCGAATAAGGAAATGAAAATCCAATAAGGAAATAGAAACCGAATAAGGAAATAAGGAAATAGAAACCGAATAAGGAAATAGAAACCGAAAAAGGAAAAAGAAACCGAATAAGGAAATGAAAATCGAATAAGGAAATCGAAATCGAATAAGGAAATAGAAACTGTATAAGGAAATGAAAATCGAATAAGAAAAGAGAAACCGAATAAGGAAACGAAAAAAAAAATTTGAAAAACTTTTTGAGGAAAAAAAAAATTTGAGGAAAAAAAAAATTTTGAGGAAAAAAAATTTTGAGGAAAAAAAAATTTTGAGGAAAAAAAATTTTGAGGAAAAAAAATTGAGAAAAAATTTTGAAGGAAAAAAAAAATTCAGTTTGGACTTGTAATATTTTTCAAAATTTGAATATCGAAAAAGGAAATGGAAACCGAATAAGGAAATGAAAATCCAATAAGGAAATGAAAATCCAATAAGGAAATGGAAACTGAATAAGGAAATAGAAACCGAATAAGGAAATCGAAACCGAAAAAGGAAATGAAGATTGAAAAAGGAAAAAGAAACCGAATTAGGAAATGGAAATCGAATAAGGAAATGGAAATCGAATAAGGAAACGAAAATACAATAAGGAAATAGAAACCCAATAAGGAAATAGAAACCCAATAAGGAAATAGAAACCGAATAAGGAAATGGCAATCGAATTAGGAAATGGAAATCGAATAAGGAAATGAAAATCCAATTAGGAAATAGAAACCGAATAAGGAAATAGAAACTGAAAAAGGAAATAAACATTGAAAAAGGAAAAAGAAACCAAATAAGGAAATGAAAATTGAATAAGGAAATGGAAATCGAATAAGGAAATAGAAACTGTATAAGGAAATGAAAACCGAATAAGGAAAAAGAATCCGAATAAGGAAACGAAAAAAAAATTTGAAAAACTTTTTGAGGTAAAAAGAATTTGAGGAAAAAAAATTTTGAGGAAAAAAAATTTGAGAAAAAAAAATTTGAGGAAAAAAAATTTTGAGGAAAAAAAAATTTTGAATATCGAAAAAGGAAAAAGGAAAAAGGAACCAACTTGTGTCTGGTTGACTAATTACGTATTATTGAAATATGGAGTGGTGATATGCACGATGTTTCATTTACATCGATGGTAATTTGTACCAGATATTTCATTATTTCCTCGTTTTCAATCAAACATGCTATGTGTAGTTCATTAAAAGTTCCATTTACATCCTTATGGTTAATAGCTTCCATAATAGGGGGTACCACGATTTCCCGAGAACTACGAGAACAACATAATATCCCGAGAACTACGAGAACAACATAATATCCCGAAAACAAGATTATATAACCCGAGAACAAGATTTTTTATGGTTTTATATGTGTTTTTTTGCTTAAATAAGTGTAACAGCATACAATAATTAAGGTTTATGGCGTTCATAATTAATAAAAGTACACGCAATCTTCAGAAAATAGATTTTTATGTCTTGTTACTTATATGCAAATTCCTTGTTGAAAACAATATGGCGGACGTTATATTTTGTAAGGTAGATAACTCGACTTGAAAGCAAAGTACTGTAGTACTGTTTGCTCACTGAGGATTTTGTGTTGTAGAATTTCGTTATTTGTGATCTGGTGCATTTGCAATATCTAATTGTGATCATTCTGCATTTGAACTGTGTTGATGCTATTTCATTAATTCTAATGAATGAATTTATGATTGACTCATTGACATAGTACCACAATAAATAACGTATGCTTCTCTTTGGATATATAAAATAAGAAATATAGAGATCAGATTATTTATTTGAAGTACAAATCCAATGTATACAATGGTATAAAATACAAGAAATTTAATGTTTAAAAAAAAAGTGGTACAACATATAATTACATGGTCTTTTCAATCATAGTAACATAATTTGTTTAAGAAATCTTGAAATTATAAAAGTAACATATCAAACAAACCATTCAATTATCAAAATTCCAAAATAAGATATTCAAAATTTGCCATTTTTTTTTTTTTTCTTAAAATTTTATATGTGTTCTCTATTATTTTTTCCCTAAATATCAGCACCTTTCTGTATAATAAACATAAACATATATAAATATTACATAGCAGTACCGTACATAGTCTTCAGAAATATATACAATAGAAACCAGTAGTTTTGTTTTCTTATAATTGTCAAAAGTTGCCGTTTTGGAAAGAAAGTATCGATATTTATAAATTTATTTACATCTATTTGAGAAAAAAAAATATATAAGTATATATTTGAATAAGTGAGTTCCGTTTTTGAAAATTATTTTTGTTTCATTCTTTTTTTGATGTGTTTAATTGAATTACAAATTACCATTTTATAGAGATTATATTTTACATTTTATGAAATAGTTCAGATAAATTTTTTAAACAACTATATTTCAAATTCCTCTTTAAAAATATATATTTTATTTTATTTAATTGTCAGTAAATTGAGCAAAAATATATTAAGTTCTTCATATCCGCTAATATGTTGAACGTTTTAGTACTCGGTCATAGCTATGTTGAACATTTGAGGCGTTTGTGCGAGGATAAAGGGAAACCCCACAAGTGGGAATACCCTTCCAATGCTCGTGGAAAAGTTTCGGTGCAGATGCATGGCTATCCGGGTGCTACTATCAAAAGGTTAATTACTGAAATTGAATCAGGCTTATTTGTACATTATGCGCCTCATGTTGTCATATGTCAAATTGGCTCAAACGATTGCAGTAATTTACAATTTGATGAGACTGCTTTCGAAAAGGACTTAAATACTTTTATTGGAGCTTGCCTTTCGAGGGGAGTTGCAATTGTATTCATGTCCGTTTTGCAGCGGTCTAGATTTCGCGTCCGACTCACTCCCGAAATATACAATGCCCGAAGAGACGTAGTTAATCGAATGATGTTGAACAAAGCTGTTCAAAATCCTTTAGTTTTCTATTTCAAACCGGTTAATGTATATCGAAAGGAGTACGAGGCGTTAGACGGAGTGCACTTCACGGAGAAAGGGTACCGGGCCTTTCTTCTCGCTCTGAAAAAATCACTCAGTTGGTTTATTAACCGTGTTAGTAAGCGAATTGATTGATCTTTTTAAAGCGACGTTCAAATGACAGTCAGTAGGATGTGAATATGTTATATATGCTGTAAATACGCTTTTAATTTTTTTGTATTATTTATTTATATCGTAAGAGTTTAATTATTATTATTGTTGGGTAATAAAAAGTAGAATTGTATTGCATTGTGTAGCGTTTGTTTGTTTAATGTATATTTATAAATTTATTTTTTTGTCATTGCTTGAACCTTGAAACTCATGTCTTGTGATTTTTTGTAATGACGACTGTAACTAATAGTATTAAAATGTTATAGACCTGAATTGGTAATAAATTAATAATCTTATCTCTAGGCTTTGAATATACATGTCATAAGTGGATATACTAATTAACAAGTTATTGTAAAAGTTGGTGGACACGTGCCTGTAATCGTTGTTAATTGGAAAGATCATAGGTCATAATAAATATATCACAGATTACTTACACATAAAATATTACTCCTAAAATAGATACAAATCAGCACCAATAACACAAAGGACACATTAAATGCCATTATCGAAATATATGTAAAAAAAAAATGCCTACCTTTTCAATGATTTTACCCCGTCGAACTCTTCATTAGTGAAACAACAATTCTCACATAGAAAAGACAGGTTAGCATCAGACCATTTCTGTAACAATACATCACTCATGGGTACACATTTGGTATGGACCCATTTCTCACAGCCAGTGCACTGAATTGCATCAATGACACAATCATCAGTACATTCAGTACATTTTATACACGGATATTTCATTTCCTCTGACATTTTTGAATAATAAGCACCAAAATCGTAAATTACTTTTTATATGCAAAATGTTACTAAAATAATACCAAGCCGTTGTCTTCATATTTCTTTGATGAACAAAATTTGAGAAAATTGAAATTTTTGTATTTTGTATTAAAACAACACCAAGCTTTAGTTTAAAAGGAGATATTTGGAGAAAATTGTCCAGTAATTACAGCATTTAATAAGAAAACAATATAATTACTAAGATTTTGGATCATTTTGAAAACATGTTATTTTAGTAAAAACTTTGACGAATCATAATTTATTTCATTTTATTAACAATAACAATAACGATATAAATAAAATTTATTAACAATAGAGACATATAATTAATTAACAACAATCAGTTTTATATGAATGTTTAACATTTTTTTTTAATAAAATCTATTCTTTCAGTACATTTGATACTTTTCTTTTCTGTCAGTTCTTCTAAGATCTTCTAATACTTTGATTTTCTTAAGTTGTCTACCTTTAGAATGTCCGCCATATTGTGTCAACAAGGATTTTCCATACAAGACATAGAAAATGATTTTTTGACCTGAAATTGCATTTTTATTGAATAAAAAAGAGTATCATCTCTTATTAATATTCTTTATTATTGTAAAAAGTAGTAAAAACACAATAAAAACACCTATAACACAATTAAAAATCTTGTTCTCGGGATATATAATCTTGTTTTCGGGATATTATGTTGTTCTCGTAGTTCTCGGGAAATCGTGGTACCGCATAATAGGTAGATTTGTATGAAACCGATCACTACTATAGAAAAATGCGACCAAATCTAACACCTTCATTTCACATTTGTGAACGTTTTTTCCATTATAGCATAACACTTTAACATTTGACGTATTTTCATGTAAACACGCAATCATGAGTTGTGAAATTATTACTTTCTCGGATTTTTGGTTGATATTTACAAAAGATTGCGGAAGCTGTTTGTTCACAATATAAATTATTATGATATTATTATGTGTGAAGTGGAGTAAATCGATTACATTGCACCAATTGAGCTTAACGGCGGACGATCTAATTCTCTATCTTTAAGTATTGTTAAGTATATTATATTAATTTTAAATTTCCTATTCATAACAGCTGAATCTAGCAAAATTGCATTCGCAATATTATTATCATCAATGGCATTGGACATGGTTTCAATACCTATCATTTGACATAATCGAACATCAAAAGTATCGTTTAGTATTGATAAACACTCCAACCCGTAACCTAGATCATTAATGGCATCACATGTATGAAAGAATGCTAAGCAAACTAAACTGAGATAAATTGTTTTTCGTTTAAATCATTTGGAAAAGTAAGAAGTGATGAATTTGACAACATATCGTGCGTCATCCATGTCCAAACAATATTAAATGTATTTGAGATTACGCTACCTGAACTGAAATCTGATAAGGTCAAAACTGCATTTTGTGCAAAGTGTTTTTCCTTCCCAAAAAACAAAGATAAGCACAAAGGAGTAAATTCCATCATATCATTATTATCATACAATAGTGTGAGCAGATACGCAAGTAATGTACTGGTGAGTGTCTTGAATTAGGCATGATAATTTGGTAATTGTAACGCATAAATTGAAAGTATCACTTACATTGGTTTTCTTCGGTACCATGCATTCGTCATTGTTGTTACTATTCATATTTAGTAAATGATTTGACTGAATAAAGAAATGTCTTCTCCAATAACAATCATTTATTTGATAAGACGCAAATGATCCACAAATCCCTTTAAAAAAATTGTGTGTAACGCTGTGATTTCTAAAACACTTGTAGTTCTTGCGTTGTTTTCAAGTAGCATGTTGCTCAGCAAACAAAAAGTGCATCTAGAAGCTAAGTTTTTAAAGGAGTTCACTGATAAAAAAACCCCAACATATATACATGTATAGCATTCAGAAAATTAGCTATACAGATTAACAAACAAACCTACCACAAAATTCTTCAAACAATTGACCAATTAGAAAAGAAGAAAAAAATCCAAAATGTCATTTATCATTAATACAATGTCTTTAAAAATCACATAAGTACCACTTTTGGCTACTTAAGAAAAGACTATAACTCAACAATGAGAAAAGCTTAAATCTTGAAATTGACATTAATTCACAGGAAACAAAATATCTAAATTTGAACAAATTTTGTCATTGGTTTGAAGTTAATGAACAGACACTATTTGGCAGCCTTCCGCCCGCCATAGAACATTCCTAAATCAATAACCAATTTTTCCTAAGAAAATCCAGTTAAAATTGAAATGTAGAAAACTCATGATTTTTTAATGCATTTTTCATAGAATGTTGTTCTCTGTGTCTTCTTAATAGTGCTATGATTTGTTTGTAGTCATATTTCCAGTTGGATCAAAGGATTACTGAAAATAAGGAAATTTTGTGTTGTTCTATAAGGTACAGCTCCAAGTTAAATAAATTACTCCAACCTAACTCTAAGAAGACTTCTATTGGGCACTATTTTAGGTGTATCTTTTTATTTTAATTTAGGTGTATCTTTTTTTTTTTTTATAACATAATTTCTCAAATGTAATTTAAACTATGAACATAATTTCTCAAATGTAATTTAAACTATGGTCTTTTGATCAATATTCATGTTTAACCTTGTGCAGTTTTGATTGAAGGTATAAACAATATTTGTTATCTCCAGACAAACAGATAATGTATTAGTCCCAATTTCTACCACTCAACATTTATCTTTTCAATAACAAGTCAGATACCAGTATTTGATTGATCAGAAATGCTTAAATTAAGTATATGAATACAAATTTAATCTTATACAACTTCTGCACATCTATGTTGTATACAAGTTTGAAACTAGAAAAAGTGATGCCCCCACACTACACTCTGAAGTAACTGTATTAAAACAAAGTAAAATGAAGGACTTTCTTAGAGATATTATTGTGTCTGGGAGACGGAAGGACAGACAGATGGATGGATGGACAGGGTGAACCAAAATACCCCCCTTCCCCCACACACACACTTTTAGTGGAGGAGGCATAACAAGTGAAACTGCGAGCTACTGCTCACTGATGATACCCCTGCCGCAAGTGGATAATATTAATAGTGTAAAAATATGCAAGTGTTCGGTAAACAGGAAGTTGTCGAGTGATGAATCTGAAAACTCATCACACGGTATAGCTGACTTATAAAAATCCTGAAACCAAATTTCAGAAATCCTTGTATTGTAGTTCCTGAGAAAAATGTGACGAAAATTTTTAACTTGGTTATCATGTGTAAAATCATACAAGTGTTCGGTAAACAGGAAGTTGTTGAGTGATGAATCTGAAAACGCATCACACGGTATAGCTGACTTATATAAATCCTGAAACCAAATTTCAGAAATCCTTATATTGTAGTTCCTGAGAAAAATGTGACGAAAATTTTCAACTTGGCTATCATGTGTAAAATCAGACAAGTGTTCGGTAAACAGGAAGTTGTCAAGTGATGAATCTGAAAACGCATCACACGGTATGGCTGACATATATATATGTTGATACCAAATTACAGAAAGGGAGGATGTGTAGTTCCTGAGAAAAATGTGACGAAAGTTTCATGGGACGGACTGACTGACGGACGGACGGACTGACAGACAGAGGTAAAACAGTATACCCCCCCTTTTTTAAAGCGGGGGTATAAAAAGAATGAGGGAGTTGTCCCATATCAAAGTTAAAACAAAAGATAATCTCAAAAATGTTTTCATTTAGAGCTCGAGCATTGTTATATAAATTTTTGTGTTTAAAAAAAAAAGCAGGTAGTTATACTTAAAGCATAAATCCTTTCTAAAAGTCTTTGTGAATTGATAATTTCTTCATTTCTCATTCAAGTATGAGCGAGTAAACTGATCTAGATTTCATATAACCAGCATTTTCTCTTTTCACTGTCATTAATTTTGGAGGTTGGGGAAGATTAAAAATATTTTATTACAAGACAAACTACATCACCAAACCAATACTCCTTAATATTATCTAGATTTATCCTGTTCCATGAAAAAAATAAAACAAAAACTTACTGAAAAGCATTTAATGTAGTTCTTTGCTCCTAACAATACAAATTATATAAATACTTCATTAAAATTTGTACAAAAAGCACAATACATAAATATACCACAACACAAAACCTCTCTTTGAGAGAAAACAACAAAGAAAAGAACCTACATGGCACTAAATGTTAAAAAAAAATCTTGTGAAGACTTTGTTCGATGACACTCACATTTAGTAAAAAATCTCAAAAAAGATTAAAACTATGCGATTTAAAAAAGTAAAAATGCTAAAAAAATAATCTTATTGCGTAGCTTTGATTGTACAGGCAGACATGTAGTTTGGGTACTTGAAAACTTTAGGCATTATTTATTGCTCCTTATTTATGACAATAAATACAAATAGATATTCTTTAATTCCTTTTTATTCCCCCCCACCAAAAAAAGAAAAACAAAACCAAATAAGAATATCAAATTATCACATATTATAAACCTCGAAATCAAAAAAATGTTTTATAAAATGTCACCTTAAAAAATGATAGATAAAGTTTATACAAATAAAAACATTCACTTTAAAAGGTTGAAACATTTGACAGGAGACAAATATCTTAAAATTAAGTCAATAAAATGTATATGTTTAACTGACCATGTAAAAAAGAGCATTCTGGTTACTTGAGATTCAATAATACATATTAAATTTGTAAAAATGCATAGAATACATCAATGGCAGGCAGTATCGATACCCAATCAGCTTCATTAAGGCATTTAAAAAAGTATGCTGCGTTAAGATCAAACATTAAAGATTGACATCTCAGCCTATTAAAATTGTACAACTGTCATCTCAATAAAAATGTAATGATATGCATAAGTTACAACACACTATAAAATGCTATAATTCGATTGGTGTATACAACCACATTCAAACACGTTTAATGGCACGTTCAATAACAGCACAATGGTACAACCATTTTGTTAATCAGAACAGAGTTATTTCCCTTACAACATCTTCAATCACAAATAGTTCTAGGATTAGAGATTATCTCTTGAATTCCTACACTGATTGTCAGAACACAACCATTTATAGTTAAGTACTAGAGGAGTTTGCTCCCTTTAATGACTTCCTGTTTGACATCAAAATTTCAACCAACCACTTCTAGATATTCTGATGAACCTCCTGGTTCTATTTTAGTTGACAATGGTTTTGTGACGTCATTTGTGTCCTCTTTGGAGATAAATGTCTTCATTTCTGCCTGGATATCTTGGAATGTAGGTCTGTCATTAGGTGTTTCAGTCCAGCATTGTAACATCAGTAAATATCTGCAAGAAAAAAAACTTCTATGTCATAAAACCTTCATTAACTATGCCATAAGACAATTTAAAATTCGAAATAAACTAAAAAAAAAAGAAAAAAAAGTTAATAATGAGTGACTTGAAAATACCGGAACGCTATGTCTTTGTTTTCGCTGTCTGAATTATTGAAATGTAAGTAATGTTTGAAAAAACAGGATAAGTGCTGATTTGCAGCCTAATGTAATCCTTGGCCCTCACTCAGTTCGCAGAGATCAACATATGTGCTTCCAACATTAAATCATGTATTTTGATTGGTTAATTTTTGAGTTTGAGAAAGATAAGCCTGTATTTATCAATATTCAGATGCAGTTCAATGCTTTCTAAGGCATACCAAGTTTCATTAAAAATCCTAAATTCCACCTCACTTCATATACTGTGTCTATAATAACAAACTTACAATGATTCAGGACACTGCCTAGGCTTCTTCAATCTTTTCCCACTATTTAAGTAATCTCTAATATTCTTTGATTCCACATCAGGGTAAGGAGTTACTCCCCTTGTCAATAATTCCCATAGCACTATACCAAATGACCACTGCAAAATAAACAAGTAAATTTTTACTGTTATCTAATTAACCCCAGACATATCTGATCATATTCTTACTTTAAAAGGAACAAAATGCCCAAGAAACCCTTATGTAATAATAAATTTGAATCACATTTACAATCCAAATAAGGTCATGGATCAAACATGCAATGAACTATGATATAGACTTTTATTTCAATCTTCATTCTGTAAAATTTGCTGGCATGCCACCTTTTTTTCAAGGCATCATAATAATGAAATCAGAGGAAAATAAGACTTCATAATTAAGTTTTAGTAAAAGAAGAGCAGAAGTCCAACATAAACCTTTATAATGTGCAGAATGAATTATTTTTTTATCAAACCCATTGAACCCTACATTAGTCATGTGACCTTTCTCTTATGTCACATGACCAATCTCTCTATGATGCAGCTGAACATCAAATTATAGATAACTGAATAATAATCAATCCTAGAACTGTTTACTGATGCTATTGCCAGGGTTATTGTAATTGTGTTAATTCAGTAATTTTTGCGAGGTTTTTTATAAAGTTGTAAACGCAATAATTTAAACTCACATTTTGAAATAATTTATCTGAATTAAACTTGATTTTTCTAAACAAAGGTAAAAAATAAAATCGCATTTAAGTTTAAAATGACAAAATTTTTAATAATAAATGCACGCAATAATTTATGAATTTACAGTAGTCGTCAATAACTTTAAGACAGTATGCAAATTGAAAGAAAATGTGTGCAACATGAATAAAAAAAGGTTGAAATATTGTTTATCCCCTCTTTCAGCTCTTTTGGCTTTTTCATGGCAGTCAGTTTTTATATTATTGGAGCCACAGTGTCTTCAGAGAACCACCATATTTAGCAGGAAAATTAACAATCCTAGTCAATAAAGTTCAGAGTTGAATGCACCAGCAACTTGTGGGATTCTTACTAATAATATAGTGGCTGGAAATAAAAGAATATGTCCATGTACAACCCAACAACAAAAATAACCTAAAGATATTTAACTACACAATTACTTACAACATCAGACTTTGTAGAAAACTGGAAACTTTCCAGACATTCTTGTGCAAACCATTTAATAATTTGTTGTCTTTTATCATTTTCTGACAGGTAAAACTCAGCATTAAATAGCTGTGCATACCCATAGTCTGTTAACTTGACTTTATTGTTACTTGTAATTCTGAAATACAGTAAACATTACATATTAAGTAAATTATATCTTTTATTTTTCTAATAAAGCAATATGAAAATTGCAAAGATAAGACTTTATATACCAACAATTTATTACAGTAATCAGCTTGTTTAGTTTGCACTGGTACACTGTCTCACTTCTGGCCACAAAAATTCAGGTAAAACAACTTTTTGTAACTGTCAGAAAATGTAATATGAAGCTCGAGCAATTTCCATCTGAATGTTGTTGTTTGCAGTTTTTTCATGGAAAACCCTGTTATGGTTAGCTTTAGAGATGTCATCTCCATAAGCTTTAACCTAAATTCCAATACATTTTAACACTTTAAAAGTTGTCTTTGAAATATTCTTATTATTTCTACACACATTTATAGTTTTTGAAATCCCATTTCTATATCTCTACACTAAATTCTCCAGTAATCAAAGTGCTGGATAGCACCTCTGGAAAGTTTGCAACTGTAGCTGTGTATTATTCCAAAAAGGTTATAGACGTGTATTATTTCAAAAATGTATTTCATCACAGCTTGGATGTTTTAAACTAAACCATTGTCTTGTCAGTAATTATCAAAAATCACTTTTTTCATGTTTGTCATAAAAAGTTTTAATATTTTCTATTGCAACCTAAAACTGTAGATCTAAAATATCGAAATATACAGAAATCTCTGTTAATTTCTTAAAAAAAAAAAAAAAAAGTACCCATGCCATGTCAACATCAAGGGCCTGTGAATTAGTATTTTTCTATTGGTTTAGATCCTTCATATTTGTTTTTAGTAACACGTAAGTTTTTTTGTTTGAATTGCTTCACATGTTTCCTATCGGGGCCTTTTATAGCTTTCTACATGTATATGGTACAAATATTTCACATTATTGACAACCATATGGTGGCCTATAGTTATTAATACATTTTCCTCCTTTGAACTCTTTTGGATAGCATTGGTTCTTTGCAAAAAATACCGCATCCTTTTTTTTATAAATAAGACAGTTACAGTAACTTAAATCAATACAACTGTAATGAAAGTGAATTTATATTAAAGGCTTTTATCAAAAGTAGGGAACGTTCCATTGGACACAAATGATGCCCCCGCTAGCATTAATGTTATAAAGAGTCACAACTCAAGAACTGTAAATGTGACGCTACCAAAATGTGTACTTGATCTGAGTTATGGGGTAATAAGCATTGTGTATAGATTCTAATTACACAGTTTTGCGCAATAGATTTGTAAGATCTTGACATTTGTTTTGTGGCAGAAACCTATATATTATGTCAAAAATTTGATCGCAATCCAAATTCAGAGCTATATCAAGCTTGAATGTTGTGTCCATACTTGCCCCAACTGTTCAGAGTTTCGACCTCTGTGGTCGTATAAAGATGTGCCCAGCGGAGCATCTGGTTCCTTTTGTAACGAGGCACAACCCTAGAGCAGTAAAAATTACTCCACCAAAATTCAAACTTGATCTTTGTTTTATTGTTAAAAGTATTACAATGTATAAGTTTTATAACATTTGGTTGAGCGAACTAAAGTTAGATAACTGAAACGAAAATATTCATCAATTTTTTACATATGTAAAGGGGCATAACTCTAAAATGGTATAACTAACGCCACCAAAATTCAAACTTGATCAGTTTGTGGTAATGAGCATGCAGTGTGTATAAGATTCATAGCATTTGGTTAGGACAAACTAAAGTTAGAGTTCAGAAACTAAAATATCCAGAAACTTTCCTATTTGTAAAGTAGCATAAAACTCTAGAATGGTAAAAGTGACGCAACTAAAATTCAAACTTGACTTGTGAATTGTGGTTATATGCATTGCGTATAAGTTTCATACAATTTGGTTCAGGCAAACTAAAGTAAGAGAACAGAAACGAATTTTGGGATGTATGGAGGTACATGTACATACAAGTAAGGGAAGGACGTACATACTTACAGCAGAACAAGGATAAAACTCAATACGGTGGGAGCATAACAACAGCAGTATGACCACAGGAATAAAAAATTTATATACACTAGATTCATAGAGGTGCTTATAACATGTAACACATTTTAGTTGCTGTTGTGAAATTAAGCATTGTCTTATGAGTAAATAACATTTGAGAATTTTTGTTTTAAGCCATTCATTTGATATATTACGGTAATCATTGCCTCTGTGTTTGGATGAGAAAGCAATTGAAATCTATTTATATAGGGCATGGTATGACTTACAACTTTTCCAGATGCACAGGTTTGTCTGTAATCTATCTAAATTTTGAGGTGAAAATGCAGCCATTTTAGCCAAAGGGTACACATCATTAATCATTTTTAAAGAACTTGTCTTGATACCCTGAACTATAATATTCGAAGAAGTAGATGCTGACTCGGTTGCTTTTATACGAATTTACAATAATACACCAGTGGTACGATGTAAATTATTGGAAGAAGACTGAAGAAGAACTGACGTTGGGTCAATGTTTTTCTGCTGTCAGTTTGATCAACTTGAGCATGCTGGAAGAGTAAAGTTCCTTATATCCACATTGGAATGTGAAACAATTAGTATTTAAATAACGGAATTAAGTTTTCAAATGATTTTTGGCATCAAAATCTTCCGATCGATGTTTAGACAAAAACTGCATTTTTTAATTTTTTTTTTAATCCAATCCGGTATTTACCTTTACTCGTCCTTGGCGTGAGACGTTAGACATGCATGTTCACATGTATAATTTAATTTTAATTATCGAGTATTTTATATTCTTCACCTATGTTTTGTTTATATCACTTATCACTTTTCAATTATCCGACGGCTTGGTCAAAATGTCAACTTGTTCTTGCGTTTTAATCAGTCATTCCCGATTTTTTCGATACTCTCGGGATTTTACCACGTTTACGTAAGTACATATAGTAAACAGGTAAAAGTAGAGCGGGAAAATGTTCATTCATGAAATATTCATGAATGAATGAAAACGCAATCTCGCGTAGATTTCTTGTGATTTTCTCTCTCAGCGCATGGCAGATCCGCGAAGTAGTGTTTGAGATACTCATTTTTAAAATGAAGTTAAATTAATCTGAATCGTCGGTGAACATTCATTTTTTTTTATTCAAGCTGTAATCTTTTCAGTCAAAACAGTAGTAACTCAAAATTTTAAAAGAATCTTCCAAGTATCAGAACTCAAACACTAGTACTACACTACCTCGGAGCAGACTATATTGCGATAATCTGTCAACCGGAAGTTTGAGGCCGACGGCTAAGGAAAGTAGCAATAGCAAGCTATAGCAAACTTTCCAAAAATGACCTGTTATACAGTTCATTCTACAATTACTAACTTATCTTTACAACATGCGTGGTATATACATGTACACTGTGCATTTTTTTTTTTAAATAAATAACTTACAAACAATTTCTAGCAGCTAAGTTGCCATGGACTAGACCAAGATCTTGTAAATATACCATTCCATCAACTATCTGCTGTGATATGTCTAATAAATCTGCAACTGTTAAATTCTGTAAAAATATAAAAAATATATTATTTTTAACTGAATTATACAGATTGATATATCTTATGGTTTCCCACTAACTGGACTTATCATTGCAAGTGCTGTCGCTAAATATTTAAAGGGGAGACAATTCATCAAGAACAATAATTGAGAAGAATTTTAATGCAGCATGAAAGGTTTTTAATTTCATTTTTTTGTGAATTTCATGGTAATATGTGAACCGCAAATGCAGGCATTCAAAAAAGTTATAAAATATAATTCTTCTGTGCAAATGGCAGAATTTGTTAAACAGTATCTGACCTACCTTTGACACATCTTTAACATGAGATTTGAGATCTGTACATGTGATATGATATGAGACTAATATAGGATCATCTACAGCTCCTAAACACACTCCTATATATGGGACTAGACAATCATGCTGTACATCTTTGTATGTGACCATGTGTTGTACAAAATTATCCACAGAATCTGTGTCTGTTGGAAAACCTACAAAATAAAAAATAAATACACACTTGCAGTAGGTACATTGTGAAGCCTGATAGCTGCCATCTTTGACAACTTTTACACAAAGGGATAGCTTAAATAGCTCTTTTTCATTCCATACTTTGTTAGTTCACAACTCCATGAAAACAGATTAACAGAATTTGACCAAACTTGCAGATTTTTCTACAGAACATGAAAGTTTGGTTCCTGTTTTTTTTTTGCTCCATATAAATTATGGGGGTTGCCGTTGGAAAAAATGTTAATAATGTTAATATAAATTGCATCTTTGTTAACAACTAAATGTAAACTGTTAAATTCAACCTTGTATATAATTTTGAACCTTTTGATAAAACCTGTACATTCGCATTGATATGATTTAATGCACATTATGTATAACCATGACAACCATACCTTGTAGAACTTTAATGGTAACTTCTGAAGCATCTTTATCCTCTGATATTTTGTAATCTGCTTTATATGTGTTTCCATAGCAACCTTAAAATAAAAATTGATAAATGTCATCTTTATTCCTCTTTCTTTACTAAATGCCAGTGATTAAATTGTGTTTACAACTTTAATACTGCACACTAGAGAACTGAAAGGAGCTTAAAGTTATTAAAAGTTTATCAAAGTCTGTGATTAAAAATATTTTACTATCGTTTACCATACTGTGGAATCATTTTCATTCGTGGGATGCTAATTTTTGTGATTTTGTTGGTAAAGGTCAAAATTGAATTTAAATATTAAACAAAGTACATATTTTCTATAGGCTACTATGCAGACGTTGTCACAACAATGAAATAAAAAATCCATGAAAGTTCAAATCTTCCTCAATCCATGAAAATTGGTAAACACGAAAATAAATAAATCAACAGTGTCAGTAAACTAAAAACAAAGGAATTACAGTATGCTCATAAATCTATACCCAGACGTTTTCTTTACAATTGTGAAATGTAATTCACATTGTTTGCACCTGACTTAGTCAGGAAATTTATGTTCAGTGGTTGTCATATATGGTCGTGTGGTTCATCAGTGTTTCCAATTTTTATATAGATTACTTATGACTTGGATGGAGAGTTGTCACATTGGCACTCATACCACATCTTCATATATCTGATTAAGATTTTCTAATTAATTATAAGCAAACCTTTGGCTACGATTTCTCCAATATCTAACTGATTACGTGACACCAAGTAGGTTGATATTTTCTGCTTCATACCCTCATCACTAATACGAGATAATAGCTCTTTAATATATGGACCAGAATCTGAAATAAATAAATTCAAATAGTAAAGCAGTTATCATTCCTTGCAAGACTGAAATTCATAAAAACTTTAAAAATATACTGTAAATTGCACTATGTTTTAATTATTGTAAAAATTGGTAACTCAAAAATAAAATCTCAAGATATTTTGATAGCACTATATGTACCCACCATTTTAATGAAAATCCAATAATTAAATTTGTTTTTGTGTCTATTGTCTAACTTTCCCAAGAATAAATGAATGCAATAACTTATATTATTGTATAGCAATATAATATTTCCCACAGAAAGTAACCAAAAGTTAGCGTGCAATAAATTCTAATATTGAACTAGTGTAATAAATCTTCAAAATTCATGACGTCATCAACGACAAAATCTTAGTTTAAACCAATGTTTACTTTTAAATATTATATTGCTATACAATAAAAGGGTTATTGCATGAATATTGGGGAATATTGTCCCTCGTAGAACATATATTGCACTCGCAAGCTCGTGCAATATAAAATTCTACTCGGGACAATATTCCCCAATATTCATGCAATAACCCTATAAACTTAGTCATGAAAGCCTCATAAAAAGTCAATTACCAAATTTAAGCAGATTCTAGATTTCTTATCTTTTGATTTGATACCCAAATAATACCAATCAAAATTTAAGGTAAAAGTCCAAGTCATCCTTTTCCAGCATTTAAAAAAATTAAATATCTAAAAAAGGAGCTCCATAACTTATCAATATTTGTTAAGCTTATTTTGTTCTTTAACTAATGCTCTTCCAGTATTGATTTTAATTAAATAGGAAATTTAATTCAACAAGAAAATTAGACATCATAGATAAATTTCGACCAATCATTTGCTGAGAATAGAAACTTCACAATTGAGGAGAAATGTTTTTCTCACATCAACTTGAAATTTGAAAATAGCTCAAAAATTATAGAAAATGTTTTCCTGCTCAGCAGATATCATGTCTTCAATCAATGCTTTTTTTCTTTTATTATTTGGAGAATTGATATTCATAGCAGAACTTTTCTTTTTGTACCTGTTTAATTTATTCACAACATATATACACTCAGGATATTATAGATTTTTTTCAACCTCACAATCCACCCATACTTTTAATAATAACTTCCTCAAAAGTTGTATCAACCTAATCAATACATACCACTATTAGGAATTTGTCCATTCAGATCAGCTTTTACAGATAGCAAGCCTATGTCCTCTTCTTCCTTCACAGTGTCGTAATCCTTTAACATATCAGGAATGGCATTCTTTGTGGGTCCATTTTTCCTCTGCCGTTTAATGATACAGAAGGCTAACAACAAGATAATGGCAATGATGGGGATTACCACACCAAGAATGATACCCAATGCTATTGGTTTGTCTTGATTTTCTGGTTCAAAGTAACTCACATAACCTATGACCTTGTGGTAGTTACCAAATTCAACCTGTTAATGAGAGAAGAAAATATGACTTAAATCTTTGACCTGAGGGAAAATTTTAACTTCTAAAATATCACAAATCAATTTTTTTTCTCAGAAAAAGTAAGTGAAGGATAAATGAAAAATTGAATAAAACTGAATTTGAATATGCCAAAACACAGTTTTTAAGGGTGTTTATATGATATGAAAACAAGCATAATATTATGTTAAATGATCTGCAAAGGATTGTTATTTTTCTGTGAGATAGCATCAGGCATATACAGGGGTCGAATTTAAGCTCTTTCTTGTACTGACCAGCCGGACCAGTGGACTAGCGCTAATTTCGACCCCTGGGCATATATGACATTGAAAAATTGAATTTCATAAGGACAACAAAAACCAGGTGCTCCGCAGGGCGCAGCTTTATACGACCGCAGAGGTTGAACCCTGAACAGTTGGGGCAAGTATGGACAAAACATTCAAGCGTGATACAGCTCTGAATTTGGATTGAGATCAAATTTTTGACATTACATGGTTTTTTTTTACACAAAACAAATGTCAAGATTTTACAAATCAATTAAAGATTTCTTCTTCAAACTTATTTAAATCTAAAATTAAATAGTTGACACAGCAAAGGTTTCTGACACAGAATGAATGTGGTCTAATGAACTTAAAAATTTTTTTTTGCCTTTGAGCAATTCACTATGCTGTTGAATATTAATCCTCTAAAAAAAATGTTTGAAGAAATTTTCTTTTTTATATATGAAATCTGAAATGAGAAAAATTTAACCCCCCCCCCCCCCCCCCCCCCCATTTTTTTTTCACATCCCCGTTTCCCTTTTTCCAAAACTGATATCAATTCAAATTTCTAATGGAGTTTGCAACAATAACTACTCTTTTAAATACATCATAAAATATTAAAATGTAAAATAAAGTGCTTGTTATCACTGAATGGTAAGGATTGGTTGGTAGTAAAAGTGAATATACATTGTTTATTGTATAAAACAATAAAAAAAAACTTCATCAGCAACATTTAATATTGGCAAATTTCCAATGAAGTTATTTACATAAAGTTATTGGCAAATAAAAATAGAAAATGACATCATAGTCATGTCTGGCAAATGTCCAACATACATTATCTAAAAACATTTTAGATAAGATAAGGAAAAAAAGCTTCATCAGCAACATTTTATATTGGCAAATTCCCAATGAAGTTATTTACATAAAGTTATTGGCAAATAAAAATAGAAAAATGACATCATAGTCATGTCTGGCAAATTTCCAACATATATTATCAACTACTATTTTATACAAAGAAAGATAACTCCAATTGAAAATTAATTGCTATTGCACAATATTGTGCAATTAGATATTTATTGCTATTGTGCAATACTGTGCAATTGAAAATTTCTTGCTATTGCACAATACTTGATATGGAATCCTGATTTGGACCAACTTGAAAACTGGGCCCATAATCAAAAATCAAAGTACATGTTTAGATAAAGCATATCAAATAAGCCCAAGAATTAAATTTTTGTTAAAATCAAACTTAGTTTAATTTTGGACCCTTTGGACCTTAATGTAGACCAATTTGAAAACTGGACCAAAAATTAAGAATCTACATACACAGTTAGATTTGGCATATCAAAGAACCCATTTATTCAATTTTTGATGAAATCAAACAAAGTTTAATTTTGGACCCCCATTTGGCCAACTTGAAAACTAGGCCAATAATTAAAAATCTAAGTACATTTTTAAATTCAGCATATCAAAGAACCCCAAAGATTCAATTTTTGTTAAAATCAAACTAAGTTTAATTTTGGACCCTTTGGACCTTAATGTAGACCAATTTGAAAACGGGACCAAAAATTAAGAATATACATACATAGTTAGATTCGGCATATCAAAGAACCCCCAATTATTCAATTTTTGATGAAATCACACAAAGTTCAATTTTGGACCTTTTGGGCCCCTTATTCCTAAACTGTTGGGACCAAAACTCCCAAAATCAAACCCAACCTTCCTTTTATGGTCATAAACCTTGTGTTTAAATTTCATAGATTTCTATTTACTTATACTAAAGTTATTGTGCGAAAACCAAGAATAATGCTTATTTGGGCCCTTTTTTGGCCCTTAATTCCTACACTGTTGGAACCAAAACTCCCAAAATCAATCCCAACCGTCCTTTTGTGGTCATAAACCTTGTGTCAAAATTTCATAGATTTCTATTCACTTAAACTAAAGTTATAGTGCGAAAACCAAGAAAATGCTTATTTGGGCCCTTTTTGGCCCCTAATTCCTTAAATATTGGGACCAAAACTCCCAAAATCAATCCCAACCTTCCTTTTGTGATCATAAACCTTATATTAAAATTTCATTGATTTCTATTCACTTTTACTTAAGTTAGAGTGCGAAAACTAAAAGTATTCGGATGACGACGTCGACGACGCCAACGTGATAGCAATATACGACCAAAAAATTAAAATTTTTGCGTTCGTATAAAAATCATTTAACAATTTTAATGAATAGGGAGTAAATGTTCCATATGTAATTCAACCAATTCAGGAAAGTTTGAAACTGGCTTAGAACTAAAGAAAACTTTTGAAAGTGGATTCATTTATTTTCATGGATACCAATTTTATGGATTAAGAAAGCAATAATTTTCAAGGGGATCTAATTTTATTGTTTTCCTTACGTCTGTAAACAAGCCTTAAGAAAATTTGTACTTTGTCTTAAATTTATGGTTTACTTATATCAATAAATACATGGTAATTAGCATCTTGCGAATATAATTTCCACAGTAAATGAAATTGATACATATAGATTCCACAACTGCAACAAGTGTATTACGATATTTCTCCACTTGAGACAGTTAAATTTTAATATTTAAAGCGCGAGGCTTGCCGAGCTTTTTAAATAATTAAAATTTAACTGTTGAGAGTGGAGAAATATCGTAATACACGAGTTACAGTGGTGGAATCTGTTTCTCTTATGATTTTTATCCTTCTCACACCGGTCAGGAAATGAAAAAATAGCTAAAAAATTAGAGAAAATGGATTGCAAACTCACATAAACTTTAGCATTGCCATTAGAATCTAAATCCTTAGGTTTAGCAGGAGGTGTACAGTTCAGGCTGTAGTCTGTTGATACTATATCTCCACATACTGACATACCAACATACACTTTAACATCTCGAATAACTAACTGCTGGATACCATTGAAGTTACCCTGAAAACATTGAAATTTCATTTAGTAATGTAACTAATGAGATGTGCTGTATTTATATAGAGTGCTGAACAGAATACAAATCTATTCTTAAGATAAGTCTTAGATAGTAACGATTATTTTTTTTTCAATGAAGAACTATGTTAACATATACAGTAAACACTCTATTAATCTCTGACACTGTATTAAATATGTTTTCAATGGCATGAAAACAAATTTCAGCTGCAAAAACACTGCTGGAGTTATAATTCAAAAAAAGATCCTAAAAAAAATGCTGAGTTTGCAATTTTTGAAATTGTCTACTTTTGTATATGAAAGACCATTTGTAAAAATCTGGCCTTCACAGTACCTTTATAATCAGTGGTTCCTCTTTCTTGTACTTCAATTCTCCATCCACCTGTCTAAAATCATTAATTTGGGATCAGGATAGTATTCCATGGGTCCCTTTGTGAGAGATAAGTTTCTGTAAGCTGTCACACCATCTAAGTTAAATCCATAATGTATGTCCTTAGGGTTGGTGTGAGTTATATTCTCTCCAGGAAAGGATAGTGCAGGAGTCCTACATGTTAACCAGTGGGCCACTCCAATATTTTTACCAACACACACCTGTAAAATAATATGAATCTTATGTTAAAAGCATCTTTACCGGATTTGTAATAACATGAGCAACACGACGGGTGCCACATGTGGAGCAGGATCTGCTTACTCTTCTGGAGCACCTGAGATCACCCCTAGTGTTTGGTGGGGTTCGTGTTGCTTATTCTTTAGTTTTCTATGTTGTGTCATGTGTACTATTGTTTATCTGTTTGTCTTTTTCTTTTTTTAGCCATGGGGTTGTCAGTTTATTTTTGATTTAAGAGTTTGACTGTCCCTCTGGTATCTTTCGTCCCTCTTCTTTCTTGTAAATTGTATAGCAGACGTTTCTTAGTAACTGCATATTCATTTACTTTTTTATGGATACCAATTTTCATGGATTTAGGAACATTTGTATATTCATGGATATTTGATTTTGTGGTTTTGTTAAATTCTCCATACAAGCTAAGTACTTTGTTGAACATTTAATTTCTTGGTTTACCTGTACTCACGAAAACCACAAAAAATGGATCCCATGAATAATAATGTACAGTATATCAAGTAGCTCAGACATTTGCCTTTCAAGAATGTCTGTTACAAGTATTTTAAGTAAAGATATGTCTATTTTTTTTCTTTTCATAAAAATAAATAGAGTTGATATTCTAAAAGCAGTTCCTTACTGTTCATGCAGTATTATTCCATATCTGTGCAATGATTGCAACCATGGCTTCAAGAACTAACATTTCTTATAGTTTCAGCCATTTTCACAGTTCTCATATTCATTTCTATCTTGCTACTAACCGCATACAATTCTTTTAAAAATCCTGGAGAGTGTATTTCATTTACCGGTATGCATTATAATAATTTTAAACTCCTTCCCAGAAAAAATCATTTTAAAAACATACAATAAAGAATTGCCATTGTTCATATAGTGATCCATCACCACAGAATTTATATTACAGTCAAACAGATACCAATATAAAATGGTGGTAACTTTTCTTAACAGAAAGTTCAGTTCCCACTCAAGGACCCTCTTTATAATGATCAACTGTTTATGACAGCCAGCTAAGGACATTTTTTGGTTTTTCTCTCAAGTGCCCTTTGTAGTAATATTTTGAAAATATTAATATAGAATAGAGAATGGAAATGGGGAATGCATCACAGAGACAACAACATAAATGAAAAGCAGAAAGCAACCTGAGGCTACAAATGGGTCATCAATGCAGTGAGAAAAACTCATACCCAGACTTCAGTTGGCCCCTAAACAATAATGTATATTAGTTCAGTGAAATGGGAGCCACAGTGAATACATACCGATGTGATCTTCTGGTTTCCTACTTCTACAAAGAATTCAGCTTTCTGTACTATATTGAGTCTAGATCCCATAACATCTATCTTTATCCCTCCACTGAAAAAAATTATGAAATATATTGACTCAAAAAGGAACAATTCTATTTTTGACAATATATTACCTTTGTTTCAAAAATATTTTTGGTATTACATTTATATCATTAAACAATCAATGTAACAACTAATAATTACATTAGATGTATGTTTCATTATAATACTTTATTCTGATTGGCTAACTGCACATCACGTGTTATTCCGTAAGCAGTTGCAATGCTCAATACAACTTTTCATTCATGATAACAAGTGGTCCAACAATAAAGTGCACAGGTGAATTAAATAAAAAAAATTATAAAATTCGTGTTTTCATGATCATAGCTAAAAAATGTAATTATAAGTATTGAATGCTTCTTTTTGTAACTTTATAGGGTTGTAAAAGCGTTGACCGTGCGCACATTTTTAGAATGAAGCGCTTCCGCGCTTCATACAAAATGTACTTCGGTCAACGCTTTTACACCCCAATAAATTTACAAAAAGAAGCATTCAATTCTTAAATAAATGTACGACTTAACTTTTTAACATACAAATTGGGGAAGATTCAAACGTTTCAAGATTTGTGTTCAAGGAAAAATTAAAATTCCCCTTCCATTTAACAAAAAAAGAAAGAAAGAACAAGTGAAACTGCGAGCTACTGCTCACTGATGATACCCTCGCCGCAAGTGGATAATATTAATAGTGTAAAAATATGCAAGTGTTTGGTAAACAGGAAGTTGTCGAGTGATGAATCTGAAAACGCATCACACGGTATAGCTGACTTATAAAAATCCTGAAACCAAATTTCAGAAATCCTTGTATTGTAGTTCCTGAGAAAAATGTGACGAAAATTTTTAACTTGGTTATCATGTGTAAAATCATACAAGTGTTCGGTAAACAGGAAGTTGTCGAGGGATGAATCTGAAAACGCATCACACGGTATAGCTGACCTATATAAATCCTGAAACCAAATTTCAGAAATCCTTGTATTGTAGTTCCTGAGAAAAATGTAACGAAAATTTTCAACTTGGCTATCATGTGTAAAATCAGACAAGTGTTCGGTAAACAGGAAGTTGTCAAGTGATGAATCTGAAAACGCATCACACGGTATGGCTGACATATATAAATGTTGATACCAAATTACAGAAAGGGTGGATGTGTAGTTCCTGAGAAAAATGTGACGAAAGTTTCATGGGACGGACTGACTGACGGACTGATGGACGGACAGACGGACGGACGGACTGATGGACGGACTGACGGACGGACTGACAGACAGAGGTAAAACAGTATACCCCCCCTTTTTTAAAGCGGGGGTATAAATATTGATTTGCAAGTAACAAATCTTGTTTTAAGTATGCGATTTATTTGTATCATTTTTTCCCAACAAATATTAGATGTCACAGAGCTCACAATTTATTATATGTCCAGAACACTACCATTCAGTGGTACACTTTCAAGTTTGAGACCTTTATAATTTCTATGAACTTTTTGGAAATGTGACCATAACAAACAATGTTTTTTGCAGGTAAAATAGATATGGAAATGTTCAAATGCAGCCTACAATTTTTTTAAATCTGACCACTCTTATAAATTATTTTATTACAGGTCAATCAACACATGCATGTTCAATATTTAAATTCAAAATAACAAACCTTAAGATACTTTTCTTGGGAGTTACATCCTGAATTTCAGGGTCCTCTTTATATGTAAACTTAGGGGTCATCAGTCTTTTGAATCCTCCAAAACTAACTTCAATTTCTGCTTCATCATTCCCATTTTGAGCAGACGTCAGGCATGACAGAGTGTTCATGGATACACTGAAAAAAATATCAGCAGGCATGACAGAGTGTTCATAGATACACTGAAAAAAACATCAGCATATATTTCTGGTAATTACTTACATTTTATTTGGTTATTTTTCATATTTTCAATGGTAAACCTCAAAAGCATAAATAAATTTGCTTTATATGAACAGGGTGCAAGCTAAGATATATAAGATGCATCTTTGGTTCATGTGTTTGAACTGACCAATTAATCACTGAAAACATCAGAATAAAAAAACAAAATTTCAAACATAACATTTTCAAACTTCAGACTACACACAATGTATATATGTTACAGTGAATCTGTATAATCAGGGATTATGTAGAATCACTAAAATTTTCAGGGATTATGTATAATTACTGGAAAAAATGTCAGGGATTATACAGAACAACTGAAATGATACTAAAATATATAACATATTGAAATATATTTAAAAAAAGTTAACTGTAATATATCAAAATAATAACCTTAATATTTTACAATTAGGCATAATATATTAATATGAAAGACACAAAAATATTGAAATGTTAAACACAATATAATTAAATGATAAGCACAATATATTTAAATTATAAGCAAAATATATATAGAATAGTTGATGTTTTGTTTTTAATACAGACTTTATCAGTAATAATATCAAGCAAGCCCATTTTGATACTGACTGTATCAGTATTAATAATATCAAGCGAGCCCACACAGGCGGTTGATGAAGTCAGTATGAAAATATTAAATGGCATAATGATTATTCTTTTTATCGTATTGTTTTACCATTTGTTTTTAGGTTGAGAATATGAAATAAAATGAAATTGTTATCAAAACTATTTTTATGCCTACAATCATTTTGATAAATGTTAATGTTATGCACAATGTTTTAAAAATAAACATTTTATTTACAAACTAAATTTGCATTGCATCTACTATTACACATTTGCCCTGCTTTTTTACAGGCATATCTATCAAATTCACATCTGTTTTCACCACAATATCAACATCATATATGTTATGATGGTATGATACTAAACCCCTAACGGGAAGGATTGTGCCTGATGTTCATATGATGAAATCATAATCTTTCAGTCAGTTTAGTTGAAGTCTGGAGCTGGCATGTCAGTTAACTGCTAGTAGTCTGTTGTTATTTATGTATTATTGTCATTTTGTTTATTTTCTTTGGTTACATCTTCTGACATCAGACTCGGATTTCTCTTGAACTGAATTTTAATGTGCGTATTGTTATGCGTTTACTTAACTACATTGGTTAGAGGTATAGGGGAGGGTTGAGATCTCACAAACATGTTTAACCCCGCCGCATTTTTGCGCCTGTCCCAAGTCAGGAGCCTCTGGCCTTTGTTAGTCTTGTATTATTTTAATTTTAGTTTCTTGTGTACAATTTGGAAATTAGTATGGCGTTCATTATCACTGGACTAGTATATATTTGTTTAGGGGCCAGCTGAAGGACGCCTCCGGGTGCGGGAATTTCTCGCTACATTGAAGACCTGTTGGTGACCCTCTGCTGTTGTTTTTTATTTGGGCGGGTTGTTGTCTCTTTGACACATTCCCCATTTCCATTCTCAATTTTATTGAAAAAAACCTTGTCCTCCATATCGAATCAGATTTTACGGCACATCTCAGGGAAATAGAGTTTTCAGCACAAACATCTGAAGGTACCAATGAAGGGAAATCAGCAACGGCAAACTGATTTCTTGTATTAAAGATCCGAGCAGGTTTCAATGCTATATGGCAAGTCGATATCCTTCTTCAGTCTTTTCGTGAATAATGACCATTAGTTTTTTTGGATCTCCCTTTCCTGGAATCACTAGTGGAATAGGCATGAGATATGCATATGTCGCATTTTGTTTTTCCTCTGCCATTTGTCTCAACTTTTGAGTGTACGTTTTCTTCAACCCAAGCAACATCTGTGCCTGTGCCAAGCTTATCTGTTAGTGACATAATGAGGTTCAACACTTGAATAAAGTATAAAGGGCAAATCTCATCACTTAAGATTCACATATATGTAGATCAGGAATGGAAACTGTTTCCTTAAAATAGTTTCAAGGAATAAGGAATTTGTAGAATAATAATTATATAAAATCACTGGTCATTTTCAGGGAATCTTTATAATCACTAATTATTTCAGTGATGCTACATAATCCCTGATTATACAAATGAACTGTAACATATACACACATTCATACTGTGGATTCATTAGTATACATGGGATACCAATGTTAGTGCATTTCGAACATAAAGGTATGCATTTAAATGTTCAACGAAGTAGAAATTTTCTAAATATTGTATGCAGACTTCATGAAATTAAATATCTACTGAAGTACAATTTTCCTTTAATCCACAAAAGATTGATGAATTTACTGATTTGTCATAATTTTGTGATGTCAAATATATTGCCAATATTATTTATTGTCTTTTGTAGTAAAAATGACTTGGTTTGTTGTATATTTTAATAAGTTGATCTCAAAGACCAAAAACCCATGATTCTCTTATACTACCAACTTACTGGTCAACTTCACATGGACTGCCCCCAACATTGACAGTAACACTAGTCCCAGCATTCAGATCTGTTCCACCAATGGTGATCATGGTCCCACCTGACCGAGGTCCCTCTCTTGGTGTTAAAAATAGAACTTGAGGCTCCTGTTGATGCAACAAACATATCATTGAATCAAGGATCAAACAAGTGAAACTGCGAGCTACTGCTCACTGATGATACCCCTGCCGCAAGTGGATAATATTAATAGTGTAAAAATATGCAAGTGTTCGGTAAACAGGAAGTTGTCGAGTGATGAATCTGAAAACGCATCACACGGTATAGCTGACTTATATAAATCCTGAAACCAAATTTCAGAAATCCTTGTATTGTAGTTCCTGAGAAAAATGTGACGAAAATTTTCAACTTGGCCATCATGTGTAAAATCATACAAGTGTTAGGTAAACAGGAAGTTGTCAAGTGATCAATCTGAAAACGCATCACACGGTATAGCTGACTTAAATAAACCCTGAAACCAAATTTCAGAAATCCTTGTATTGTAGTTCCTGAGAAAAATGCGACGAAAAATATTCATGGGACGGACGGACTGACAGACGGAAGGACGGAAGGACAGACAGAGGTAAAACAGTATACCCCCCCTTTTTTAAAGCGGGGGTATAATAATAAAGACTGCCAGATTGCAAGAATTCTACTGTTAAAGTTTACTCTTCCCTTCCAGTATAACTATTTGTGTACAAAGTTTACCCTAATTCTATTATATGTTAACAGGTTAATTTGCACACTTGCAACAATTATCTGAAAAGTTTTTCCATCAAAGTGATTTGGTATATCATATTACTCACTGTTCAAATACATTCCTTAAGTGCCTATCCCAAGCCTGTTATGAATGATTGTCATGGGTTCATGGCTGTCATATGTTTTTTTAATTAATTTTATTGTTATAAATTAAGCTTTTTTTTTTTAAATTGTTTCATGCATTTTATGCTGTACCCTTTTATAGCTGACTAAACAATATAGGTTTTTCCCATATTTGAACAAAAAGGTAAGCTGTAATTGCCTACATTCTCGTTATTTAATCTCATTAACAATCATACCATATCTTCTTATTTTTATTGTCAAAAGTGTAAACAAAAACAATTGGCTGACAACCTCCTAAACAATGGTTATCCATCCATCCAATTTCATAACATGATTTTCATTTGGTGTATGAAAAATGAGACTACCACAAATTTTAAAGATTATAAAAAGTATAATTTTTCCCAACAATGAAATGAAGATAATCTTACCACAAATGTAAAGTTGTTATCTGATGTTGCTGTGTAGATTTTCCCTACAGTCACTTTTATTGGTCCACTACCAGCTTTTCCTGAAGGCTCGGTTTCACACTTAAACCTGTAACAGTTTAACAAAATAAAAAATTATCTGGATATAACCTTTTGACAGTAAGAAAATAGGTATCAGTTACCAATAAATTTGACATACAATTTATTTTCACAGAAAGATAGCAGGAGCAGGTTCAAGATGTCAAAATTCTTGTTCAGATAATTGTTAGACAAAACAAGAATGTGTGCTCAGTACACGAATGCCCCACTCGCACTATCATTTTCCATGTTCAGTGGACCGTGAAATTGGGGTAAAACTCTAATTTGGCATTAAAATTAGAAAGATCATATCATAGGGAACATGTGTACTAAGTTTGAAGTCGATTGGACTTCAACTTCATCAAAAACTACCTTGACCAAAAACTTTAACCTGGAGCGGGACAGACGGACGAACGGACAGACGGACGGACGAACGGACGGACGAACAGACGAACGGACGCACAGACCAGAAAACATAATGCCCCTCTACTATCGTAGGTGGGGCATAAAAATATAAAAAAAATAAGAAGGAATATAGGGTCAAGCAATTTTTTACTTTTATAATGCGGGGTTCACACATTGCCGATTATTGCTCCCGTTTGAGATCAGACAGCGATACGACACGAAAAGTGAAAAAGTCGGATTAGTATCCTCAAATATCTGGAATGTCCTATTATTGTCTGAACGCAGTCGTTTTAGTTCGTAACAGATTCCTACTGGTCGGGAAGGGTCCGAATAGTTCGGCAAAGCACCCCGACAGTTAGGTGCGTCCCGTAACATTCGGGGAAACTCAGCCGATTTTTTCTAGTCGGATTACAATCGTGCCTATGTCGTGACAGATTCTGCTGTATCGGATCGAATTCCTAACAATGTTCTGTGTATTCGGGACGGTGTCCTGTGGAACGGGAATGATCTGGAGAAGTCCCGACAATAACAGAATACAATACGACTGAGACCAGACAAAGCCGTTTGCAATGCGATAGAGCGGACCGTGATAGGATACGTTCCGACAGTACCCGATCATCCCGATTATGCCGACAGTTTTCGAACGGATAACTTCCGTCAGCGTCGGTTCACTGTCTTGTCACTATCTGATCTCTGTCGGATTACATTCGGTAGAATCGGGACGCAGTCGTGACAGACTCGGTCGAATTTTACCTGGCGAAAGATACAAATCGAATTTCCATCCACGATTCACACGATCTTGATCAGACTTTTGACAAATTTTAATCGGGAATGGTCCTGTCATGGACGGCAGTAAAAATCGTGAATGTATGACCCCAGCTTAAAAAAGGTAACAAAACTTGATGAGTGCACAATAAATGGTTGTCATTAAACTTATGAGAAAGCTTTTGTCATTTTATAGTTTTGTGTTAAATCTGAATCAATGGAATAGTTATGGTGACTTGAGAAACACCGATATCACTCAGATTACAATTCTACCTTGACAGGTAAGTTTGTATCTAGCCTATAAAATACTTATTTAGCCTTGAGAATTGAAAGGTCAGTTTATCCCATTCATACAAAAGAAGTTGGTAAAATTGGCTTCATGCCATTTACCTTGTCCAAAATTAAGGTCACTTTATTGTTATTGTGATATTGTTAAAGTACAAAAGAACCCTATATTCTGACCAATGCTTAAACTTTGTGCATCTTGATTCAATTGTTCAAAATATGTTAATGTTGAAATTTAGGGGTTACTTTCGGCCTTTTTTTAACGTGTTAGTTTTCTTTTCAGATATAAAAAAAACTATCGGCTTTATAGAAATAGACTCTGCTTGCAGGTTCTCTTGTTTTTTGTTTACACCAAATTCTAAAGGATTATAATTTAGTTGCAAAATATTCTAAACGAGAGCTGATTTTTTTTTTATCTTTTAATGTGAATTGAAGGTTAAATAATTATAATGTGAATTAGAATGAAGAAAACATCTTGGTCCCAAAAAAAATCATCAATCAGGATATGAAATTCCAAATATTAATTTATTATACTAAAATCAGTTCATATAGAATAAACTTTTAAGATTTTATTGATTCCTTTTAAATTGAAATCTCAAGCCACTGTTTTGCAGGTTTAGATCATGCCCCAACAGAAAACCAATAAATATGACAGTACAATGTACTCTAAGCACAAACACATAAGGTCAGTGTGAAATAGACATCTAGGGCAGGAGCAAACTGTCAGTTATACCAAACCAGTTTGACTAGATCTCTAGTTTAAAACCAGTTTGACTAGATGTGTAGATTATTCTTGGAATAACAATGGTGTGGCCTATATTTTGACAAGGTAAATAACATGAGGACCTGGATGGGTTTTTTAATATCTGTATTCTTTAAAGTTTTAGGGCATTTTCTTTTAATAGCCTTGAAAAAACTCTCATTCTGTAAAATTCTCATGAAAATGATTTTACTATTTAGTCTTTCTGTTACAAGATTATTTATCAATTATGTTCATTGATCATGATTATATTATCAGTATGCCTTACAGTTACCTAAGTTACCTTTTTATTATGCACAGTTATTCTTTATACTTTTGCACTGCAGTAAATTATTCTCTATTCTTTATTTTGATGTTCATTTTCTCTATTCTCTATTATTTTTTGTTGCTATTACATGTATTCTCTATTCTGTAAACCCCATTCTGACCCTCATAGGTAAACTTCTTTTGTATGCATGGGATAAACTGACCTTTCCATTCTCAAGGCTAAATAAGTATTTTATAGGCTAGATACAAACTTACCTGTCAAGGTAGAATTGTAATCTGAGTGGTATTGGTGTTTCTCAAGTCACCATAAACATCTATCTTTTTGCCAAGATGTGTTTTATAAAGCAGTCCTAGTATAATACAATGTACACAAAAATTCATAACAACCAAACACCACAATAAAAACAATAAACACAGGAGGCCTTTTTGAGAAATACAATAAATGTAAATACTGTAAATTCAGAAATTATTGCAAGGTTTTTATTATTGCGAAAAATGCGACAGGGTTATAATCGTAATTATTTAAACTTGCATTTTGAAATTTTTAATATGAATAAAACTGGCTTTTTCTCAATATCGCAAAAATTAAAACTGCATTTTAGTCTAAAATGACAAAATGGCAATAATAAATGCACGCAATAATTTCTGAATTTACAGTAAATACTTTTGCATAACAAACTTACATGAAAGAAGGTTGATAATGATCAGGTAGTACAGTACACCTTACTCCAGCGACAGTCACCCCTGATTGTATATCTGTAGCTGTTTTACCAAGATTGATTCCACTGATAGACACATTGGTTTTTCCTTCTATAGGCCCCACTGAGGGAGAGAACTGAAAATAAATGTTTAAATGTTTTTTAATTTATTTCATGTGGACTTGTCGTTTTCATTAAAAAGTTTATTGACCTACCAAATTCTGGAGCAGACTATAAAGAAATGACTTAAAAACTTGTTTGACCATCAATTTGTTTCTATAATAAAAGAATCCTTTTATTCAAATAACTCCATGGCTTTGTTCTTTAACTCACAGTTGGTGGCGTGATCATCAATTCACAAAGAATTCCGCTCAACCAACGCCAAGGCTTTGTTAAACATCAAGATGAAGAAGAACAATAAAAGTGCTGTTCCCATGCTATTGGAATTTTATGCAGTGCATATACTTTTTTGTGTCATGGATAGATAGATACCCCATATCATATTTTTCTATTACACACAATTCATGGTTCAACTAACTCAAAAGCAAACTTAAAGTTTATGCACAAATACACACTCAAATAGTAGATAATAGCTGTAAATCTATAACAAAATATTTACCCTAAGTATCAGAGGATTCTGACATGTAGCAGACCTATCCTGCCACGTGGCATTGCAATGTTTCTGTAGAGAACAATAGGAGCCACACCATCCACACTCATACTCTGGTTGTAAACTAAGGCACTGTCCACAATTGGTCACTAGTAATGGACACTTGAATATTCTCACTTTAAAATAAAACAATACTTTTTGAGTAAACAAGTTATTATGGAAAATTTACAAATATATACTTAGAGGAATAAAAGTCAAAACAATGGTACGTTTCTATTGGGAATGTTGTGAAACAAAGGATCTAAGTAAATATTGCTGCAAATAACACCTAAATTTAATAACATTACCAAATTATCCAAATGCAAGATAAAAGTAGCAGATAAATCCTACATGTCAATAATTGGACACAGAATGCCCCCTTGCATATAGGTATAAATGGCATATACTGAACAGTAAAAGAGGCAACCCAATTGAAATGATTTTTTGTTTGGAATAATAACTGTTATCAGTTTCATATCATATTCATGATAAACTAATTAATACCAATTTGGACAGATTTGACGACCGGTTAACTATGCCCACCGCGGTTAAAATCTCAAACCGCCGTAAATACTCTAAAGCGTGTTACCATATCCTATAAAATTAGGGACTGAATAACATTAATTACGACATTCTGATATTCTAGTTTCTGATGAAATGTTTTTTACCGAAACCGGTCAACTAATGATATTTTCACCAGGCACTGTTAATTATGTTGTATTGAGAAAAAATATACAGTACTTAATTAATATTTTTGCTTTCACCATTATCTCCTAAACTGATTACACATAGTTAATTTATGGTTTTCTACCTACAAAAAGCTCTATTTGAGTTTTAAATTTTTAGAGACTTCTTATGTTAGTAACTATCCTTTGGATCACTATATTGCTACAGCAGATAAATTTCAAATTGTAATGAAATGTTGACACAGATATGCACGACTACTCTGCATCTTGTATATTAAGAGGGGCATACAAAAAAGTAAAAAGCAAAACACACAAATTTTGGGAAAATTGATCTTGTTGTTTTGGAATCAGATAATGCATTGCTGTCATCAGTTGCATATTATATTTTTGAGGTAACCAAAGGTTAAAAGCTGAAAGTGAATTTTGGGTAATGATGTTATACAGACAGATAATGGTTACTAAATGAGCCTTTCAATCTTGTAGCATTATGGGAACATTAAACGAATTTAAACAAAATTTATTCATAGCTTATCTAGTAATGTATGAATCTACATCTATAAGCAAATATTTAAAAATTTATAAAATAAAGTGTGTTTTGTTTTTCAGTTTCCCATATAAAAGAAAATATAGGACTGTTTAATTAATGCATATATCAATTTTATTTACATTCTAATATTTTTTTTATTCAAAATATAAAATTATTAATGCAAAAATTACATGAGATTTTTGGATTATCTAACATAAGTATACTACTGCCTCCCAGTAATTAAAACCAGCAATTAATTTTGATTGGATTTTCTCTCTGTTAACATTGAAGGTCAAACTAACAATATTACATAGTAAATATCATTGTTTACATGTGCTTACAAGTGGTGACAGGAGACATGAAAACATATTTGTATAAGTTTGTTTCTAGAATTTAATTTCTCAATATGATGCAAACATTTTCTCTTTGAGTGTATAAAAATGTCTTATACAATGTCTTCACATTTTGAGAAAACTTCACTAAAGTAGTAAGCACTCCGTATGACCACCATTCTTTTCAAACGATATCAATGATTTTTTTCTCTCCCCATGATACCCAAGCATATTATAATGTTGAATTGGTCTTTTTTTTTTTAAATGCAAGCACTATATAATCTCTATGGGAAGCAATGATTGCTTTTTACCTTCCTTTTTGCAATAAAATCCAGGTTACAAAATTTAAAGCTGTAATTTTTCATAAAAATTCTATTATCTGGGTGTCAACCTTTCATATAAAGTTCCCATTAAAGCATACCTGAACAGAATCACAGGTCAATGAAGATGATGATATACTGCCTGGGACAACCATTGACACAGCATTATACTTGAAACTACAATGTATGTTATCTCTCTGCTCTGTCTGAAATTTAAAAAAAAAAAAAAAAATTTCACAAGTTGTATTGCTAAGCTGCATTAATTATACCTGCACTGGTAAGTCAAAGTATTGGAATAAAATAACAGAGTTCAAATGTCCCATGCACATATGTTGTTACCTTTCAAAGGGCAATAACTTAACAAATGTTTTTTCTAGTTATTGCCCTTTTCTAAAAAATATTGTGGGGGACAAATAATAAAGTTGTAAAAAAGTGCTCATACGTTACAACCATTTTTGTAAATTGAATTAAATTAAAAACATCTTGCTGTTGTTCAATACAACTATAAAAGAATATTCATATACCCAGCCACGTCCACATGTATTTTTGTCCATCTGATGAGTTAAGCCTATTCAATGATTTTTATAGTTCGTTCTTATGTTCTACTGTTATACACTGTCCCAGGTTAGGGGAGGGTTGGGATCCTGTTTAACCCCACCACATTATGTATGTATGTGCCTGTCCCAAGTCAGGAGCCTGTAATTCAGTGGTTGTCGTTTGTTTATGTGTTACATATTTGTTTTTTATTCAATTTTGTCGAGCCTTCGACTTTAGTCGAAAAAGCAAGACATAGCAATCCTACATTCCATCTGCGTTGGTGTTGTCGTCTTCAATGTCCTCATACCACATCTTTTTTTTTTATATTAGTAGTTGAACAAATATAAGGAAAATCTGATTCTAAAACTATGTAGCTTTTCTATTTGCCATAACAGCTCTGTTTACAATGTCATCGTCATTAATAAATATATCTGCACCTCTTAGTGTTAAAAAAACCTAACCTTTAGATTTATAACTCTGACAGCTATCTGTTTAGTTTCTCCATAATGGACGACTATTTCTGATACACTAGAGGGACTTTCTACTCGTGGACACTCATCTGCATTTGTTATACCATTTGTCTGTAATAGTAAAGTCTTATATTAGGCTGCATAGTTCTTTTCACAATTTTCAAAAAAAGCCAAATTAAAAATATTAAATTATATTGAAATTATTCCTAAAGGACCTTTTTATACCATCAAAGAAGCATATCTTTGAATAATTTGTTTAAATTTATCTTGAAGTTTGAAAATGTACATAATGAAAGTCTTTTGATTAACCACAATGCTCACAGCCCAGGCAAATTAAAATGTTGCCAGGCTAGTAAATTTTCCTGAAAAAAGCTCACTGATACAATGAAATTTTTATGAAAGACTGATATTCAGGGGTGTATATATGTTGACAGTTTTTCGTGAGGACTGCATATTCAAATACTGGTTACCTGTCGTGCATTGTTTGTTGTTGTAGTGACACATGTATTGTCCTGGTACTGCCACATACAGGAGAAGTTAGACTTGGCACAGTCTGTACAGCTGAAATATATAATTTAATGATTTTAGCAATTATTTGGGGGGGGGGGGGGGGGGGGGGGGGGAGAAAATTGAATACAAAATAGCAGGGTTTGTCATTATATGGGAAATCTACATGGGTCTCATTATTGCTTTTAAAGAGATTTGTTTTTTATCAGTTAACTATTTTAAAAGTACATTTATAATCTTTATATAAAATTAAAGCTAAACATTTTTTATTGGAACTAAGCGAATGAGTTTACATGTTTGACAGTGGCTTTTATTATAAAAATCTACTGTTTGTAATACTGTAATTCAGATATTATTGTGTGCAATTATTATTATAATTTTTTAAAAGGACAAAGATGTAAGATTTATTATTGAGATTTCAGGAAAATTTGCATACATATACATGTATCAGATATCTGAAAGTGATTTTTAATTATTGCTATACTCATTAATTGCAACTTTCTAAATAATTAAAACCTTACAAATAATTTCTGAATTTACAATAGAACCAGATGCTCTGCAGGGCGCAGCTTTATACGACCGCATAGGTTGAACCCTGAACGGTTGGTGCAAGTATGGACACAACATTCAAGCTGGATTCAGCTCTAAATTTGGATTGTGATTAAATAGTTGACACAGCATAGGTTTTGGACACAGAATGAATGTGGTCTAATGAACTTAAAATAATTTTTTTGTCTTTGAGCAATCACTATGCTGTTGAATATTAATCCTCTCAAAAAAATGTTTGAAGAAATTTTCTTTTTATTTATGAAATCTGAAATGAGAAAAATTAAACCCCCCCCCCCCTTTTTTTCACATCCCCCTTTCCCTTTTTTCAAAACTGATCTCAATTCAAATTTCTAATGGAGTTTGCAACAATAACTACTCATTTAAATACATCATAAAATATCAAAATGTAACAAAAAGTGCTAGTTATCACTGAATGGTAAAGAGTGTTTTAATTTATCAGTTGGTAGTAAAAGTGAATATACATTGTGCATTGTATAAAACAATGATTTAAGTTGATTCAACTACTATTCTGGACAAAGAAAGATAACTCCAATCAATTGAAAATTTCTTGCTATTGCACAATATTGTGCAATTAGATATTTCTTGCTATTGCGCAATACTGTGCAATTGAAAATATTTGCTATTGCACAATACTGTGCAATTGAAGATTTCTTGCTATTGCTGAATACTGTGCAATTGAAAATTTCTTGCTATTGCACAATACTTAATATAATAATTTTGATTCCTGATTTGAACCAACTTGAAAACTGGGCCCATAATCAAAAATCTAAGTACATGATTAAATTCAGCATATCAAAAAAGCCAAAGAATTCAATTTTTATTAAAATCAAACTTAGTTTAATTTTGGACCCTTTGGTATTTAATGTAGACCAATTTGAAAACGGGACTAAAAATTGAGAATCTACATACACAGTTAGATTTGGCATATCAAAGAACCCCAATTATTCAATTTTTGATGAAATCAAACAAAGTTTAATTTTGGACCCCGATTTGGACCAACTTGAAAACTGGGCCAATAATCAAAAATCTAAGTACATTTTTAGATTCAGCATATCAAAGAACCCCAAGGATTCAATTTTTGTTAAAATCAAACTAAGTTTAATTTTGGACCCTTTGGACCTTAATGTAGACCAATTGGAAAACGGGACCAAAAATTAAGAATCTACATACACAGTTAGATCCGGCATATCAAAGAACCCCAATTATTCAATTTTTGATGAAATCAAACAAAGTTCAATTTTGGACACTTTGGGCCCCTTATTCCTAAAAACCTGTTGGGACCAAAACTCCCAAAATCAAACCCAACCTTCCTTTTATGGTCATAAACCTTGTGTTTAAATTTCAAAGATTTCTATTTACTTATACTAAAGTTATTGTGCGAAAACCAAGAATAATGCTTATTTGGGCCCTTTTTTGGCCCCTAATTCCTAAACTGTTTGAACTAAAACTCCCAAAATCAATCCCAACCTTCCTTTTGTGGTCATAAACCTTGTGTCAAAATTTCATAGATTTCTATTTACTTAAACTAAAGTTATAGTGCGAAAACCCAGAAAATGCTTATTTGGGCCCTTTTTGGCCCCTAATTCCTAAAATTTTGGGACCAAAACTCCAAAAATCAATCCCAACCTTCCTTTTGTGGTTATAAACCTTGTGTTAAAATTTCATAGATTTCTATTCACTTTTACTAAAGTTAGAGTGCGAAAACTAAAAGTATTCGGACGACGACGACGACGACTACAACGTGATAGCAATATACGACGAAAAATTCAAATTTTTGCGGTCGTATAAAAATGGTATTAAAACAAACCTATCATGAACTCTACAGTCAAACACTGGTACACTACGTTTGACTATTGGCCTTCCTTCTATGTGGAACTCTACTTCTACATCATGGTAATCTGTTGGTAAAAGTAAACATTTGCAAACTTGAAAATTTTCCAAACAAATTTTTGTCTCACTATTTTATACCTTGCCATTGCCATTGGAATTTTGCATGTCTCATATGGTAAGCAGTATCAGAGTATATGTTTACATTTTAACAGAAAGGAGATCTGGACACTGCAATGTTTGTGTATAGGGGTGATCAGCCGAGACATCAAGTACCCTAAACATTTCACATATTTTGAATTACAGGAATGCTTTCCCTGTTATATATTTTGAATACCATAACATAAATACATTCTGTATCATGTATTTTTTTATATACAAAATATTCAAAATGCTATAAAGATTTGCTATTTCAAGGGGAAATTAGTAGATTTGACACTTTTCTGTGGCATTTATAACTGCAGTTTAAATGGCATTTAGAAAAAAAATCGACATCTGATTAGTTCCAGATACTTTTGATTGAATAAGCAACCTTGTCATATATTCATCTAATTTCTTAACCTTATCATACATAACCTGGTATGCCATGAAGCTTGAAATAGTTTCATTATAATTTACTATAAGTGCCTTCCCACAGTAGATAAAACTGGACTTTGTTTAGTTGAGTTGAGTTGAGTTTAAAACTAATATTTTAATGTTATCAAAATTTGTTAAAACAACAAATTATAGCTTACCATTCATGAGAACATGCTTAAAAACATTTCTGCAATAGTGATGAAAAATGCAAAAAAAAAATGTATACACATAATAACATATATACAATATCAATCTGTAAATACTGGGCACTTTGTGATGTTTAGGATATGCACTAATATAACTATCTACACATATATATCTATTCTACATGAGATAATGAAATGTTATAAATGCAATGAGTTCCCATTACAATTAATTCTGATGCAATTTTAATGCAAAATGCTTACTTTTCTATTAACTGCTGTCAACTCCACAGTTGACATTTCATAATTAATGATGTAACATTGAGTGTCTGAGTCATGATATTGAATTCCAGAAACTAATTAAACACTTCCTACCTAAATAAAACCCATTTAAAAGCAGATCTTAATTTGCTTTCATTAAGATTGGATGAAGTATTTCAATTTCGTTAAATTCATAAAAAGTAAATTTTAGCATTTTTTTTTACTGTAAATGCTGATCAATTTTTGTATTGTATGTTTTGCTAATAACATGATACATTACCATACCATGCATATTTTAACTGCTTGCTTGCAAAATAGCATTTTGTGCTAAACAATGACAGTCCTACACCATGAAGGTACAATATGATAATAGAGGATTCAATTATTTTGGTTGTTACCAATTTTTGTGGATTGAGGATATCTTTATTGGATAATTGATTTCATACCTTTGAAAAAATCTGCAAATACACCTATAGAATATTTGCTATTTGTTGAAAATTCAAATTTTTGGTTCCCCTGAAACCACAAAATCCATGAAAATTGGAATACAACCATAAGTAATGAATCCACATTAATCACAAATTCCATGAAAATTGGAATCCAACCATAAGTAATGAATCCACAGGAATCACAAAACACAGCAGGTATATGGAGATTAGTAGAAGCTTACTAGAAGCGACTGTTAGTGAGCCCAGCATTTACTCACCCTTACCGCTCATAACAACAGGAAGGTCATCTGGTAAAGGACATTTTATAATGTTCTGGTCAATCTGTGCTTTAGTTTTGGATTTTGTTGTCATGGAAACAAAAGAACATTGCAAATCCAATTGATCAATATTTGGCGCAAACATAATGGTCTCCAATTTGAACTGTATCTACAGAATAAAATATAAATCGATTAGATAATAAATTTTTGCTTTTATCCTAATACAGAAAGCATTCTGAAAATATGTTTATCATTTTGAAAGTTAATTTCAGAAATCAGCAGAATTAATGTTAATGTGTTCCTAAAGAATCAAATTTTATTATCATTTTACCATTATGCAAATTCATATATAATTGTCTTCACTTTTATGTCTCACTTCGTGTTACCATGCAATACAGGTGCTCTGAGAAAGGAATGAACTTACAAAGAAAAGAAGAAGTTACCTCAGATTTTTTTTCATCTAGTTGAAACTTCTCATAGCTGAGGCTTGTGGGTTGGATCTCAACCATTTTAGCACATGACTTCTGCATCAACCAATGGGGGATCACAGAATGCATAGGGCAAGCGTCTGCTTCAGTGCATCTAAGATAGAAAGTACATGACCATATTTTAACAGAATCTCCCTATGTGTATCTTTATAATTCGACAATATCTACATATTGTGACATGTGAAATATTTTTAAAAGAATTAGAAAATTTCCAGTTTTGTAAACCTTATCTCTATAGGATGATCAGAATAAGGGACAATTAAAAGTAAATAAAACCTCCAAATAGGTTTGGTCCTTGACATTGCAAAATTTACACTCCACAGAAATAATTCTGTTATAGGCACCGTCAGCTGAAATTCGTAGCGGTTATCGGTAAAAACAATTTAAACTACAACCACGTTCACTCGTGATATAGTTTTTCACATTTCCATTCATAAATTGCCAAAAGAAAAACCACTACTGACCTACCTTTAAGTGATTGCACTGTAATAATCCTGACCTTCACATTTTCACAGACGATTTAAATGGTGGAATCCGCCATTGTTTTTAACGGAAGTGTTTCTAGTGGAGTTCAAGTTCAGAACATTTGCATAAAGCGCAGGAACTTTATCACATCAATGACAAGAATATTACAGGAAACTCAGAAAGTGACGAATTTCATATGTAAACAAAGGATCCTCATAGAAACAAAGATGGGGAATTACAATGGAAAACATTCTGGAAAATGTGATGTCAGATTATTACAGTGCGATCACTTAAAAGGTAGGTCAGTAGTGGTTTTTATTTTGACAATATTTGAATGGAATGTGAAAAACTATATCTCGAGTGAATGCGATTGATAGTTTAGATTATTTTTACCGATAACCGCTACGATTTTAGTTGACGCCGACTATAAGTATTCCAGTGAGGGGTTTTGCACATTTGAACCAACTTTAATTTCAAAACATACATACTTGTTTTCCATGACACACCAGCCACAAACTGGGTCCTGACCAACAGAACATTCTTCACAAGAGTTCTCTCACCACAATGTAGAGGGTCAACCATCAGCAGCTGAAATTGAGAAATTAATTTTGGATTAATACATTTCTTCATAGTTATCCTAAGTCAGGTTTACCATATGTTATCATGAGGTTTATTATTTCTATGGGAAACCTGCTTAAAAAGTTTTATTTCTCTAGATTCTTATCCCTAATTTTAATTTATCATTAGAAATATTGCCCAACTGGTTTTATGGTAATGTGCTCAACTGAAGTGGAGGAGGTTGCTGATTTTATCCCATGTTGGGTCAAACCAAACTATACAATAGGCGTGTGTTGCCTCCATACACATAAAATTAAGACTTGCTGTTACTTTGCATTTTTTTTGGTGTCTTTTTACAAGTACATGTACTGCAAAAAAAAAAAGAATTGAGTTACCACAAAAACTGATAGTTTATAATATTTGAAAATGTATTACCAGACAATTTGAGAGTACTCGCTGCAGAAAACATTAAAACATAATTTGTTTAACTAAATAATATTTGAGAAATGTCATTTGTCAGACAAATATTGAGTTAAAGATAAGCATAGAGTAAACTATTATGGTACCATGGGTTTAATTGGGAATTCTAACAACATTTTTACTAAAATACAGAAATCACTCTGGGGAATCTAGTTTCCAAGTTAAAGTGATAACAAGCTAACACAGCAAAAATAGTTTTATCAGCCGATTTGCTAAATTCAAATCAACAAAGATAGCATTATCAAAACACAGAATTCATGTAACAAAACAGATAAGAAAAAATGAAGAGACGTCTACTGAAATAAAAACCAATTTGTATCTTTTTTAACAGACATTTTTATAGATATAATAGAAGATAAATAAAACAAAAGTGTTAAGGAAGTGGTACCTAACACTACAGGGAGATAACTCTGTAAAATCAGCAGAACGTTTTAATGACGTGGTGTTTATAAGGGAATATTAAGCTTCTCAATGATCAAAATAAGTGTTTGTCAAACTGCTATATAACCAGTGTAATTTTTCTGATAAAACGGTTGGTTCAAATTTTTTAAAATTTTTATATTTTTGTCAAAGGGTCAAAGTAAATACTTTGTCAAAATTCTAAGAAAATTAAACGAGCCAAACTAATTTTAGTTAAAGTGTTGGGTACCACCTTAATATCAATAATTTTCGAATTGTTTTGTACATTATGACTTATCTCAACACCAGGCTTTTTATGCAAGCAGTTACTTTCATTTGTTTTGGCAAAGTATTTGGGTAAAGTCACATGAATCATGCTGTTACATTTGAATTTCATCAATGTTCATGAATGGAGATTGGATGTAAAGGTGTTTCATTGGCACTCATACCACATCTTCTAATATCTATTAATAACTGTTCGAACAAAATTTGAAATGAACCGACCAATTGTAAGAAAACTGTCTATGGAATGAATTGTTTTTATTACAACTGACCAATGTCAATCATCTTAGTGCAGTCTCTATCTTATTAGATACCAACAGGCCAACATCACCCTCCTTGACTACAGGCAGATTATTAAGGGCAACAACCAGTTTATCAGAATTGTCATGACTGAGCTAAAACTTTTACATTTGTGTATTTACAGACTATTCTAAGTCAACATTATTCTACTCACAACTTTCATATAACAGGCATTGTTGCCTGTGTGACCTAATGTCCTAGACAAAAGTCACATGGTTACCAAGGGCAATAACCACCAGTAACTTACCTTATTAGATGTCAAAACATAGACTTTAGATTTGTCTGGACTGTACAGTAATTCATTTATAGACTGACCAATATCAACATTTATCTCCTTGACAACAGTTACTTGGTTACCAGAGGAAACAATAACCTGCAATCAACATTTTTATATCACATTTTCTTAAACATAAAAAATAAAAACTTAAAATAATTTAAGTTTTTTCTCTTGCGTCCTTCCTATATCACTTCTTTAACAATAGGTTCTGAGCAATGTTTCAACTTGTATTACATTAAAACAAGATGAACTGTACATGTGTGAGCTACATGTTTTGCACCCTACTTATACCTGCCTCAAGAAATAATTTTTTCAGCTAATAAGAAGTAGAGATTCAGCAACAGAAAACATGTTACACAAGATTAAGCTTGGTAGTATCAATTGTAGTTGCTAAAAAAAATATGATAGACAGTATACCCCCTACTTGGCATGGTTTATAATGAATAATAATTCTTTAAAATTTGTGCACTCAACATGGTAAAAAAAATAATATTTATACTGTATACAAGGTATAGCAGTACAAAGATTATTGGACCTGTAAAAATGCTTGAATACATGTATAACACTAACTTTTCATCAGTTTATGCATTATATGTTTTCCGGCTTTTATCAGTGTTTTTATTTTACATCAGATTTAAAATTTATTTGATGTTTCATATTTTGAACACCATGTAGTATTCCAGCTTTCTAACTTAAAGATAAAAGGGCACTTAATTACATACATGTACAATGTAAGCTCAATACCTCTAAAAAAAAATCCAAAAAAGAATTTTGTCATTTCCCTCTTTAGTACCTTTTTCAGTTGACCATTACTGGTCCCTATGAATAAGTTGTTATTCAATGTTTTCTCATCAGCCAGAACACTAGTCAGTGATGTGTCCATAAATTCTATCAATGCTTCTTCGTCAATAGGGTTTACACCTTCTATGGAGGAATACTGGTCTGAATTCTTTCCTTCTCCACACAAACTCAGTGGCTCATTCTGGAATTATAGAATAATAGATATATGAGTTTCACAAAGGGTTGTGGCTTAAAAATTACCATGATGGATTTCAAAGTTTGTCAAGGTATAAGGTCACTTTCGAGTCATTATACTCAGTTTAAATGAAATCTGACTTCTCATATATATCCTTTTAATGTATTAAAGAAGCATTTTTCGTAAATGGATTTTTTTCATGTAAAACAAAATTTTCCCTACAATACTTGTTGATTTAGGTTTTGTTTGTTGTGTATAAAGGACATTATCTTTCATTATTATATTTTCATGGTTGTAACTTGTATGCATGCTTTATTGGTAGACTAAAGTGCATATGATATGAAAGAGTAGCTCTAACAGTCCATATACGTGATATATGGATATAAGCATTATTTACAAACATATAATATTATAATCTTATGGGTGAAAATTAAGGGTCAACATATTCAATCTAATTGCTGACAAAGAACTTAAAATAGCAAACATTGCTATAGATGTAGCTCTATAGTTCAAAATTTCATAAGTCAGTGATCTGTCTCATCTTGCCTTGTCCATGTCAGATAATATGACATAAATAATCTGTATCACATATAAGACTGATGCCAAATCATATTAGACACTGGTACCCTCAAATCATTTTTGACAAATTTCACACAAATTTTCCCATCTGCATGTACTTACAACGTTCTTTATAACCTGTACTTTTAAACATAAAATTATTATCAAGACATCATATTTTTTCTGGTTCATCAATACAAAAAGATAAAAATTATAAATCAATGCATAGTTTTTCAACCACAAGAAAGATAAACAGTATTTAGGATGGATCCCTCTTCAAAACCCTCGTCAACTGTAAATTATTATCAAACTTGTGATAAATCTTTACAGGACAGCTGCTTGTGCTATCATCTCACTTTGTTAAATCCCAAAATCAATCTGCATAAAAAGAACTTAAAAATTACTGCACCAATACTTATGCATCCCAGAGATATGTAAAAACCTTAATTTCTATTTTATAGCCTTGTAAAATACTCCTGTGAAACAGATCAAAGTCACAGAGCTAAGTTTTGGCTCCCTGATAAAGTCGTCTGCCAGATGCAAACCATCTGGATCAAACGAATGTTTGTGCTGTAACTTTACGGTTTTAGACCTGGGATAGACAAGGCAAACCTTGGAACTCAATCCCTCACTGAAAATATCAGCTATGATAAAGTTATCATAATGAGGATGCCAACCTAACATCTTAGAAATAATATGTCTGAGTATTAAAAGTTTAAAGGAATTGCATACAAATTTTACTAGCCAAAGGGTTTAGGGTCAGGAGCTAGTGTTATTCAACAACTCCCCTTCTTTTCCTTTTCCCATACAATCTAAGTGCCAGGTTCTTAACACTTAATGTCTCTTAACTTAATTTCATTCAACTGACAGTATTATATAATTCTTTTTTTTTTTAAATACATTCTCACTAAATCAAGTAAACTTTCAAATCAAGATAAGCACCATATTCAGAATTAAATCAGATTTCCCATTTCCATTCACAATTTAATTTCATCCTGCTTATGTAGTCTTTGCATCTTAGCAAATGAAGTCCAGACCAATCTGAGTGAGAACATCCAAAAAAGTTACATTCCCTTTATCTGAGTTCAGGTCCTTTATGACAACAATCATTCTTACAAACGAGGTAAATGTATATTCATGCACAGATCAGAAGCATCCAATCATGTCAAAAATTTGTGTTTATAAATGCAATTTTTTGATATTTTACTTCTGGGCCCTTCTTTTATAGTCCTTAGATACACTACTGATGGTAAATGCAGGATGAGTTTAGAGTGTTTCTTATTACTTATATTAAAGAAAAAATTATTTGTTGTCATTGTGCCCCAAAAAAGTCAAGTTAACAGGATATTTGAATGGAGGATGAACATGATGAACATGTTTTACAGTAAAACCAATAACATTAAAAGAACATTCATGACATTACAATTTTTCAATAGGATATATATATTTATTATGTTTATAAATATCAAATTCAATCAATAGACAAATGCTTATTTTTCATTGTCCAATGGAAGAACAAAATTCATACCACGCATTATAAGTTTAAGATAAATCATGTAGAAAATCACTTATCTTATCACCTATCAAAGATTCATGACTTTCACCACTATTGGCATTGATAAGTGTACATTTTAACACAGTATAGATTCACAAGCGATGTTTTTTGCACCTTTTTTATATATTAGAATAGTTTAAAGCAGTCTGTTGAGTCAAAAGTAATTTCTTTTAACATCTATACAGTAAAATCAAAATATAAAAAAAACTTTTTTCAACAGATTAGACTGATGTTGGTTTAATAACAAGTTAAAGAATAGTCAGTAGTTTAAACCAAATCATTTTTCAGGTCAGGATATTTTTTAAAACTTTTTTTACATCTAACTCTTTTTAGCCTCTTTTGTGGCTATATACATTTTTGCGGTTTCAAGAATTTGTTAGGTGACAGTAATTTCTAGATAAATGAATTGATTGCAAAATTTTACTTAATTCCTATGTTCACTTTTGACATTGGTGCTGTTTTATGCATTAAGATACTGTTCACTGTTCTAGTGTCCATCATGTCCATGTACCCTTTAAATTTTGTTACAGTTTATTTAGTGGAACAGGATATGCTGACCCTTCTGGAGTACCTAAGTAACCCCTAGGTTTTGGTTGAGTTTCATATTGCCCAGTCTTTAGATTTCAGTGTTATGTTAAGTTGACTGTTGTTTGTCTTTCCTTCAATGTTTTTCTTTTTGGCCATGGTGTCGTCATGTTTCATTGTCGACTTAAGCTTGTGAATTGCTCTGTTTTTTTATTACATTAGTACCTATACCGTTGTAACGGTGATTCAAACTGCTATTCCATATAAAATTCAGTTAGTTTCAAGTATATGGTTGGTAAATGAATAAGAATAAATAAGAAAATCTACCCCCCCCCCCCCCCTTTTATTTATCGTGATATCTTAATTCAATATACATGCTGCTTTTATCTTTTTGTCTTGTACTGACTTATTTTAATGTAACAAACTAATTCATAAGCAAACATTATTTTAAGAGTTGTCTGCCCCTAATTTGAACAATTTCCAATTGCATTTCCTGTAAATAAATCACACTTAATTTCACAAATAACCTGGAAGCTTAGGGCAATATGGTTGTGATCTGATTTATATTACTTATACCAATGAACAGTTAAGCCTTACAAGGACAATTACCTAAATGCTTATTTCATATGTTAATGATCATAAAAATCGCATTTACCAGAATCTTAGAAAGCATTTTATAACAAATAAGATAAATTAATTGAATTCTGATGAAGTAAAAAGATTACAGTAACTGTATGTAAACCACATTTCAGTTAAAATAGTGGTCATTAGGAGCGTAAATAATTAGTTCCTTCTGTAAAATTATAAACCAGCATTATTTTGAATGAAATCAGATGTTCATTGATACATATTCAAGGTACATGATATAATAATGAGCTTTTTGTTCCAAAGACCTATCCTTAAAACAATAGTTCACTCAGTATTTGTAAAACAATTAATTCTGTTCAGCAATTTTCAAGGAGTTGTGGATTAACAAAGTGTGATACCTACAACTCAAGATGACAATTAAATAATCCTGATGTGTCTCTATCAGGAATTTGGAAACATACATTTGTAATAATTCCATATGCATAAATCTTATATCAAGTGTTTTATATAAATAAAAGAAGATGTGGTATGATTACTAGTGAGACAACTCTCCACAAGAGACCAAATGACATAGAGATATCAAGTCTTTTAAAAAAAAATTATGATGTACAATTTTTTTTAGTCTCAGCTGAATTTTTTCACAACTCGCCCATGTATTCAAGGCATCTTAGCGCTTGACATTAAGATATAGACATTTGACTTATACATCTTATTGCTTTTTGGACACGGTCACACCACAGGCTTTCCTACTGACCTGCTGCCACAGTGCAAACATTATTATCGAATGATATCAGTAGTTAAAGTGTTGTAAAATCTCTTGCTTAGTGTCAAAGTTTCCAAAACAGTGACTAAGTCTATTCATTTTGACCTTTACGTGTTCCTTTCTAAGTTGTTTGGTTGCTGTCTCATTGATACATGTATTCCGTGTCTAATTTCATTTATTCTGAATGAGTGATCATGCAGGGAAAAATGTAAACAACTCTTTATAATTTAATTTTGGATGTAACACGTCTTCTGATTGGCTGACGTTATTTTGTTATGAGCCGATAGACATAATTTAGTCATGTGACCGTGACGTCATCAAGGGTTTTTCGTGGTTTTCTACGGTTTAAAATGGAATTTAGAATTAAATCATAAGAAATGACTGTAATATTTTTTCTGTCTATTCGAAATAACATAAAAAATGTGGTGCACACTGTTAAATAACCCGCTACGCGCGTTATTCAGTGTACACCAAATTTTTTATGTTATTTCTTCATAGACAGAAAAAATATTACAGTCATTCCTTAAATAAATTTCTTGCATCAGAAGTGTTTTTCAGAATTTAACTTCATCAGGAACACACATCAAAGCCAAATATTTGAAAGGATTTATAACTAGAGGCTCTAAAGAGCCTGTGTCGCTCACCTTGGTCTATGTGCATATTTAACAAAGGACACAAATGGATTCATGACAAAATTGTATTTTGGTGATGGTGATGTGTTTGAAGTTCTTACTTTACTGAACATTCTTGCTTCTTACAATTATATCTATAATGAACTTTGCCCATTAGTAACAGAGAAAAATATTTGGTAAAAATTTACATAAATTTACCAAATTAATGAAAATTGTTAAAAATTGACTATAAAGGGCAATAACTCCTTAAGGGGTCAATTGACCATTTAGGTCATGTGGACTTATTTGTAGATCTTACTTTGATGAACATTATCGCTGTTTACAGTTTATCGCTATCTATAATAGTATTCAAGATAATAACCAAAAACAGCAAAATTTCTTTAAAAATTACCAATTGGAGGGCAGCAACCCAACAACAGGTTGTCCAATTCATTTGAATATTTCAGGGCAGATATATATTGACTTGATTAACAATTAAACTCCTTGTCAGATTTCCTCTAAATGATTTGGTTTCAGAGTTGTAAGCAAAAAACTACATTTTTCCCCCTGTTCTATTTTTAGCCGTGGTGGCCATCTTGGTTGGATGGCCAGGTCATCGGACACATTTTTCAAACAAGGTACCTCAAAGATGATTGTGGCCAAGTTTGAATTAATTTGGCCCAGTAGTTTCAGAGGAGAAGATTTTTGTAAAAGATAACTAAGATTTACGAAAAATGGTTAAAAATTGACTATAAAGGGCAATAACTCCTAAAGGGGTCAACTGACCATTTCCGTCATGTTGACTTATTTGTAAATCTTACTTTGCTGAACATTATTGCTGTTTACAGTTTATCTCTATCTATAATAATATTCAAGATAATAACCAAAAACGGCAAAATTTCCTCAAAATTACCAATTCAGGGGCAGCAACCCAACAACAGGTTGACCGATTCATCTGAAAATTTCAGGGCAGATAGATCTTGACCTGATAAACATTTTTACACCACATCAGATTTGCTCTAAATGCTTTGGTTTTTGAGTTATAAGCCAAAAACTGCATTTTACCCCTATGTTCTATTTTTAGCCGTGGCGGCCATCTTGGTTGGTTGACCGGGTCACGCCACACATTTTTTAAACTAGATACCCCAAAGATGATTGTGGCCAAGTTTGGATTAATTTGGCCCAGTAGTTTCAGAGGAGAAGATTTTTGTAAAAGATTACTTAGATTTATGAAAAATGGTTAAAAATTGACTATAAAGGGCAATAACTCCTAAAGGGGTCAACTGACCATTTCGGTCATGTTGACTTACTTGTAAATCTAACTTTGCCAAACATTATTGCTGTTTACAGCTTATCTCTATCTATAATAATATTCAAGATAATAACCAAAAACAGCAAAATTTCCTCAAAATGACCAATTCAGGGGCAGCAACCCAACAACGGGTTGACCGATTCATCTGAAAATTTCAGGGCAGATAGATCTTGACCTGATAAACATATTTACCCCATGTCAGATTTGCTCTAAATGCTTTGGTTTTTGAGTTATAAGCCAAAAACTGCATTTTACCCCTATGTTCTATTTTTAGCCGTGGCGGCCATCTTGGTTGGTTGACCGGGTCACGCCACACATTTTTTAAACTAGATACCCCAATGATGATTTTGGTCAAGTTTGGTTAAATTTGGCCCAGTAGTTTCAGAGGAGAAGATTTTTGTAAAAGTTAACGACGACGGACGACGGACGACGAACGACGACGACGGACGCCGGACGCAAAGTGATGGGAATAGCTCACTTGGCCCTTCGGGCCAGGTGAGCTAAAAAGGCAAAAAGTTATAGTCTCAGCTATATGACCACAAATGACATAAAAAAGGGCAAATAAAACCTTTATACCTCATCTGCAATAATGTTCAGGATACTTTTTGCAACACTTCTGAAGTTTTACTTTACAAGAACTACAAAAGTCAGCCTCATTTCCAACTTTCACTTGATGTCAGTTGATGAGCTTTCCTTATTCAATTACTTTTTACTGTTACAAAGAATTAATTAACAACAAAAGACAAAATGTTATTATTGAACATTTGTGTTTTACATGATAAAAGGGTGTCTGAACTTGACAGTTTTAATGGAGGATGAAATTAGTACCCCATTGCCATGGCAACAGAAGACACAAATTCTGCCAGACCAGATGTGATACTTGAAAACAAAAGTATTTGATCATGTTGATGTTATGATAACAGAATTAAGGATTCTTATCCATTCACACGTTCATCCCACTTTAATAACTGCTTGTTTGAAGTTGTACTGTCTGCAGGCTTAGACAATTTGTTTCTCTTAAATCTTACAGTAAATCTTGGAACAGGAGCTTCATTTAATTCAAATTCAATTTAGTTGCCTGGTTTCTAGTGGATAGTTGTCTTATTATCAATCATACCACATCTCCTTATTTCTATGTAGATAAAAATAATTAAATAGGAATACAGTCCATAGGACAACATGCCTTGCTTACACAATCACTTTTCATTTTCAGTGAACAACAAAATCTAGGTTAAACTATAATCAAGCATAAATTAAAAAAAGATTTCACATCATAATGAACATAATATCAATATTACTTCCATGATTAAACTAAAAGTTGATTTGACCACATCTTCATGATAAAAAGTACCTTAAACCAAAATTGGAACCTGATATTAGATGGACTGACTGCACAGATTGAAAGAATATAATGCTCCTTATATCATAAACATGGCTTAATTTCTATTTTCCATGGTAACACAAAAAATAAAGGTTCAGGCCAGCACTATATTATATACTTACTGATTTCGGACATGGAGTTTTTGGATGAAGATGGGCGGGTCCAAGGTTACCATTTCCCTTCTGACATTCATCAACAGTAGAATCAAAACGAACAGAAATATCAGCCATCTTATAACTACACAGTGCCGACGATGAACTGCTCTTGTCCCCTGTCTTTTCATATATCACATAAACATTACCAGCAGTTTCCGAATAGAAGGCACCTTTAGCAACTGTGTAAGGCTGTGTTCTATCCTTGTAGCAGAGTAAGGGAATTTCAACATAGGAGTGAAAATATTTATCCTTCTGACATAATCGAATGAGTTTCGTTTCAACAGTGTTATCATCCAGTGCTTTTACTTGTGTTGCAATGAAATAGACAAAATCTCCTTTAATAAAACCATATAGAAAATTGACGTGGAAATCCATTTTGTACTGATTCAGAAGTGAGATTTTAGACCTCCTTTTAAATCTCGGTAAGAGAATTCCAAGTTTTCTAAATCCCGACTAGATAAATGAGGTACCATATCTCGATAGACTTTTAATTCCCCTCCAGGGTTAATATTGTTGTATTCTGATCCAATATATAGCACTTCTTTATCGAATCCGGGTGCTATTAATAGAACGTCAGATGAATCTGGATTATGACCTACGACTGGTTTATAAATATCCTTCTCGATAAATGCAATATTTTGTAATAAACGAATCTGACATGATCCTTGGTATATATTAGAACACAGAATAAGTGTACTCCTGTTATAGTCAATTACAAGACCCTTTGTAAAACTATTTATAGAATTTTTCGTCAAGTTACAAGGTATCTGAGGGGGTGGACAAAGGGGATTATCTGTCTTTGGTCCATTGTTGACCTTCTGTATGACACTCAAGTCTGATGACAATTTTATGAGAGTGTTCTGTCCACCGATATAAATTTCACCAGTGTTTTTATCGACAACAAATTGTTGTAGTCTATGTTGGTCCCGGTAGGATTTTTCCACTTTCATTGACACTACTTGTACAACAAACAACGCTAAAACTGGAAGACTGAACATGGTGACAATCTGTAATTCAAAAAATAAAAAAAGATTAATTATAATAATACAATCGTTACAGAAACAAGAACAGGTTGACATCAATCCAATGGTCCTTATTATTTCGGTGAACCAACAAAAGTTCAATAAGGTACAAATTTTCTGTACATGATAACTTTCACAAAACCAATAGTCCAATAAAAATAAAATGTTTCCTCAATCCAGGAAAAACCAGGTGCTCCGCAGGGCGCAGCTTTATACGACCGCAGAGGTCGAACCCTGAACAGTTGGGGCAAGTATGGACAAAACATTCAAGCATGATACAGCTCTGAATTTGGATTGTGATCAAATTTTTGACATTACATGGTTTTTTTTTACACAAAACAAATGCCAAGATTTTACAAATCAATTAAAGATTTCTTCTTCAAACTTTTTAAATCTAAAATTAAATAGTTGACACAGCATAGGTTTCTGACACAGAATGAATGTGGTCTAATGAACTTAAAAGGTTTTTTTTGCCTTTGAGCAAATCACTATGCTGTTGAATATTAATCCTCTCAAAAAAATGTTTGAAGAAATTTTCTTTTTATTTATGAAATCTGAAATGAGAAAAATTTACCCCCCCCCCCCTTTTTTTTCACATCCCCCTTTCCCTTTTTCAAAACTGATATCAATTCAAATTTCTAATGGAGTTTGCAACAATAACTACTCATTTAAATACATCATAAAATATTAAGATGTAAAAAAACTGCTTGTTATCACTGAATGGTAAAGATTATTTAAATTTATCAGTTGGTAGTAAAAAGTGTATATACATTGTATATTGTATATAACAAAGATTTAAGTTGATTCTGGACAAAGAAAGATAACTCCAATTAAAAAAAATTCTTGCTATTGCACAAATAGGATATTTCTTGCTTACTATTCTGGACAAAGAAAGATAACTCTAATTAAAAAAAAATTTGCTATTTCACAATATTTTGCAATTAGATATTTCTTGCCATTGCACAACACTGTGCAATTGAAAAGACTTGCTATTGCACAATACTTAATATAATAATTTTAGATCCTGATTTGGACCAACTTGAAAACTGGGCCCATAATCAAAAATCTAAGTACATGTTTAGATTCAGCATATCAAAGAGGCCCAAGAATTCAATTTTTGTTAAAATCAAACTTAGTTTAATTTTGGACCCTTTGGACTTTAATGTAGAATTTGAAATTTGAAAACAGGACCAAAAATGAAGAATCTACATACACAATTAGATTTGGCATATCAAAGAACCCCAAGGATTCAATTTTTGATGAAATCAAACAAAGTTTAATTTTGGACCCTTTGGACCTTAATGTAGACCAATTTGAAAACTGGACCAAAAAAACTTCAATAATCAAGAATCTAAGTACATTTTTAGATTCAACATATCAAAGAACCCAACCGATTCATTTTTTGTCAAAATCAAACTAAGTTTAATTTTGGACCCTTTGGACCTTAATGTAGACCAATTTGAAAACGGGACCAAAAGTTGAGAATCTACATATACAGTTAGATTCGGCATATCAAAGAACCCCAATTATTCAATTTTGATGAAATCAAACAAAGTTTAATTTTGGACCCTTTGGGCCCCTTTTTCCTAAACTGTTGGGACCAAAACTCCCAAAATCAATACCAACCTTCCTTTTATGGTCATAAGCCTTGTGTTTAAATTTCATAGATTTGTATTTACTTATACTAACATTATAGTGCGAAAACCAAGAAAAATGCTTATTTGGGTCCCTTTTTGGCCCCTAATTCCTAATCTGTTGGGTCCTAAACTCCCAAAATAAATACCAACCTTCCTTTTGTGGTCATAAACATTGTGTTTAAATTTCATAGATTTCCATTTACTTAACCTAAGGTTATTGTGCAAAAACCAAGAAAAATGCTTATTTGGGCCCTTTATTGGCCCCTTATTCCTAAACTATTGAAACCAAAACTCCCAAAATCAATCCCAATCTTTCTTTTGTGGTCATAAACCTTGTGTCAAAATTTCATAGATTTCTATTAACTTAAACTAAAGTTATGGTGCGAAAACCAAGAAAATGCTTATTTGGGCCCTTTTTGGCCCCTTATTCCTAAAATGTTGGGACCAAAACTCCCAAAATCAATACCAACCTTCCTTTTATGGTCATAAACCTTGTGTTAAAATTTCATAGATTTCTATTCACTTTTACTAAAGTTAGAGTGCGAAAACTAAAAGTATTCGGACGCCGGACGACGACGACGACGACGACGCAGACGCCAACGTGATAGCAATATACGACGAAAATTTTTTCAAAATTTGCGGTCGTATAATAAATGAATCCAGAGCATAGGAAAATGTCCTGTTGTTAAGTTTATTCCTTTCTATCTGATTTACAACTTACCGATACCTAAATCAAAGTGAAATATCACTATTCTAAAATATTTTAATATTTTTTTGTCTGTAAAACATGTAGATGCAAGTTTTGAATATCTGGTATACATGTTTTCTAAAACAAGATTTTCCCCAAAAATATCCAGAAAACATGCATATGTCAAAGAGTTGACTCGTTGGCAATTATACCACATCTCGTGTTTTATATAGATATGGAGCTTATTATTTCCTGTAAAATCTTAGTACCAAAAAGTACAATGCTAACCTCTTAAGGTACCTGGGAAAATAGAACCATATCTATAAAAGTCTCTACTACAAAAAAAATCCACCATTCAAATGTATATCCAAGTTTTCATGACAGTCAATTTAATTGAAGAATATGTTACTACTTGAAATTAATTGTGCATACTGACCCAGATCAGTGACACAAAATTAAATAAGACATAAAGTATAAGCCATGTGATGCCCAAGTCATGAAACTGCATTCATTTACACTTTTCAACTAATCAACATGGTCTTTAAAAACATGGCTGCTGAAAATTCTACAACATTTCCATTAAAACTGTTATGTAAGAAGCAAGTGAGTAAAAAACATGAAAATTCTTTACCCTAACAAATTATTTATTTAGTTACATATGATGCAAAGTAATTCTATCATGTTATGAAGATGATTTTTTATTGAAAAATTTAATTTGTGATGGATAGACAAGGTAGAGATACAGACACAACAGGACAAAGCAATATGCATGGTGTTGACATAATTTATAAAGATTCAATTTGGTTTCATTTGTGAGTATTGCAGATGCTGAAAGATTGACAAAAATGATATATGAATATGCTGCACATAATTAATGCTATCAAAAGTTCAAATGAGAGTTCTTATTATTTCGACCTGAACTTGTTGCAAATTTCACAAATGAAAACATTGCAAATATTTCTCAGTTTACAATTTTTTTTCAGTAAAACTTAGAGACTTAAAAATTCTGGAATTCTTTCATTTTAAAGCGTTACATTTCTGAGTTCATAACTTTTAAGAAGAACTATTCAAAAAGGAATTTATTGAATATTTTTGTTTTTTGTTCACTAATTTGAACATAAGTCAGACCATTAGTTTTCTGGTTTGAATTGATTTAGAGCGCATTTGTCTCTAACCTAAACGATGTAAACGATTATGCGCGTAGTCGTTTAATCCATTTGTTTCTTACATTTTTTGGTCAACGTTGACATCGTTCACATAAACGATGTACGCGCAAAATAGTCGCGTAGTCGTTGATCGTTTATCGTTGAGACGTGTAAACGATAAATTTGTTTCTGCATCTGTCGTTTATATATTTACGAGCACGTGTTGTTTTCGCAAAGTCCTGGTTATTTATTTCCCGCACTTTTACCTGTTTGTTTACAGTGCGTGAGTGTAGTCTATTTCTGTCTGACAACGTGGGGTTGATAAAGTTTATTAAACGATGTATTTGTTTCTAGCAGCTTAACGTTTACTAAACGATAGTCATCGATGACAAAATTTCGGGTTAGAAACAAATGCACTCTTATACTTGTCATTTCTGAGCCTTTTGTAGATGACTATGCAGTTTGGGTTTAACTTATTGTTGAAGGCTGTATTGTGACCTGTAGTTGTTTATTTCTGTGCCATTTGCACTCTTGTGGACTATAAAGTTGTCCGATTGGCAATCATACCACATTTTCTTATTTCTTTATATGATCATTCCAAAGAGGAAATGTTCTTCCTACAAACCAACTTGATAATACTCCCTCCACTAACCCAGTCAACAATTAAGATGTTACTTGATTGATGAGTGATAGGTCCAATTGTTGAAGTCAATATCATTTCAATATAAAATGTTCTGCACCCACCACACTGAGAGATCCTCACAAAACACAGCAATCATTCAGCACATCATAGACCAATGAAGCATGTTAAATGTTCCTGCAAAACTCATCATCTTATTTTGATTTGATTTAAATTGTACAATTTGTTTAGAATTCATGAAGATAAAATGTTGTTCTATTTTTGAAACTTCTAATTCATGGTACAGAGCATATGAAATATTTCTATCACAGATGTCCTCAGATAATGATACTGTTTTAACTGTAGATTTATTTATTTTCATTGGTAAAAACTTTCCTGTTTGATAAAAAAATATTTGCTTTTTTAGGGAACTTAACATTCCTAATTACATCATTTCTACCAATCAAAATAAATAACTTAGTTCTTCAACGCATATCTTAATCCTTAAGGGTCCCCTGTACCCACCAAATCTAGAAAAACTTGTTTTCCAGGAACATTTATGTATTCTTTTTTCAATGTACTTATAATTAAAATTATAACTTTTACATTTAAAATTTTCTTCAAATTGTACCTCCATGTTAAAATAATCTTAGAAAAACACCCCTCAACACCAGCATATTGAAAACAGTTTAATTGAGTCCCTGTTATCACCATAAATCAGCTACTAACAGTTATATCTCCCCCTATAACAATGGAAAACCATCAAACCATGCTTCCAACCTTTTTAAGTACATCACATCTGTTTGCTATTTGCTGGTCTTAAAATATCTATTTGAGGATTTATTTAGCTTTTAAGTATGTTCCTTTTGATGTATTTGGTACTGCACTTAACTTCTAAAACATAAATCATTTGAAATTTGCATTTAATATTTGATTTCTTTTTTTCCAAAGAAAAACGAACATAATGTTTTTTTTAAGTTGATATTTTTTTCCCAAGCAACATAAATTCATAGATACCCTCGACCTTCAACCTTTTCAATTTCCTCCTTTGTTTTTTTTCTTTCCTGACAGATATTCATTTTTCTCTCATGATAATTTATTTACATTGGAGGGTAATAAAAATGTACAAGGTTTCCAATAACAGTTTATTCAAGCTAGCTGGTTTATGCATATTTTCCCCATTTAACCCAGAATGCAATTCATATTCAATTAAATCTAAATTGCCCCGTCATGAAAGGCCCTATTGTGCAGTGGGTGTATGATTGTGCAATATTTTTACAAAGCCTGCTAATAAATTCTCTTTTCATGTTAAAATGTCCTTTTGAAGTTTTAGTCATAAAATACATTATTGGTGGAAATTAATATTTTTAAATGATTCACTAATAATTGGTTATATTATAAATTGCTTCTAAACAAGTAACCAGATACATATATGTTTCAATTTCTGTCATTCTCACTCGAAGTTATCTGATGGACATATTATTGAGTTGTCATATATAAATCTATGTCAAAGTGGGATCTATTTTATCATAAGTTTTAATCTTGAAAATCTAGAATCTGACCCCCTTTTATTGTAAAATGATCAGGTTATTTTTTCTTCATTGGGACTTTATCTTTAATTTAATTTCCTGATTTATTCAAAAATAAATTATATTCACTAATGCAGTCTTCAAAATAAACTTTATAATCCCAAAGCGGAATTTTATAAAATTTTTAGTTCAATTATCATTCTAGTGGTCTGTAGAGATGACATTTACAGGCTGGACAGCATTTTTACTGTGGACTGGTGGCCTGTGGTTTGGTGTATCTGAGTTTGGTGTGAAGACTGCTAAAACTTGGGAGTAAAAAACGCTTATCTACATCATTTGGTCTCTGGTCCTAAGTTGTCTCATTGCAATCATATCACATCTTTTTCATTCTATACTTTATCTAAAAGTAATTAGGATGTGGTACGATTGTCCGTTAATCAAAAAAATATCTGCTAAAGAAACTCTGTCATCTTTCAAGTGAAAAGCATTTTTATAGCGTATAATGATGTAACAGTTGATTTTCTCTTTTAATTTAATTTGCAATTTATATTATGTCACTACATAGAAAGAGACAATAGAAACATTATGCTGTTAGAATCAATACAACGTCAGATGCTCTCTTTGACTTTGTTTGCCAAAGAATTCCAAATTTTTCTTTACTGGATAATCAGCATAAATTTATTTATTTATTAAACTGTGAAGACAATCAGGTCCTTAATGCTGTTGGTAAATTTATTAAAGTGAATATGAGTTAGTAATTGTATTGTTACTGTATGTAAAATAATGTTTGTATCTACATTGTATGTATCTATCAAATTAATATTCTTTTTCCTTATTCATGTATGCTCTGTATGCCCCTTGTGGGCCCTTAATTGGAAATAAAATATGTTCTGTTCTGTTCTGTTCTGTTCCTAATCTAAAAATGGGAAATATTCAAATCATTTCGCTTTGATCTTGCAAAAAGTAGACCTGAATAATTTTATCGTGGATTAAAGAATCAATTTATTGCATGGAAATGAGTCACCTAGATGCATGTGCAGCACTAAGACAACATGCTTTGACAATTGTGTCCTATTCATTGCTGCGTTATATTGACTGAACAATTCTAATACCACACAAAGAGTTTATGCATCAGGAAATACTATAAAGTTCTATGGCTTGGGGAAGCGTAGATTGAATGTGAAGGAAACAGGGTGCATAAAATGCAGGGTTCTATTTCACATTAAACAGAAACAACAGGATGTTATGCTAAGTCTCAATATATTTTATTGAGTGACTTTTATTTTGATGGATAAAAAATTTAAATATGAAATATGGGGGTAGGGGGTTATATTAAAGAAAAGAAGAAAGATAGAAAAGGCAAAAATTGATCATGAAAGAAGAAAATCAAACCTTAGACTACTTAGTATACAATTTTACACTATAGAAGAAGAAGAAGAAGATGCTATATAATCTCTCTGACATCAATATTATGGTGACTCAATTTTGATGGAGAAAAAAAAATAAAGACATGTGAGATATAGGGGAAAAAACAAAACAGAAAAAAACCAAAAACTACAGAAGAAAAACTATTTTGCTGTATTATATATCTAGTATCAATAACCTTTATTGAATAATCCTCTTTTTTTTATGGAAAAACATTCAAATGTGATACATACATTTGTAGCAACAACATAAAAAAAAGAATGAAAGAAAACCCCAAAACAGATCATTAAAGAAGAAAATTAAGCCTAAACAACTTTTCTGTATAATATCTGTAGTATCTAAAGAATGTTTTATTTGTTGTCTGACTAAAACTAAACACCGGTCTTGTCTGTCAAGCTAGTAAAAATTGGATACATAAAAATTCCAATATCTTTCTTTATGGGTGTAAAAACAAACAGGGTATTTAAACACAAAACACAGGGTTTCAATAAAGTAGTGGCCTTTCCTTTTAATTTATCGGTAAAATGCAAATGAAGTCTTTTGTGAAAATGTGATATGTTTATTTATATCACGATAAAAACAGGTAAAAGATTTTTACCCATACAAAATGTTAAAAGAAAGTACATAAACAAAACAAAAAACACATGTTACAAAGAATAAATTTGATATGCACTTTTATAAATGATTTTACACAAATAACTAAACTCTTGGTTGGAAAAAGTCACAGAAAATATACCAAAGGTGTTAAAAATAAACATCAAAAAGTCGTCAACAAAGAAAAAACCTTCAATTTAAATTTAAATCAGCTTACCTTGAATGTAGTATATAAAATCCAACTAAAAACGTTTGTTATCTTTCACATCTACAGGTAAAAACTCTGAATCACAGGTGAAAACGCATCTCACTCAGACAGCAGAAACTGTTCCTGAAACACAAAGCATCATGGGTAATGTCTGCTTGCACTGATTTATTGGAGTCATAAACTTAACTGTCTGCTGTCAAACTCATAGATAACTTTAATAACAGGGCCAACATGTGATGTGTGCATTCAAGTTTGGGTTAATGGAGAAAATATTCATTATGACCTAATATCTGCTTTTTAACTTTGTGTAAGAAATAGTTAATAGTCGATCAGACAAAGTGTGAAGATGTTTTATACACCATCTCATTTTCATCTGAAGTATAAATCCTGAACAGATAAATTATTTCAACACATTCAGTTATAAAAATGATGGTTTTTATTTTTCCCTCACTGATAATGACTTTTCATACATAATGTATTTTTTTCTAATAAATAGTATATGGAATTTTTTTTTAAATAGCTCCATTATTTTTATTATTTTTAGGTATTCAGTAATAAAAATGGGTTTTTATTTTATTTTTATGGTTTAGACTTTTCATCATGTTCATGCTTAATGTATTTTTTTCTCAAAGTATACAAAAAAGATATTTAAAAAGATATCTACAGGATATATATAAAACAAGAGGCTGTCACAACGACAGCAAACCGGATTTATTAACATTTATTTGTGTCCTGGCAATATCACAAGAACCATTACTGATGAATGGTGAAAGTGAAAATCGTCAATATCAAATTTGACCTCCATTTTGTCATCAGTATCAACATATTAAAATTTGAAAAGCTTAGATTGAATGGTTCATGAGTAAATGCAACAACCTGAATGGAAACGCCATTTTACTATCTTTCAAGAACCATAACTCCTGAACGGTAAAAGTCAAAATCGTCATTATTAAACTTGACCTCTATTTTGTCATCAGTAACAACATATTAAAATTTCAAAAGCTTTGGTTGAATGGTTCATGAGAAAATGCACGGACACGACGGGAAAAACCATTTTTCAATCTTTCAAGAACCATAACTCCTGAACGGTAAAAGTCAAAAACCTCATTATTGAACTTGACCTCCATTTTGTCATCAGTAACAGCATATCAAAATTTTCGGAAGCTTTGGTAGAACAGTTCATGCATAAATGCACGGACACGACTGGAAACTCCATTTTTCAATCTTTCAAGAACCATAACTCCTGAACGGTAAAAGTCAAATTCGTCATTATTGAACTTGACCTCCATTCTTTCATTAGTAACAACATATTAAAATTTGGGAAGCTTTGGTAGAACAGTTCATGCGTAAATGCACGGACAACTCCATTTTTCAATCTTTCAAGAACCATAACTCCTGAACGGTAAAAGTCAAAATCGCCATTATTGAACTTGACCTTCGTATAGTTGTCAGTAATAACATATTAAAATTTTAAAAGCTTTGGTTGAACGGTTCATGAGTTAATGCACGGACAACATTTGATTGCCGCCCGCCCGCCCGCCCGACAGCCCGACCGCCCGCCCACCCGCCCGCCGTACATCCCCAAATCAATAACCGACATTTTTGTCACAGTCAAATTCGTCATTATTGAACTTGACCTCCATTCTTTCATTAGTAACAACATATTAAAATTGGGAAGCTTTGGTAGAACAGTTCATGCGTAAATGCACGGACAACTCCATTTTTCAATCTTTCAAGAACCATAACTCCTGAACGGTAAAAGTCAAAATCGCCATTATTGAACTTGACCTTCGTATAGTTGTCAGTAATAACATATTAAAATTTTAAAAGCTTTGGTTGAACGGTTCATGAGTTAATGCACGGACAACATTTGATTGAAACCCGCCCGCCCGCCGTACATCCCCAAATCAATAACCGACATTTTTGTCACAAAAATCCGGTTAAAAATCAAAAGTATGATTTTTTTTTGTTCAATCATTAATGAAAGTGAAAAAGTGAAATAATAATTTGCTTTTATCAGCAAAAATGGTTCAATTTTGTCAAATTAAGCTAATAAACATTGGTAATGACTTACTCACTTGCAAGTGAATAATTCGACCTCATTAAATACGCATTCATATGAACTCCAATTTAACCCCGTAGAAAGAGATAGAATAACACATGCATTATCCATGTACTGGAATTTAAAGGAAAAGAGTGTCAACATTGAAAGTGAAACAAAGGTAAATACTTTGACCAACTGATTCAAATCCACACAAAATCATTCTTATAAAGGTAAAAACGACGATAAACAAAATTTTTTAATCTATAATACAAAATTTAACAGACCTATAAAAATCCAATTGCACGAGTTGCTTAATCTATTTATATATCTGTTTATGTTTACATCACTTATACATTGTTATATGGTCATAGAAGGTCAACTCGATAGTTAATTGGCTAAAATTCACACGAAACGAAGCTACATCTTATTGAGACCATGTCCTGTGAATTGTTTCTTTTATACTTTTGATAATTTGGAAAAATGTTTTACATTGTTATAAATAAAATATGAGAATTTGAGTCAAATCGATGAACATGAATTTGGCAGCTAGTGGCCCTTTAAAGAGTGATTTCGTATTTCATTATGTGTGATCGTAACAATATTTCAGTTTAGTTTCCAGTGACAAATATTTCATGCAAAAGTATTCAGATATCAAACAAATTAACATGCAAAGAACCCAATCAACTTGGCCTTCTCATTGGATTGATTTTGATGTTGAAGCCAAAAAATAGACAAATTGTGAGATAGTGGCAGATTTTGCCTTCCAACTGGTGCAGACCTCTCAAAGAGTTGTTGCAAGGATTTAAAATTGTGTGGAAAACTTTCTAAACAAGGCATAAGATTTTCCCATTCTGTCAGATGTGGCTGCATATGTTTTAAGATCACACCTTACCAAACAGGTGCCCCTCTTAAGCATGCGTTGTTGCCTGTTTTAATGACAGAAGTCCAGATGACTAAACTTGTAGATTCCAGTCAACTCTAAGGAGTTATCTACCACTGAGGGTCTATCTATATTTTGTGAATTTATTGTCATATAGTTGCTGATTTTGACAGATATTATTTTTTTTATACTTCGATTAATTTCCTGATTTCAGCATACTCTTGAAACTAAGAAAATTTGTATTTCTTGTGGTAAATTCATTGTTAACTTTAACCCAAAGCGACAAACTTGAGTGGTCCAACTAAAGCCCTTATTTTAATGCAAGCATTTTTAACCAGCTAACTGTATCAATTAGTGGGAAATAAACTATCTATTTTATTACAAGCATTTGTAGCCATTACAACAATCTTGAAATATCTTTATTTTAATAGTTACATGTATTTTTTGTTTTTAATCATTTGAACACCTGTTTATCTCCGTAATTACAAGGTTCTTCAAGGTACTAACACTAGTAAATATTATGTAATAAGTCGGGAAAATGTTTAAAATTATAAAATTGTTTCAATAAAATTTCCTTTCATCATAGCAAATCTATTCTCTGCTTTCTGAACATTAAATATGTTGCTATAGTGACTGTATTTAAATATTTTGCATAATAATATGAAAACGTTTGTACCGAATTATAATTAATCATGGATTCTTAGAAAAATTCAATTCAACAAGTCCAGTCCAAATCACTGCTGAAAGCAACAGTGGCGGATCCAGAACTTTTCATAAGGGGGGGGGCTCCTGTCATGCTTCAGTGATTCCTTTTATAATCAACAAAATTTTCCTCACCTAAAAGGGGGCCCTGGATTCGCCTATGAGCAGCATGCTTGCATTTTTTACCATAAATATTCACAAAAGTTCTCAACTTTTCATGCAAAAAAACATGATAGCGGTAATTTGAAATTGTCAAGTGGATAAACATTACTCTGGACATTCTGACAAGCACAATGTTTTTGGAACAAAATAACTGATTGCAGATACATGAGCATAACTCATTCAGACTTTACTGAAAAATTGTAACAGCTAAAATGACCTATTTTGATCAAATAATTGGGCTGAAATTCTCATAAAATCATTACCAACCCCAAAAAACACAAAACACATTGCTTTTATTGCTGTGCTTCATCTTGGCGTGACAGTGAGGTCTTCAGCAAAGAGCATAAAAGCCATCTAAAACTTGAAAGAAAATGTCTACTGACTATGAAGTATGTCTGTAAGCTCTTAGTCATAATATTTACATGAATCGAACTGCATTTGCAAATAAATGTTCCAATATAAAACATATCTTTTGACAAACATAAACACTAGCAGCCATTGACAGAAAAGATAAAGCAGACGTCAAATAAATAACACCAAAATGGCCGCTCAATAAACAAACAATTTGGACAAAGCTGTTAAAAAGTGGATTATCCATGACAACTAAATTATTTTTTAATGAACACCTAAATGAGAGCCTCTCACCAAAAATAAGTTACTAATTGTGATTTGATGAGGAAATAAGAATGGATTATGAAAATATGATTACAGACGACTTTACACATTTTTGTTGAAGAAACCATCTGCAAACCATCAGCACCTAATCAAAGATCAGTAAATACAAACTATCTCTTCGTCTTTGATGTCAGGAGGCAAAGCTAATGACTTTCACACAGCCAGATATATATTATTATGTCTGTGTATTCTAATTGAAACATTGGTACATATCAAAAATGTATACAGTTATCAAAAAGAATCTGAAGGAATGCAATAAAATGAGGAATGGTATGGGATTAAACATCCTAAAATTACGATACCAACTGAGTTCTCAATGACCAACTAAAATACTGCAGTGCACTAAATCTCTTAGGATTCGTTTAAGATTTGGGATGATTTTTAAAAAACTTGATATATTGTACAGATATGTCAATCATTGAAAGGGGTCTAGCAAGAAGTCAGGGCAAAAAATACCAGAGGGACAGTCAAACTCATATATCGAAAATAAACTGACAACACAATGGCTTACAAAGAAAAAGACAAACAGACAAATAACAGTACACAAGACACAACATAGAAAACTAAAAACTAAGCAACACCAACCCCATCACAAACAGGGTGTGATCGCAGGTGCTCAAGAAGGATGCAGATATTGTTCCACACTGAGGCTGTGTGGCCTAAGTAGTATATCTACCATATTGCTTAAGTCAACACCAACACATGGCAGGTGCTTGGACTCCAATCTGGACTGTCAGTTTTCCTGTCAAAGGTCAATGGTACTCTCTGTGTACTTTGGCTTCCTTTGCCTATAAAAACTCACTGCCAGGAAATAGCCAAAAATGTTGAAAGTGGTGTTCAACACCTATATTACCAATCAATAATCAAAATGCTGACAAATTTAGCAACAACAGGTAAAAATACATGTACAGCCTTTAACAATGAAAAAACCCATAGTACATAGCATGCATAGAAAGCTATAAACTGCCCCACCATATAGAAAACTGACTTTCAGATTTATTCACAACACAATTATTAAAGAAACAAATGTCATAATCATATGCAGCAACAAACAAGTTAACAACAACTATATAACAGACATTGACTTGAGATAGGCATGTTCTTAATGTGGCAGGGTTAAACATGTTTGTTGGTGCCAATCTCTCCTTCTAACCTGGGACAGTGGTGTATATAACTTGAAAAACCTTTCTGTGGTTTTGTTGTGGCATGTTCATATTGGGAGTGGGAGGTCATGGGTTAAATCTCAGCGCCAAAAGACTTTAAAACTGGTATTTGCTGTTTTTCAACCAAGCCTTTTGCATGCAAGAGTAAGAGCAAAGATTGGCTATTCAAAACCAAGAGTAATGTGTCCAGGCATAGATTGTCATATCTTAACCCTTTCCTCATTGAATTTTTTTTTTGCATACTTGATTTGCATAGGATTTTTTTAATAAAATGCTGAACATATGCTTTAAAGTATTAAGGCATTGAGAAAAACAACTATTTCATCAAATAAATTTAAGTCGGATATTCCTATGATATTCCTTTTCATATTGGATACAAATTTTATTAAGTCAACTGCAGACACTTTGTAGTCAAAGTGTTTCAACTGAGGTACTACACAGGCGTCATTATGGAGTAAGGGGGGTGGCGTCAAAAGGCGTCATTATGAAGGAAAGGGTTAATCAAAACTGTTACCGTGAGATCTGGCATGTCAAATTTTGGTGAATTTGAGAATTACATTTTGTATTTTAACACGCAAGTTATCATTGCTATGGTCTTATGTTATAATTTAACTGTTTACAAAACTTAAGTTTGAATTATTAAGAATTTTCTACCACAGCTATATTTTGTAAAATATTTTGGAATTTTAGGTCCTCAATGCTGTTCAACTTCGACTTTAAATGGCAGTTAACTTCATCACTAAATGAGTGTTTTGAAGACTAAACATGTGCTTGGCATTCAACTTTGTAGGACTGATATATCTTTGATGAGTTCATTTTGTTAAAAATCAAATATAGACCTCTATCTATATTTATGTTACAGAATGTAAGACAAAGGGATATTACTGTGCCTAACCGATCACCTTTGGGGTATTATAATACCTACAGTGTTACCTGGATAAAAAATTGTCAACACAATTTGTCCATTTAAACTGTACAATAGGTTTTGTGAGAGATTATCAATAGGTGGTCATTTAACTACCTGTAGATTTTACCTGGCTGTTTTTTGCCCTAAATTTTTTTTTCAGGTAGTTAAATGACCACCTATTGATAATCTCTCACAAAACCTATTGTACAGTTTAAATGGACAAATTGTGTTGACAATTTTTTATCCAGGTAACACTGTAGGTATTATAATACCCCAAAGGTGATCGGTTAGGCACAGTAATTCAGTTGTGTTAGCAGTAGATGTGTCAACTCTGTATTACAGTACAACTAATATGTAAAACACTAGAAAAATATCATAAGTCATAGACAGACTTCAAAGAGGAATTAGATGGTACTACAATGAGCAATGGAACTACAATGGTACTACACTTCAGGCTAGACTGACCAATCAATTTACTTTTAGACAAACATTCACTTACTAATCAATTAACAAGGCTACATGCAAAAAGTATCATATTAAAAACAGTTAAAAAATAAAATGACTTTTTAAAGAGAAACAAATGGCTTCCTGGCATCTGAAAACCTAAATGTATGTTATAACTTACGGTATAAATCGTAACGAACTGCACTTCTCTCAGATCTTCTTACGTAATCACAATCACTTTAATGCAGAATTCTCCCGTCTGTTTGATGTGCTTAAATAACTATTAGGATCTGTACATGCAGTTTCAAACTCTACTCTGACTGTCTGGTCAGGTTTTCTTGATCATAGCAGATATTACAATTTTATGAGTCTGATGTTGTTTAGAGAACATACCACTTATTACTAAGATGTACAGCTTTATAGAGAGGACATTAAAATAAATGGCTCATAAAAGTATCAATTTATTAACTACACATACATTGAATATGATAATTATTTGGTCTGAGGAACTCCTAAACTGTTATCAAGGGTTATAATACTCCTAGTACAAATTAATAAAATATTTTCTAATTTATCAATAAATAAGTCATTGAATGCGAGGTTTGTTCATTGCCATTTTTCATCTCAAAGAGAATCATGAGTTGATCAGAAATTTAAAGGTGTTTTAACTTTTCCTTTAAAGTGGTGTCCTTTTTAGCTCACCTGGCCCGAAGGGCCAAGTGAGCTTTTCTCACCACTTGGCGTCCGTCGTCCATCGTCGTCGTCGTCCGGCGTCGTCCGTCGTCGTCGTTAACAATTTACATTTTGAACTTCTTCTAGAGAACCACTGAATGGAATGGAACCAAACATGGCATGAATGTTCCTTATGAGGTGCTGACCAAGTGTTGTTACTTTGTAGCCGATCCATCATCCAAGATGGCCGCCAGCGGGGGACTTAGTTTAACATAGGACGCTATGGGAAATGCATACAAATGACTTCTTTTAGAGAACCACTGAATGGAATGAAACCAAACATGGCATGAATGTTCCTTATGAGGTGCTGACCAAGTGTTGTTACTTTGTTGCCGATCCATCATCCAAGATGGCCGCCAGCCGGGGACTTAGTTTAACATAGGACCCTATGGGAAATGCATACAAATGACTTCTTTTAGAGAACCACTGAATGGAATAAAACCAAACATAGCATGAATGTTCCTTATGGGATGCTGACCAAGTGTTGTTACTTTGTAGCCGATCCATCATCCAAGATGGCCGTCAGCGGGGGACTTAGTTTAACATAGGACCCTATGGGAAATGCATACAAATGACTTCTTTTAGAGAACCACTGAATGGAATGAAACCAAACATGGCATGAATGTTCCTTATGAGGTGCTGACCAAGTGCTGTTACTTTGTTGCTGATCCATCATCCAAGATGGCCACCAGCCGGGACTTAGTTTAACATAGGACCCTATGGGAAATGCATACAAATGACTTCTTTTAGAGAACCACTGAATGGAATAAAACCAAACATAGCATGAATGTTCCTTATGGGGTGCTGACCAAGTGTTGTTACTTTGTAGCCGATCCATCATCCAAGATGGCCGCCAGTGTGGGACTTAGTTTAACATAGGACCCTATGGGAAATGCATACAAATGACTTCTTCTAGAGAACCACTAAATGGAATTAAACCAAACATAGCATGAATGTTCCTTATGGAGTGCTGACCAAGTGTTGTTACTTTGTAGCTGATCCATTATCCAAGATGGCCGCCAGCAGGGGACTTAGTTTAACATAGGACCCTATGGGAAATGCATACAAATGACTTCTTTTAGAGAACCACTGAATGGAATGAAATCAAACATGGCATGAATGTTCCTAATGTGGTGCTGACCAAGTGTTGTTACTTTGTAGCCGATCCATTATCCAAGATTGCCGCCAGCGGGGGACTTAGTTTAACATAGGACCCTATGGGAAATGCATACAAATGACTTCTTTTAGAGAACCACTGAATGGAATAAAACCAAACATTGCATGAATGTTCCTTATGAGGTGCTGACCAAGTGTTGTTACTTTGTAGCCGATCCATCATCCAAGATGGCCGCCAGCAGGGGACTTAGTTTAACATAGGACCCTATGGGAAATGCATACAAATGACTTCTTTTAGAGAACCACTGAATGGAATAAAACCAAACATGGCATGAATGTTCCTTATGAGGTGCTGACCAAGTGTTGTTACTTTGTAGCCAATCCGTCATCCAAGATGGCCGCCAGTGGGGGACTTTTGAATGAAATTAAACATGTTCCTTTCCTTATAAATGAGGTTGTGTTGTCACTTTTAGCCAAATTTTATATTTTTTTATATGATTTCAAAAACCCAAGTAGAATCAGGTGAGCGATACAGGCTCTTGAGAGCCTCTAGTTACAGTTTAATTTACAAAGAATAACAATTCTACCAAGGTTAAATGTATATTATATAAATGTAAATGTATATATGAATCTAAATGAAGAATCCACACTATAAAATTTTTAGCTGATTTTTTTGCTTTTATTATAAAGCCTCTGAAATTAGACTGTGTACATTGACCAAATATCCTATGTCACAGAAATGATGACCTAATTGTAAAAAAGTTATCGTTGCAGTCATTGGACTCCTTATAGAATGTTTTACTTCATGTGCTCAGATCACTAACACTTATCATTATGAAGGTTCAATGAAAATGATGCCAAGGTCTGATAAACTTTGTCATACAATCTATTAAATATATATATACAAATATATTTATATCATAATTCAAAGTATCTGAGAAACAACTTCATCATAAAATCTTAATTTTGACCAATGAACCATTGAAATGAGGTCAAGGTAAGATAAACCCAGTCTGACAGACATGTACACATCACATTCTGATTCAGATCATTCCTCAGATATGTTCAATCTAAAAACAGATTATCTATTGATTGAGATTATCTGAGGTCAGCCCTTAAATCTCAAAATAACTTAGCAACAAAACCATAAAATTAGGTAACTCTCTCTTACAAATATGTATATCTTGCAATCAATCTATCACATAATAAATGTAATTGTCCAATTACTCATTTTAATTGAAAAATCATGTGATATTGGTAGCAGCTAAACCATGAATTGAGGTCAAGGACAATAGACACATGCCAGACAGAACCCTCAACCATAATGCATTTGTATAAAAACCAGATTATATATATTATTGGTGTAATCAATTTGAAATGAGCTTGACACAAGAGTATAACCCAACTGCAGCGAGATTACTTCCTTAGTCTTATAATACAGCTGAGACAAAAACAGACATCTAGAGAAATGTCATACTTTAACTTTTAAACATCTTCCATTTTCCAAGTTCCTCCTTTTAATTTGTGTCTATGATCTCAAACATAAACTATGCCAGGGCCAATATGAACAATAATACCAAAAATAAAAGACATGTGTTAATACAAATAGATGACATTCCTTCTTCATGTTATTGGTCTATCACAAATAACAAAATTGCTGTTGGCAGAATGTTTCCATAATACACTGATAAAAAACTCATTACAACAAAATATGTCTTTAGCAAGTTTGCATTTTTTTAACCACATAATGTTCAAGACGAAATCATTGGGGCTTTAATATGAAAAAAATCTAATATTTGAATAGATGTTCCTGTGTTAGACACATTAAAAATTTCATGCTAATTATTTCCAGTAAAGCATTAGAAGATCTATTGACTTGCAGAAATATTTCTATACATCACACAGCATTAAAGATTATCCTTATTATCTCAGTTTATAACCTTTGTTAGATCTATCTTGGATGTTACTATAAGATTTTCAAAGGCTTTCATTACAAACAGACCAAGTTTAAAAGGTAGAAATATATGAGGAATGCGTAAATGTCTGTCTTGTTTAAGAGAGGAACATTTGTCAAAAACGGATCAAACAGATTCTTAAGTAAACTGAAATTGTTCGATTACCACAAAATAAATGTTTTTTTTTTTTAAAATAACAAGGAATTTTAAGCAGATGTAGTTACATTACATGTATGTTTCATAAGAATCTGTACCTTTGAATGGCAGACAAGAATCAAGTGGCATTCCATAATTAAATTTCATAAAATGCATGAAAGCATGTAGTCCACACTACCGTGTATCAACAATGCATATGAAAACAAGCAAAATGTTTGATACAAATCATAAAAATGTGACGAAAATTTCTACTTGGTTATCATGTGTAAAATGATGCATGTGTTCAGTAAACAGGAAGTTGTTGAGTGATGACTCTGAGAATGCATCGAAAGGTATAGCTGATTTATATAAACCCTGAATCCAAATTTCAGAAATCCTGGCATTGTAGTTCCTGAGAAAAATGGGACGAAAAAATATTCATGGGACAGACGGACTAATGAACAGACTGACAGACGGAGGGACGGACGGACCGACAGAGGTAAAACAGTATACTCCCCTTTTTTTAAAGGGGGTATAATTATATGGTTGTAGCATAAATAAATAATTATAAGAATTGAATAAAAACATCCCAACCTTGGATTTCTACAGAGAGAAGCTATTTCCTTTCATCTTGTTAAGAGTTGTAAATATATTTCTCTAATTCTAGAATCTATATATAATGGAATTTTGTGTGTTTATTATATAAGTGAGAGGTTTAGCTAGCTATAAAATCAGGTTTAATCCACTATTTTCAACATTAGGAAATGCTTGTACCAAGTCAGAAATATGACAGTTGTTTTGGAATCATTGGATGTGTTTGAGTTTTTGAATTTGCAATTTTGAATTTCATATTTACATGGTATATATTCAGAATAACTATTTTTGTTATTTAACATTTTTTTTTAATTTCTTTGTAGTTCAGTATTTTTGTCATTTTTCTTCTCACAATTTTTTTTTAGTTTGAACATAGAATATAAACCTTGCCCCCTATAACTACCTTCCCGCTCCAAAAAAAAAATGTGTATCAGCAAATATGATTTTTTTTTAATAATGGCCTAATTGTTAACACTATTATAAGATGAAATTTCTGATATCATATCAGATGTCTATGTACAAAGGAATTCTAACATTCAATCTACTTTGTGTTTTTTGACGATATCTTTTGATACAAGGAGAAAACTTATCCCAGATGGTTACCAGTGTAACAGAAACATCTTAGATTGGACATTAATTATTTTGACATTGACAGCAATCAGTACATATGACTTACTCTCTTATATCTACATCATCTAAATCAAAAGTGTTATGCTTTCTGTTAAGTGTAAAATTAAGGTGTAAAAATGTATGGGTTGAAAAATGAAACTTGTGTTTTTTTCTTTGGGTAGACAAGCCGAATTCATATACATTATATTATATGAAAAAAATTCAATTTCGAGTCAAAGTAGTACATTTTACATTGTACTATAATTTTTGGTAGATTTATATCTTCATATATAACATTAAAACATGCTCTGATTTCCAGTGGTGGATCCAGGGGGAGGGGGGGGGGGGGGGGGGGGGGGGGGCAGCAACCCCCCTTTTTTTGGAAGATCAATGCATTTGAATGGGAGCATATAGTTTTTAAAATGGCTGGATCAGCCCATGGATTTCTGAAGTTCAAAAATGTAGTTATTCTGAGTAAAGGAAGATATATACATTATATATACATTGACACATTAGAAAGAGTTCATTATATAGTCAATAGTTGCGAAACTTGAAGTGTCTGTACAATAAATGATGATTGCAGCTAGAAAATTTCAGGATAACTTATTTATATCTCTGTCTTGAGTCTTGAAACAGGATTTATTTTTGTCACACAGGAAAGCATTGTGTTTATATTCAGTATAAAACTAAGAGGTTGTATGATTGTCAATGAGACAACCACGTTTTTTCTTTTGGATTACACTTGTAATAGTATGAAAAACCACAACTAAAATCTTAAAATATTAAGTATATAACCTGAAACCACAGCATATTATTAATTTCTTGACCCTATTATTTCAATACAATGTCACAGTGACATGAACCCTATAACTCTTGCTATTTTACTCATATTTCCTTTAAAAGTGCAAATCCTGGTGTAATTTAAAATACATCAAAGAGCTTTTTGTCATAACGTCTTATTAATAATATATATATTCAAAAATGTTACATTAACAATCAGATATATCAACTTAGAAAGGCTACTATTGTACTGGAAACAGAATTCATCAATTGAAACTTATATCAAAATACAAAAATATTATTTGTTTTCCTCTAATATTTTTAGATTTTTTTAAAATTATATTTATTCCTAAAAGCAGTATCTCAGATACAAATCAATAATTTAAAGAATAATTGTATGGAAATTTATTTTTATGTGGAAAAAAAGTATTATTTAACTCACCCGGATTTGTTTCCAATATGAAATGAATCATGATATTAGTCATACAAGAGTCTGGGGCGCTAGTATTGATTATTGTTGTTATTAATTTATTGTTGCACCTTACCTTAGGGTGACAATCTTCTCAGTCGATTAACAATAAACATCTGCAAATAAATAAATAATACTTTAAATTAGTAACTCCCTTTAAAAAAGAGATAAGATATAATTGTTTATTGAGAAGCTGTCCCGCCAAATTCAAGTATGATAATTTGATCGCTTTTAATAAAAATAACAGGATTTTTATATCAAAATAATGGCATTTCTCCTTGTTCATCTTTTATGTAAATACATTACTTTTATCCTTCAAGGTTAAACCAGATTTTGAGCCTTGCAACATCAAAGCAGTTGTTGAGTAAATGCATGTCATAAATATTACATGTTGTATCACTTTTTCCTCCATAACTACTTCACAATTTGTCATAGAATTGACACAGTATTGATCTGATTGTTATGTAAAGATTTCATGAGATTCAGTAAAAGCAAATTTGAGTCATCTCATCATTAAAGTGAAAAGGGGATTTTACTTAAAACAAGGATTTGTACAGTACAATTACTTGAATATTAGGCAAGAGCAGCCATAAATCATAACAATGGCTTTGAATTACTTGAATCTTAGGCAAGAGTAGCCACAAATCATAGCTGGGACTTTGAATTAATTGAATCTTAGGCAAGAGTAGCCACAAATCATAACTGGGCCTTTGAATTAATTGAATATTAGGCAAGGGCAGCCACAAATCATAGCTGGGACTTTGAATTAATTGAATATTAGGCAAGGGTAGCCACAAATCATAACAATGGCTTTGAATTACTTGAAGATTAGGCAAGAGCAGCCACAAATCATAACAATGGCTTTGAATTACTTGAAGATTAGGCAAGAGCAGCCACAAATCATAACAATGGCTTTGAATTACTTGAATCTTAGGCAAGAGCAGCCATAAATCATAACAATGGTTTTGAATTACTTGAAGATTAGGCAAGAGCAGCCACAAATCATAACAATGGTTTTGAATTACTTGAAGATTAGGCAAGAGCAGCCACAAATCATAACAATGGCTTTGAATTACTTGAATCTTAGGCAAGGGCAGCCATAAATCATAACAATGGCTTTGAATTACTGGAAGATTAGGCAAGAGCAGCCACAAATCATAACAATGGTTTTGAATTACTTGAAGATTAGGCAAGAGCAGCCACAAATCTTAACAATGGCTTTGAATTCCATGAATATTAGGCAAGAGCAGCCACAAATCATAACGATGGCTTTGAATTACTTGAATACTAGGCAAGAGTAGCCAAAAATCATAACAATGGCTTTGGATTACTTGAATATTAGGCAAGAGTATCCACAAATCGTAACAATGGCTTTGAGTTACTTGAATATAAGCAAAAGTAGCCACACATCATAGCTGCCCAGGGCTTTGAATTAATTGAATATTAGGCAAGAGTAGCCATAAATCATAACAATGGCTTTGAATTACTTGAATCTTAGGCAAGAGCAGCCATAAATCATAACGATGGCTTTGAATTACTTGAATATTAGGAAAGAGTAGCAACAAATTATATCTGGCAATTGGAAAGCAAGTAAGAAGAAGAATACCACAATAAATTATAATACATAACAAACTAAAACAAGACGCTCCCAGTAGCCTGAATTGTGCACATGGCACAGATATGCAACATTCAAATCATTAGAAATATTGGCAGTCATCGTTCACACACAAATCAAAATTATAAACAGGTTTAATTCAGATTGTTTTAAGAGAATTAAAGGCAAATCATGCTTTTAAGGACAAAATCTTCAAAAAAAAGTCAAAAGAAAATCACTTCAATTTCAGGTAGATATTTTTGCAGTTTTCATTTTCACTGTATATCTATACTATACGTGTATATTATCTTCAAAAAAATTGCAAAAAAATATCCTTAAATTGGTCTAAAATTTCCATTGAACTATATATTAGATATAAAAAAGAGGATGTGATATGATTGACATTGAATGACTAATGAGACCAAATGATAAAGAAATTAACAGCTATAGGTCACTGTACAGCCTTCATCAATGAGCAAGTTTTTTTCTTCTAAGGAGTCCATCCACAAAGTCAATCAACCAGGTCTAATTATTCAGATCTAATTGGAAAATATCAAATGTAAAAAAAAAAATATTCTAGTTATTCAAGTACTACCACTACAAACAGGAGTCAATTGACGATTTCCGTCACTTTAATTGCTTGCACTGGAAGATCATATCTGCTGATATTTTTTGCTGATATGACACGTTTTCTCTCTTTCTGTGACTATCTATTATAGTTCTCAAGATAATATCTATAAGGAGGCGATTGACAATTTAGGTCATGTTGACTTATTTGTAGATTTATTTTTCTTCTTTGTTTTTGTAGTTTACGTTCATCTCTACCTATTATAACTTATAGGATCATTCACCCAAAAAAAAGCATAAAAAGATGAAAATTGTCATTCCATAAACTCCTATCTTCAGTGACACTGACTTATATGTAGACACTATGTCATGTATGTACTGACCATATACAATTTCTACCTTAGCATTTAATAAAGCTTTTATGATAAAATTGCCAAAAATGCAAGAAATGAGTAAAACAAAAATCCTCAATCAACTAGTACTCCTTCCACACCTTCTTTAATTTCTTTGATTCTAATTATAACTTATAAAAGATGTTTGAACAAAGTGTGCAATAGACAACAACAAAGGATGCCAAATGAAAGCAAAAGATAGAAGGTGAGGCCAAAAATATATTGTCTGTTTAAGGTGGTACCTAACACTACAGGGAGATAACTCTGTAAAGTCAGCTAAACGTTTTAATTACGTTGTGTTGTAAAAGGAATATTAAGCTTCTCAATGATCAAAATTGGTGTTTGTCAAACTGCTATATAACCAGTGTAATTTTTCTGATAAAACGGTTGGTTCAAAATATTTGAAATTTCTATAGTTTTGTTAAAGGGTCAGAGTAAATACTTTGACAAAATTTTATGAAAATTAAACGAGCCAAATTAATTTTAGTGAAAGTGTTAGGTACCACCTTAAGGTTACATGCTTTAAAAAAAATAGGGTAGGAAGGTTGGTATTTCCATTTCATTTTATTTTTTCATTTTATTTTTTTGTGACATAATTTTGTGTCATGCCGTTTCGTCTTGTCATGGTCCGAGTTGTTCATGGGCCGAGTTTACCTGAATTTTTAATGATTGGATTATTTCCCTATCTTATTGGTTGGAAAAAATGGCGGCAAAGTTGTAACTTCATCTCAAGAGTCGCGAATTTCCTTAAAACAGCTATCGTATTCACGATTGTGAACATTTTGATGTATATATATATCAGACAATTTATTTATATTATTGGCAACACTAACTTCACTTTTGACACAAGTTCAGTTTATTTTTCACTTTATGACAAAAATAAAATGACTTAGGGTCGGCGCTATGAACATGTCTACTTGATCCTGGGTTGTGCATGTTCTGACCGTGTTTACTTATTTAAGAGAAAAGAAAGTCAACATTGAAAAGCCACCAGATAATAACTTTCATTGACAGATTGGTCCCAGAATCATTCACATACAGGTAAAACCATGATTAAAATGAAATCAAACAGACCTAGAACAATCATCATTACACAATTACATGTTTCTTTTTGTCTCTTTATATTTATATTTATGTTTATAACAGGTCATGAGTCTGTCCGCAGTCTTAAATGAAATTTCAGTTCAGGGGGTTCGCGGTCTTAATCAAATTTTTTATTTAATATAGGATTTCGCTATTTTTTTCTATAAATGAACTTTATCTTATACTTAATAGAAAAAAGAAATAAAAAAATGGGGTCACCGTTCATTTACACTCACAATCTGCCTTTGAAAGAAGCATACATTTTTGTAAATGTCCTTTTTTTCTGTTGAAATACCGGTAATAGGAGAAATAGCGGTAATATCGAAATAAAACAAGAGGCTCTCAAGAGCCTGAATCGCTCACCTTAATTCTTTTGGTTAAATCTCTCATCAATGATTATTTTGGCTTTTCAATTTATTTAAATGTTTTTTGGATCGTCCTATTTTCTTCAAAAGCCAAAAAAAATAATCATTTTCTCCTATGTTCTATTTTAGCCATAGGAGCTATGTTTCTTGACATACAAGGAAATAAAATATAAAATTTATACTAGATACTCTGAAACTCATTTAGCCTAAGTTTGGCTGAAATTGATACAGCAGTTTCAAAGGAGAAGATTTTTTAAAGTAAGTCAACATGATGAACAAATTGTGAAAAAAAGTCTTTAAAGGGCAATAACTCCTTTTAAAAGTGGTCAATTGACAATTTTGGTCAATTTGACTTAATTGAAGATCTTACTTTGCTGAACATTATTGCTGTTTACAGTTTATTTCTATCTATAATTATATTCAAGATAATAAACAAAAACAGCAGAGGGGCAGCAACCCAACAACAGGTTGTCTGATTCATCTGAAAATTTCAGGGCAGATAGATCTTGACCTGATAAACAATATTACCCAACGTCAGATTTGCTCTAAATGCTTTGGTTTTTAAGTTATAAGCCAAAAACTGCATTTGACCCCTATGTTCTATTTTTAGCAATGGCAACCATGTTTGTTGATAGATCATAACTTCGGATACAATTTACAAACTAGATACCCTAAGGAACATTCAGTTAAAGTTTGGAAGTATTTGGCCCAGTAGTTTCAGAGGAGAAGATTTTTGTAAAAGATTACTAAGATTTACGAAAAATGGTTAAAAATTGACTATAAAGGGCAATAACTCCTAAAGGGGTCAACTGACCATTTCCGTCATGTTGACTTATTTGTAAATCTTACTTTGCTGAACATTATTGCTGTTTACAGTTTATCTCTATCTATAATAATATTCAAGATAATAACCAAAAACAGCAAAATTTCTTTAAAATTACCAATTCAGGGGCAGTAACCAACAACAGGTTGTCTGATTCATCTGAAAATTTCAGGGCAGATAGATCTTGACCTGATAAACAATATTACCCCCGGCCCATGCCAGATTTGCTCTAAATGCTTTGGTTTTTGAGTTATAAGCCAAAAACTGCATTTGACCCCTATGTTCTATTTTTAGCAATGGCGACCATATTTGTTGATAGATCACAACTTCGGATACAATTTACAAACTAGATACCCTAAGGAATATTCAGTTTAAGTTTGGAAGTATTTGGCCCAGTAGTTTCAGAGGAGAAGATTTTTGTAAAAGATTACTAAGATTTACGAAAAATGGTTAAAAATTGACTATAAAGGGCAATAACTCCTAAAGGGGTCAACTGACCATTTCCGTCATGTTGACTTATTTGTAAATCTTACTTTGCTGAACATTATTCCTGTTTACAGTTTATCTCTATCTATAATAATATTCAAGATAATAACCAAAAACAGCAAAATTTCCTTAAAATTACCAATTCAGGGGCAGCAACCCAACAACAGGTTGTCTGATTCATCTGAAAATTTCAGGGCAGATAGATCTATACCTGATAAACAATATTACCCCGGCCCATGCCAGATTTGCTCTAAATGCTTTGGTTTTTGAGTTATAAGCCAAAAACTGCATTTGACCCCCATGTTCTATTTTTAGCAATGGCGACCATGTTTGTTGATAGATCATAACTTCGGATACAATTTACAAACTAAATACCCTAAGGAACATTCAATTAAAGTTTGAAAGTATTTGGCCCAGTAGTTTCAGAGGAGAAGATTTTTGTAAAAGATTACTAAGATTTACGAAAAATGGTTAAAAATTGACTATAAAGGGCAATAACTCCTAAAGGGGTCAACTGACCATTTCCGTCATGTTGACTTATTGGTAAATCTCACTTTGCTGAACATTATTCCTGTTTACAGTTTATCTCTATCTATAATAATATTCAAGATAATAACCAAAAACAGCAAAATTTCCTTAAAATTACCAATTCAGGGGCAGCAACCCAACAACGGGTTGTCTGATTCATCTGAAAATTTCAGGGCAGATAGATCTTGACCTGATAAACAATATTACCCCATGTCAGATTTGCTCTAAATGCTTTGGTTTTTGAGTTATAAGCCAAAAACTGCATTTGACCCCTATGTTCTATTTTTAGCAATGGCGACCATGTTTGTTGATAGATCAAAACTTCGGATACAATTTATAAATTAGATACCCTAAGGAACATTCAGTTAAAGTTTGAAAGTATTTGGCCCAGTAGTTTCAGAGGAGAAGATTCTTGAAATAGTTTACGACGACAGACGACGGACGACGGACGCCAAGTGATGGCATAAGCTCACTTGTCCCTTCGGGACAGGTGAGCTAAAAAGAACTAAATAACAGAAATCGATAAAATTTTACCATTACTTAGTTATGTACAGCTTATTCGAAAACAACAATAAAAAATATAGGTCATCGATGAGTTAAAAAAGATATTTCAATTTTAATGACAAAAAATTGCATTTTTGCACCAAAGGGAGATAAGTTGGAGCTTTTTCAATGATATCTCCATTTTAAAAGTCACCTGGGGCCAACACTAATTAATTTTTTGGAATGATTTTTGTATCATATGATAAAGTATACAACTACTAAAGGTAATTAATAAAATTTGTTATGAAAAATAAATGTTTAATTTTTTTCTGAAAATCTTGTACCCGCGAGCCTCCTTAATTAATCAGATGGTGTTTAGTCTTAAATCTGCTGATATATTATATCAAGTTCATGCATTGGTAATTGTTTCTATAGTATTTGGTTGTGTTTTTTTGTAATTTAGATTTAAATATTTCAAGTAATTGTTATAAATCACATGTGGGAAAGAACAGTAAAAGTTACCTTACCAAAATTTTAACTTGAGTTTTGTGGTAATAAGTATTGTGTATAAGTTTCATAAAATTTGGTTGATGCAAACTTAAGTTAGAAAAAGGAAATGCAAAAATGAAGCATTTTTTTCATTTGTAAAGGGGCATAACTCTAGAACAATTAAAATGACTTCACAAAAATATTAAACTTGATCTGTGTTTTGTAATCAGTATTGTGTAAAAGTTTTGGTTGAGTCAAACTGAAATTAGAGAACGGAAACAACAGAAGAGGGCATCATAAAATTGATATTTACAAAATGTGTGGTTCCTTATAAACAGAACAATAATTGAGGTAAAAAAATGGATTAATTTTTCTGTCAGCATTTTTTTTTATAAAGTCTTTAAAAGGAAAGTATATCAGGTAGGGTGAAATAGTCAAGACTTTAAGTGTCATTTAGATCAATGGGTGTAAATTTTGCAAGATCGTAAATGTATACTGTATCCATAAGAATTTCTGGAGGTTTTCTACTAAAAAAAGAAACCAGAATTTGGTAGATTGTGAGATGGGAGATAACTCTAGGTTAAAAAAAATTAAAGTACATGAAGAAATGTAAACTTTTAACTGAAAACTATGTACATAACTTGAATTTCATATACATTAAAGTTCAGAAAAGTAAAAATAAGTACTAATAGTGTCTTATTATTTTGTTTTTGTCCCTGAAGAAGGGTACATGGTACTGATGTATAACAAATTGACGTAAAGGATTTGTATTGTATGTTTGTCAATATTAACTCTGACATGATCAGAGAATGAAAAATTATAATTTTACACTTGAATAGGGATGGAAACTTTAATCTAATGATTACTTAATGAAATGGTGACAAAATTTATCATTCTTTTTCAAAGATTTGGAAAAAGATATATTTTTTGCATGTGAGTGATAATAACAGACTGTACCAGACATTACAAGAGAACATTCAGAGATGAGCTTGAAAATTTGAGGTCATAATTGAATTTTGACCATTGATTACGCAGATCAAATGAACCACTTGCTGATAAAAATCTGATCAACCATTTAGGGGAAGTTATAGTCTACTAAAAATAAGAGATGTTTTGTAAATGTTATATATGCCTACCAATATTAAAATGATTAAACTATTCCATTTTGGTAGTCTACATTGAACTCAAAAACAATAGACCACTTTCGAGTTCATCCGTCACCGGAAAAACTTGTCATTTATGCGCGCCTTTTTGATGTCATTTACCAGATAGAGGGGCTCGCCTGTATTCCTGCACTTTAAACGTTCATCAAACGTCTTAGTGATCATGGTTGTGCAGGATAAACTAGAAATAAAGGTTGTTCTGTAGGTACTTAATGACAATTCCCTAATGACAGCAGTGCTGATTGTCAATTTTGAGAATTCAATTTGCCGAATAATTCCTACTATATAGAATTATAGTTTTCCAACCACTCGCTCAACATTAAAATGGCAGTGACGGCGCCCCTAAACGCACAAATGATGTTCACTAAAACCAGAGTTTTTGACGGAAATGCATCGAACTCGAACTCGAAAGTTGTCTATTGGATAAGACTTCTGAAGATCTTTTTAGAGCTTAACATTTGGCAGTGTTCTCTCCAGACACTTTATTTAGCATCCTGGTAAACAGGGTAATTTGAAATACCATGATTCTAAAATTCATAGCATCACATCCATAACACTATCTTATAAGAAAACCAATTCAGATAGCATCACATTACCAAAATGCTAAAAAGCACCGATTTTGTATGGACACTAATCTGTCATGGAGGACCAAAAGTTGATCCCTAAATATCCTTTTTTCAATTTTATTATGTTGATTGATATCTGTCTCATTCCCAATTACACAGAATTTCTTTTAATTAATTTTTAAGTGATTCAAGCTCTTTTAAGTACAGAATATTTGAAAATTTATTAAATAAACATATAAATATATATATACATCCAAAAAATGTTATATTATAAAAAGCAAGACCGCAATTGACAAAATGATTGATAAAAACAAATATTTGTAATAATTCAAATGAGGAAATTACTGAATACAATATTTCTTTTCTAAGGGGAGACAACTGGGGTTGCCTTCAAGTCTACAAGGGGAGATAACTGTGGTTGCCTTCAAGTCTATCATAGAAAAAAACCACAATTAAAAAGTCTTTTTTTTTGCATTCAAATACATATTCATGTATATAGAATGTTTTATGTACTGTCAGGCCTTTTTTTTTTAATTAGTTGGTTTACGGACAACTAGTGTCAAAGGTTAGGGTCGGAGGAGGTAAAAAAAATAAAAATAAAATAGCAATCTTAGATTTTTTTTTTGTTCACGTATAACTGTTCTGAAAAATTTGAGTTGGAGGAAAAAAAAAAAAAAATGCTGTTCATTCATGACATTACAGGGGTTGAGGAGGAGAAATAGTTTAGCTCTTATCTTGATATGCTTTGCATTTGATGGATGGATGGTCAATTGTTGTTTAATGTCTAGTGGCTAATCAGATGCATAATTAGGATGAGAATATGATATAAATGAGAAATGAAATGCTAAACTGACACACTGAGCCAGAATTTAAATGTGGTAGCTCACAAGGTAACAGTTCCCCCAAAGATATGTTACCTTACCCAAACACATTATTCTGACTCCTTTAATAATTGCAATTGCAGCGTGCTTGGCGAAGAAGCAGCAGATACCAATTTTTAAGTCTTTGATTTGACCGGGTCAAGGTTCAAACCCAAGATCTCTCACTCTCCAGGTGAACACAATACCATCACATTTAAGGTGCACGTGGTCTTCACGTATGAATATATGTGCATGTTTGACCCAAAAATCTTTTGAGGACAATATACTTGACATAAACAAATTTCTTTGATTTATGAAATGTTTGATAATCAACTGTGTTCATGATCCTATCATGCTGATGAAGAAATAGCAATGTACCAAAGTTTGACTAAAACACATATTTTGTACAGACAAGAAATTTGTTAGCATCTAAATTATGCATGAATCCCGTTCGCTGAAAAGTGGCCATATTGTCGAATATGGCATCGCCGATTGTTTGCTTAGGTTTGCATTTGATAAAAGTGCTCTCAGTACGTTGACCATCAAAGTTAATATTCAACTGAAAGTAGATGAAGCCGTCAGACTCCATGGTCCTCCCTCGTTGGGTTTTTGAATTCGTCTGCGTCATTTCGAAGCTTTTTAAAATACGCCGTTCACTACAAACGCTTTATTGACACAGACAAAACGTTTTGGAACGCCTCGGATTTTTTTATTCACAGCACTCGAAAAATCGGGTCGGCGGAATAAAAAACAACACGAAATCAAAATTTTAATTTTATTTCACTTTTAAACAAAATCGGGTCGGCGGATCCGTAAACCAACTAATTAAAAAAAAAAGGCCTCATGATTGACATGTAGAAACAAACAACTGTCATTTGTAGGGGAGAGTCTGACATTTTACTTGTCTAATAGTTCTAAAGTTATGTAGTCATCGTTGTTTTTCTATTGAAAGGGAAACAACTCCAAAATTTAAATGGTCATGACCAATTTCAACATTCAATGTATCTTAAAAAGATGAGCAAATGTATGATTTTGATATTATAGTCTGCAATGATATATATTATTTATTTTGCATGCATTTCCAAAATGAGTACCATGTCATGATAGGACAAAATGAATGATATTTCTAGTCAACTAGTATGATAAATAATAAATCAAATACAATGTATAGACATTCAATATTAGATCTATATGAAAAAAACCAACTAATTTGCTTCATTTATTATTAATATGCTGTCTCTAATAGACTTTTATCTTGAACAAGATTCATACAATGTATTTTCTATTCATTATTATACATGTAAATGATACAAATAAATTCAATATTGATTCTACCTTTACCTTTAAAAACACATTCTAATTTGGAATTCCCTATGGTTTTTCCTTCAATTTATAGATAATCATTAATTACATGTAAACAGCTTCAAAATTAGACTTTTAAAAGTCAAGTACATTTTTGTATTCTAACAGATTTCAATTAGGAAATTAAATTGGCTATCAACTTGAAATTTAGCTTTGATAATTAGGAGTTAAGTTTACAATTAAATGAAGTAGAAACAGAGCAGATTTATGGCATATTTTTTTACACATATTCAAAATAATGATCTCTTTTAATGTCTTTAAACTGCAAATAAAAATATATTACTATCTGTTTTTTGGTTGGATTCTTGCTGCTCAGTCACAAGTTTTCATACTGTGTTTTATTTATTTGTCATACATGTACATTTGTACCGTCATGATTGACATGTTAAATCAAACAACTGCCATTTGTTGAGGAGAGTCTGAGACTTTATTTTTCAAATAGTTCTAAATCCTGGTCAAAATAATTGACTCTACTAAAACCATGTTAAAGAATGTCAACATTGAGAGTGTAAACAAAGGATTAAGCATTTGGTTGAGGTATTCGATCCACAAAAAATAATTCTTATACATGTACAGGAAAAAATGCAAATTACAATTTTTTTTAACCTATAATTTGAAATCAAACAGACCCATCCTAGAATAGTCCAAATCCACATGGTCATTAAAAGTTTATATTTATATCTGGCTATATGACTGTCAGCAGTCTTCAGAGGTCATATCTGACTCAATGAAACCACTGACCTGCGATAGGAAAACTGATAACCATAGTTAATTTAGATTGGAGTCGAGTGCACCCACAGGAGCAGGGTTCAAACTCACAACCTCAGTGTTGACTGGCTAGTGATAACAGAAGTAGAACTACTTAGACCATTGGCCATGAAGGCCCCTCAATAGTAAATTATGCAGGGTCCCAAAAATTACACAGTGTTCCAGCTAGGCCGTTTTCAGAGGGGGCAGCGCCTGCCCTTTCCCGAGTACCACCCTGTGCCCTTTTTAGTTTCCAGGGCGCCCAGCCTTTTTGAAGATCGATTGTATATTATTTGTTTGTATTGATATGATCCGCTAATTACTAAATTTTACCAGGCGAAAAGTTTGACTTTGTTTACGACCCCAAGCTAATCTACGGTTACAACTGGTGTCATAATCTGTGTTATAGGTAATTCGTTTATTGGATGGGTCATGAATGATCATCAACATTAATTCATTCAAATAGAATTGGTCATGTCCAGTCGGCAATGATCTTTGAAGAACTTGGGCACAATTTGCAATGTTTACAGTAGTGTCATGGAGAAAACGTAATGACAGAAAGTTAAAAACCATAAACAACTTGTGAAAGACATCGTTTTATTTGTTTAAAACATGCCCTTTTCATATTGTCATGCCCTTTTTCAGGATTGGCACCCTGCCCTTTTAAAATCCTAGCTGGAACACTGTTACATGAAATGATGATTCATTTAATCAGGTCCATGCATTGTTAATTGCTTAATTTAGACTTATTGTAAAAAGAGGAATAGAATTTGACAGCTAATGCCCCTATATAGCATTTGTTTATTTTCTATAAGATAAACTTAATAAGAGTTTGACTTATTTCCCTTGGCTGCAATTTTGAAGGGTAAACTAGCTTATAAAATTCAATATGGATTGGTTGATTGGTATTTTATGCCACTTTCAGCACAAATATGCTATTTCTTGGTAGTCAAGTTTTATTAGTAGAGAACTCAGTATGTGAGGCAAGTGTTACCGGGTAGCTGTACCAAAGTAACCTAATAGTTTTCATATTTATTCCAATCACAGGGCTTGTTACAATTGCGGTTTACTATCCAACGAACCCTAAAAAACTTGTTTTTAGGGGTTCGTATGGATAGTAACCCGCAATTGTAACAAGCTCCTGTGTTCCAATCAAGGATTTGTATACAAATCATTTGTCCAATTCCGACAAACACAGGCACTCATAAACAAGGTTGTCACCTTCCTAAATGCATAAAGTTCAATCTGTCAAAATTTAATCATGTAGTAAAATCACTTCAATATTTCAAATGCCAGTTCCAATCAATATAAAGTCTTTCCTAAATTTTATATTGACATAATTTTTTGCCTTCCAAGTAATGAAGTATCTTTCAAAAAGACATGACATGGAATCACTGTCTCAAAACTTATTTTTTCGCGAACATGGATGCGTCCTGTTTAATTGGGTGCTTATACTTCAATTATTTAGTTTAAAAAAATCAAGTAGTGCATTAAACGTTTAAATGTTACCGCCATATACCTGAATGCTTACAAACAACAAACAAAGCAAACAAAGAGACTACTGACCTCGATAGAACACCATGCTACTTCCGGTTCTGCTGCGCAAGTGCTAAAAAGAGCAAGAAAAATAAACACGAAAATAACAGGAGCCTAAAAAGTTTATTTTATTCGAATTGTAGTGGTAAACACACATACATAGTAATGGTAAGTAATTAAATGGATATTCTTTATCACACATTCAAAATGTGAGGATTTTTTTATACATGGATTTTATTAAAAATTGTCGACAAAGCGGGGCAGGTAAGTTCATTGACAAAAAATTCGGTAAAAGGCATCCGGTAATTTAAAGTGGATTACGATATTTATTACTGTTCAAAAGGAATGTGACTGTGAATAATTAAGTCATAAAATGTGGATGTTCATATAATGTGTAGGAGTTTATCTTTCAATATCAGTTAAGTATATTATTAAATTGTACATGATTTTGTTTTATTGTTTTCAATTCAAGATCTAAAGACTTGGAAAAGAAAGTGATATTATTGTTTTGGAAGTCATGAACCTTGATAAGTCAGAAACTATGATTTATCATGTTTTATTTAGGAAATATTGAGGAGTTGTATTAGTTTTTTAATAAACTATGTTAAAACTTCGTTTTTTCAGAGTTATTTCCAAAAAGTTGTGAAATGATTTTTTAAAGAGAAAATAGTTTTTTTCCTGGGACAGTCAATGAACAGTATGTCCCAGGTTTTTACTAGCTTTTTGTATTTTCATTTAAAGCAATGATGGTCCATGTAATAAAGTGTTAGTAACATTCAAAATCATAATTTTACATGTCTTTAAAAAATCTCAAATATTTTTTTTAGAATTCGGCTTCTTTTATTCTTTTACTGTTTTTCAGTTAGTTTGATATTAAAATATACATGATGATGATGTATGTACCGGTACACTGGTGCTTCTTAAAGTAATGACGAAAATAACTCTTGATTAGCACATATTACATGTATAGCATTAGTTTAATAATAATTACTACATGTATATTGAGTTTCTATGAGATAATCAATATAATTCACATCCGAAACCCTGGGATTCTGTAGGTGTACATTGTAGCTAAGATTTGATTTTATTACATTGAAGTATTATAAGTAAACCATTATGTTTTAAATAGCCATGTCCAAATGTTTTAAATGTTAAATTATAACTGAGAAAAAAACCAATACATTTTGATAACAAAGCAAAAGTTTATCTGGTATTAAAGCTGATCCAAATATTTTTTTCAAAATGTAATATACACATCAAATCAGATTTTCAACTAATTATATTTCCAATCTATCGGTACATGTGCATATTTTAAGTTTTTTGCCAAACTATTTTAATATTATACATGTAGATGGTCATCTTTCTCTACATTATACATGTACAGTCTGCACCAAAAACTTTTTCAACTACTAGTCCGAAGATCAATATTCTGACATCTTTCTTATTGGGCCATACAAAGTTTTGCAAAAACTTACTAGTCCGAATGAAATTTTACTAGTCTGGGGCATCAGACTAGTGGCTAACCATGCTGACTGCATGTATATTTGTATATTGACAAACTATGCAATCAAATCCACATGTTTATTCCCAAGATAAGATACATATATATAGATCTTTAATTCCAGTAATTAGATATTGTTATTGTATAATTACAGTTAACAAATAAAATTACATAATTGCAAGCCTTTGGAATGGGGTTAATTTACACTCAAGTTTCTGGTATCCCCAAAACAGCAACTGATAACATCACATCCAACTAGTATGTAAAATTATCTTCATGAGAAATACATGTAGACAGGCACAGATTAATCTGTATACACTAAAAAGAAATTACAACCATGAAAAAACGTTCAAGATTTCCCTGTTATATATGTTACTGAAAAACATGTACATGACAAAAAATACTTTTGCTAAATTGTACAACATTGTACAATGTAGAAATTCTTTGTTTTTTTTATAACCCTTTTAAATTCTAATTAAATTAACTAACAAGTCAAGCAAGTACACTACATTGTTTTGTCTGTGTCACTAACATAAAATCCTTTCAACAGAAAAAAAAATGTTCTTATACAATTAAATTATGATCAAAGCAAAATAGTATTCATTTCATTTTGTTATAAAAGTTGTGGTCTCACACAAATTACAAAAAAGTACTCTGTTGACTAACAATATGAATTGTAAGGGAGCTACCATTTGATTTTTATGGGGGGCTAGGATGAAATTTGAAAAAATAGGCAGACAGGAGTTTTGAGTAAAAAAAAGGCAGTGACTGATGACTACTTTAAAAAAAAAAGGCAGAGACAATTTGTAAAAATCAAAAAAGGCAGGACAGAGATTACAACTAAAAAAAAAATGCAGGACAAAATTTTTCATCCTAGCCCCCCATAAAAATCAAATGGTAGCTCCCTAAGTCTGTCTTTTCTTTTCATACAAATCTTATCTCAATGTTTTGGTATATATATCATGATATATAGGTAGACACTTTCAATAAGTTTTTTATTAGTTTTTTCAAATTATTTGAAATGCTTGAGGCACATAATGCTTAGAACTCAATTGATTTGGATTTTATGTAAAAATAATTAAGAAATAATTGATGGGCCTGTTAAAGAATTGATACAATCTTGGGTACAAACTTTATTATTAGAGACTGCTCACAGGTTTTTCTCTTATTCTAGTCGCTTCATCTGACATTTACTTATTAGCACTTAGAGGGTTTCTTGTATTTAACGTGTTTAATGATCTTGATTCAGTCTGTAGTTGACTTTGCATTGGAAATGCACAACTTTTTAGATTGGTATGTAGTGTAGAGCCTGATTCATATTAGTTTTGTATATCATCATATATTATGAAGGTAGGAATTAAGCTTCTGTTGAAGGTTATAAACTGAGTTGAATTGCATATGTCTTATTTTTACTGTAAGATATGATGAAAAGAAATATTTGGAATTTTTTTATGGGCAACATCACAAATACATGTACAGAGATAAATAAAATATCAAAAGCAGTAAATTTTGTGTACCTCAAACAAGCTTGTCAGTTTTGATGATGGTCATTATTTATAATGAGTAGGTAGGTGACACTTTGTATGTCCACACCTGATTGTTTTACCTGTGATTTACAGTGTTATTACCGGTTGCATCATATATTACCTGAGATTTATACACCTGATTTAACAGATATGGGGTAATCAATTTGGAAAGGGAATTTCAAGGATTTATTTTTAGCTTTAGACCTTATAAGGAATTTACACAAATTATTGTAATGTGTATTGCAGAATATGTTGTTTTGTATGCAACTGATGGTGTATATTCTGGGACTAATAGATATTCAATGTATTACTATTAGGCCAAATAAAAAAGTATGTGTGGTTCCAGTTACATCTAAAAAAAAGTTCGGGTAGGTAGGTAGGGATTTGTTTTTATTTTACGTTTTTTTTTTTTTACATTGAGTCTATGGAAGCAACATTCTGACTTAAACAGTGCTTAATGAAAAATGACAATAAAATCTTTAGGGTAGGCTATTTTTAAGCCGAAAAAGTAGGGAAGGTAGGGTTACTGGAACCACACATATATATATTTTTATTTGGCCTTATAAGTTCAAGGTATAATCTATATTGTAGAATTCATTGTTATTAATGCAATTGACGATATATATAAATATAAGAAGATGTGTTATGATGAATAAGACAACTCTCAACCAGAAACCAAATAGCATAGAAGTACAAATGTATATTATGTGGGATAGATTACTGTTTACGACCTAGAACAATGAGCAAAACTCATACATAGTACTTACATTCATGTAATGGTATCTACATAGCATTTTACTATAGACTAATTGAATCTACAAGCAAAAAAAAATCTGTTTAGACATTCATATCGTACATCATATCAGAGAATGTTTGTCAGGGTTATTGAATTGGTGGATGAGAACGAATCAGTAAAATTTCCTTGAGGAATAACTTGATAATTATCAGGCAACAAAAAATGAACTTTCATAATGTATTATCACAACATCATAATTTGATAACAAGGTGAATATGCATGAAATATTTGCCAATTTGATGATGTAAAGCTGATAACAGTCTATTCAAAACTTTTAAAAATGAAAGTAAAAAAATGTAGTAAGCTTTAGAAATAACATATTAAGATGAAAGAAGTAATTTGAACAATCACCAGCTATTTATACCACTCGCTACTATGTCCTTAAAATGAAAGTAGAAAAATAACATCAGTTGTTACCACCAGATTTTCTTTTTTTTTTGTAAATTATAGGGGGGGGGGGAGGTATCCAAAATCCACAGTATATATAACAAATATCTGGTTATGCTCTTGCTTATGTATATTTAATTTATCACATTTGTGAAAAAGGTACATGTAAGTCCATCCAATATTGTTGACTGGTATGTCTTAGGATGAGTTTACTCAAAACCAATAAGTAGAATATTTCAAATATAAATTGGTCTTTCCTTCTTTCTGTAGAAAGACATTTATGATTTTTTACTGATTATTTATGAGGATAGTATATAATAGAAAAACAAAGGATATGGGGCATCCATCCTGATCCATGTCAAAAAAACAGTATATGCACAGCAAAAAGAACACACAAAAAGCAAGGGAACAGCACTTTTATAGTTGTTCTTTGTCATTGTAAACATATTTTGTAGTACATAAATAAATCATTAAATATATATATATTGTAAAATATTTTTATACTTAGGACACATCAAAGTTCAATGAAGGAAAAAAACTTAATTCACATAGTTTTTTCACTGACCCCCCCACCCCTTTTAACTTAATTTGGAAAATTGATTGACCATATGGATATATGTAAAAATCATGTCGGATAACCAATCTGCAGCTGTTCAACCCCCACCCAAACTATTGAATTAAGTTTTTTATCTTACATTGATCTTTGATGTTGTCCCTTATTGTTGAATATTTATATCATTATTTAGCTATGATAAATATGTTTTTAATTTCAGACTTGAAAAAGAAGATGAAATGGAGATTTTACTGGTGACACTACACCTGGTAGTTTTTGCGGCTGCAGAATTGACTTTCATTAAAGATACTTATCAAAATCCTAACTCCAAAGAGCCTTTTCGACACATGATCAAAGATAAAGCTACAGGCCTTATTTATGTTGCTGGAGTCAATAGAATTATACAATTAAATGAAAATTTTACAGTGCTACAGTCCATAAGTACTGGACCAAGGCTTGATGATATAAATTGTTTTCCACACGAATTGAACTTGTGTAAAACCAAAAAGATGACGGATAGTTACAGCAAAGCTCTCATGATTGACGACCGAGGAAAAAGGCTCATCGCTTGTTCAAGTCTCTTCCAAGGTTCATGTAAAAAATACCATTTGTCAGACATTACTAAATTTGATAATGACTCTTCTAAAAATAAGTACGTAGTTGCAAATAATGCAACTGCAAGTACTGTGCTTTCATAGCACCTGGTCCGGCAGAAGATGGTAAGCTTGCACAGCCAAACGTAATGTATGTTGGAACAACTTATACGACTTCTGGTTATAAATTCATAAGAGATGATATTCCGGCATTTTGTACTAGGAATATTAACACGCTTGATATAGCTTATAAAGGTGATTTTGTGAAGTCCTCTAAATTCGTTGAAGGAACTCATCGCCATACCTTTTTAGTGAATTACATATATGGTTTCTCATCAGATTCTTTCAGTTATATGGCGACTGTGCAGAGAAAGAGCACTTCGTCAGAAAAATACATCTCAAAGTTAATTCGTGTCTGTCAAAATGATGAAAGACTTTATTCTTATACAGAGGTTGAACTAGTCTGTAAACATAATGGAGCTAAATATAATTTACTGCAGGCAGCCCGCATAGCTAAACCTGGGAAATTGTTAGCTGAAGCTTTGGGCATAACTATGTCAAAGGACGTTCTCTTTGCTACATTTTCCATAGGCAAAGCGCATTCAACTGAAGCTTTGAATGATACAGCTGTCTGCATTTACCAATTAGAAACAATCAAGTCAAAATTTATTGAAAATGTGAAAAATTGTTTTAATGGAACTGCAAGAATAGGACCTGATCACATTGTAGATAGAACGCAATGCCAGAAAGCAGAAGTAAGCTATCACATTCTTTGTACAATCTTCCTATGTTTCAGTGTTCTTCCTGGCACCATTCCCCAAAAATTAAAGCACCACATTTATGATAATTTTACCATGCTGTTGTAATGCCTTTGGAAGAAAACTGACATGTATGACATGCATGATACATTTGCGAAATACAGTTCAAGAATCACTTCATATTTCGGTTTGAAGAAAGAAAAATTAGCATATCCTTTTTAATTCCTACCTACGATAGTAGAGGGGCATTATGTTTACTGGTCTGTGGGTCTGACATTAATACTTTATAGTGCAATACATGAACATGATGCTAAAAATTGATCTATCAAAAACTGTATTTTCGAGAAAAAAAATTATCGTTTATTGTTTTTGGAATGTACTGTGCCGGTCTATGGACAGGTTGGAGGCTGCCAAACAGTGTCTGTTAATTTTTAATGAATACTCGCGCAGGAGTGGTTATAAAGTCTTATTCATCAGAGTCAAAAAGATCAATTAAAGCATATATATACATGAAGATTATCATAAATGTTGATTTGCAGTATATACTGGTATATAAATGCAGTGCATATTTTGATTTTTTTTTGAACTTTTTTTGTTATCTGTACTGCAGGGTTTTATTGAACAGATTACTTTGGATTACTGCAGAGAACTGGATTTCAATTATCCCATAGATGGGGAGCATCCAATTATAGCGAGTGCAGCCCTGACGCTGAAAACAAAGGTGTCAGCAATAACAGTTGCTGTTACATATGATTACACAATAGCCTTTATTGGTACACAAAATGGACATATTTTAAAGGTAAAAAATATATGAATATTGGAAATTTGATGTTGATGTCAGTGGTCAGGACTTCAGTCACCTCTCTTGAGTTTGAAGTCCCTCATGGCATGTGATTTCAATTGAAATCTTAATTGATGAGGATTGTAACTTTTGTTCAGAAGGTGGTTGGTTCTATTTTGATACTCTGGCGTTTCAGTCAATAAAAACTGGCTGCCATGATGTGCGGGTTAGAGCCCTGAAAGTGGTGTTAGACACAAACAAACAAACAAACAAACAAACAAAAAGAGTACAATTGACTTTATTTGAGTAGACGGTCATATTCTGTTGATTCATTATAATTTGTTGGATACTAACTTTTGTGGATTTCGTGGGTACTGTGAGTGCCAGTGGAACCATGAATTTAAATATTCAACGAATAATAAATATTCTAAAGGAATGTATGCAGACATTGCTAAAAGCACGAATTAAATATCCATGACTATGCAAGTTTTACTCAATCCACAAAAATTGGTACCCACGAAAATAAATGAATCCACAGTAACCTAAAATCAATTTATTTTGATGTTACTAACAGATAGACCTTAAAAATACTGACTAAATTTTTGCTTTCGGTCTTCAGCTAATACTACATAATTTAAGGTGGTACCAACACTTTCACCAAAATTAATTTGGCTCGTTTAATTTTCATAAATTTGTCAATATTTACTTTGACCCTTTAACAAAAATATAAAAAATTCAAAAATTTTGAACCAACCGTTTTGTCAGAAAAATAACACTGGTTATATATATAGCAGTTTGACAAACACCAATTTTGATCATTGAGAAGCTTAATATTCCTCTTACAACCCAACGTTATTAAAATGTTTAGCTGACTTTACAGAGTTATCTCCCTGTAGTGTAGGTACCACCTTAATGACAGGTTAAAAAGTACATTTGCAGTTTATGTCTGCCGGATCTTCAAGTAAAGACAGGTTAACCTTCAAAAACATCTGTGTTGCAATCTTCCTCTTCAAGAAAAAAATGTACTGGCACTTTAGGATGATTCAAAGGCGATAAGAATAAATGTAGATGTATCTAGGAAGCCTTGACACAATTAGGAATACAAACAACGCTTGCTTATCTATACATGTATTTGCATACACTAATCATGCTAGTAGAAATCTACTGAACCAAGGAATATTCATATGTATAATTTCAATAATAAAATGATATCGTCCTTTTTACCAGTTTTGTTATGAACATAGATATTCCGGGTGCATTAGGGACAGTTACATACAGAATTTTTCATGCAGAACTGTTTAATTAAGTTTTATTGTGAACAGATTTCTACCTTTTTTGAATGATTTATGGGACATAGAATTTGAATTTATTTTAAAAATATGATGCAATGAATAATTAAATGTTAGTGATTATGATTGAACAGGAAATATGAAATTATTTTTTGATTAGTATTTGGTAAATGTGTTAAGATTCAAAACAGCTGCTTATCATTGCTTATGCTGAAATGTAAGAGGTTAATGCTGATGTGTCTCCTTTCTGATAGTTTAAACCTATTACCCCTTTGATAATTGAGACCTCCCCCTATTTTTTCAGCAGTGAAAACAATCCCATAAAAATTTAAGGCAAAATAAACTTAATTCTTTTTTTCTACTGTTTCACTTTAACTTCCTTCAGAACCATGTGCACATTGTGAAAACTAAATCTAGTGCATCAACATAAATTGTACTTTAGTAATTTAAAGCCAGTTTTACAGCATACTTAAAATATTGTATAGTTAAATCATTGATATAAGTGACACAGTCTGTATTGTGGGCTAAAGGAACAAAAGCCCAAATATTATAGCCATACAAACCAGTGACACGCTGAGAGGATTTTTTATAAAGCTATTCATATAGTTCAGACATTGACCTGAAGTGCTTCGATGAACTCTGAAGTGTATACAAACATGACCTACCTGTGTGTTTACCTGCTAACACACCTATTTCCACCATTCAAAATTAACCGAAAAATATCTCTCAATATTGATATCATGGCTATATTTTGTATGTATTTTTTTGCCCTTCAAATATTTGTGTTTAGCTTGGATTTGTATCAAAAGAAATTTTGGTAAAATGTTGGAAACTTTTTTCAACACTACATTACCAAGGTTTATCATTTCATAAATCTCTAAAGTAGTATTGAGTTACATCTTGCCGCCATTAAAAAATGACCTTTAAACTGTCATCTTTAGATTGATTTACATGCTGCAACAATTAAAAAAAGTGCACTCAACTCAAAATGTCTGAAATAAAAGCCTTTGGAATGTATCGCCAGAAAGTGGGCAAAGTCTAGATCTGATTGTCATAATAATAACGATAGTTTTACCATCTGAACATACATTTTCTGATATTCATTCACATATTTTTTGTGATATTCATTTCTGAATAAGACCTCAGCTCTCCCTAAGATAATTTGCATAGCAAGGAAGTCTCAGTGGGGGTTATTTGGGGTCATGACGCTCTGACCATGGAAGTATTATATTGGCTATTGTCAATATAATTCTTCCATGCTCTGACTTTAATATTAGTCAAACTTCAATGTAAATCTCTACTTTAATAATATTTTTTGTAACCCCCCTGATGTGTGCATTGACCTTCTTTAGAATTTATACAGTGACTGACTGAGTGTATATATCCCACTGTGAACTTTGCAAAAACTTATTACTGTGGCAGATTGCATTTTACCAAAACATTACATACTTATGTTTGTATGCTAAGAGATCTTGATGATGTAAATGTATTCATATCAAAGATTGGAATTCTAGTAATGTTTTTTCGAACCTGTTGCTAGTATTTGTACCTAATCTGAGAAAAATCCCACAAGATTGCAAACATTTCATAAATACAGTGTTATAATTAAAAAGTAACTGAATTGGTCAATATCTACCTTCAGATGTTTTTTAGATGTAATATTAATAGCAGGTTTGATATGATTTTTATCTCTTATCTATGTAGTGTATCTAAGTATTTGTTTAAGTTAGGGCCTTGTAATTACACTAAAGCATCTTAGAATTGACATGTGGGGCCTCAGGGGACAGTCAACCAATCAAATAGATTGATAGAGGATTAATACAAGGCCATTTATATACAATGTTTTATAATGAGAAACAGCTTGTTGTAGATTTTTTTAGTTATTGTTTGTTTCTGAAACAACTGCTACAGGGAAATAAAGTCTGGTGCATTTATTTTATTTTTAGAAAAGTCAGTTATTGCTTTGATAGAGATAATTTTAAGTACAAAAAGGGGAGGATTGAGTTCTGATTTCGTTTAACCCTCATGTTTTTTTTTATTTACTAGTTATGAATCAGTAACCTCATCAGTGGTTATCTCATTGTATTTTTCAGTCCTTTAGGGAATTTGGCGTTGACAGCATATTTTGGAGAGTCTCTCTTCAATTAGTCTAGACTTTTGACGATTTAGAACAGGACACATATTGTATGGTTACAGACTGTATAAAGACATCTACGATCTAGATCTTTTATTTTGTGTTGTTAGGCTTAATAGCTGTCTCAATGATTTACCCTTCATTTCTTTTTATTGTGAAATAAATGAAAATTAGAAATCATATAAATATGAGTTTGAGTTGTAGGGAAGACTGTTAAGATCATCTAATTGATAAACAGAGAGTTTTTTCGAATGAAAAAAAATATGAGACAGTTTGGAAAAAAATTCAGATTAATATTAACATTTTGACAATCTCATCTAAAAAAAATTAGATATAACAAGGTATATAAACTGTGATTTTTTTTTTGCTGTGACTTTTTGTCCTTGACCTTTAATTTTTGTTCTGTGACTTTTTGTCCATGACCTTTTGTTCTGTTGACTTTGTTTCCTAAAGCTTGTACTGACTACTGACTAGATGGTTTTCAAATAATTAAGTATGAACAGAAAACATACTTTTGGCAAAAGTGTATTCCTGTATGTGTTAAATGTAGTTTTTCATAATCCATATTTACTTTACATAACATTCTTATTTCTTCAGTATGAAAATGAGGATATGTAGTATGAATGCCTATTTGACAACTTTCCGCCAAAAACAGGGACAAGTATTTAAACAATAACATGTCAACCAATGATCAACTTCCTATAGAAGAAGAAGAAGAAGATGCTTTATTTCCATAAAATGGGCTCACAAGGAGCATAATATAATATCATTGTAACATATAGATAGGACCTGAGATAACAAAATAGGAAATAATTCAAATAGGAAAACTAGAATTAAACAAAATAGATGATAAGTTATCCTTTTAAAAAAGGACATCCGTTTGGACTTCATATTTAGATAGCATTTATTTTATTATAAACATGATAATTGTTGAAAAATGTATAATTAATTATTTTTTTCACAGATATTATTTATGATACATGTTAACATTACTTTACAAATTACAATGTATTGTGTCAAATAGAATATTTATGTATATGCTTCATTAGCTAAACAACTTGTTTCTTTCACTGTCGTTTTATATGTAACCAATGAAATTGGTTAAAAATTTTATCAGGCAATTCCCCCAAATTTTTGTGGTCAAATACATGAAATAGATATTTTGTTCACATAATGTCTTTGTCAATAGTTTACAAATTTGTTGACTAATGTTTTATACAGTATAATTTTTTACAATAGAGATGCCTACATATGAGTTGCTAAGTTATCGCCATAAAATGAAACATAATGATAAAATACAGGAATCATAACTTTCTTACTTTGCACTTCATTTTCGCCAATGTGAAAAGGACAATGAATGAATCTTCATGCGAATTGAGTGTTTTACAATCTTATTTGGAAATAAAAGCAGAGGTCCAAGGCTGATAAATTATGATCTGTGGCCCAAAACGTGGCAGGTTCAGGGTCCTAGATTGTAAATGTTACTGTTCATGAGCCTGTCAACAATTAATATTGTGAGTTGAAACCCTGCTCATGGCAACATATTCTTGACTAGGATAGCCAGATTTTCTGCAGGAGGTCATGGTTCTTTCTGAATCTCTGGCTTTTTCCACCAATAGAATATAACCTTAATGTATCAATTGTGCCAAAACTGTCATCAATCAATAAAACATGCTTTTTCAAATTTAACACTTAGTATGATCTTTCAGGTGGCCATTGAATCTCAAGAACTAGCCCACATGTATGAAGATCTTGTGATTGAAAATGGAGCTAGGATCCACGAAGACATGGTGTTTGATATGGCTGAGAAATATCTGTTTACTATAACAGACAAAAAGGTAAAATATTTGCGATTTGTATAGATTATAATTGAACCATTGCCATATTTTGCCCTATGTTCATTTGACTCTGGAAACAACTAAATATGCTATGGTCAAGTTGTGATTATTCAGTTCCTTTGTCCATTAGGAAGAGATCAGAGAGCCTTAAATATGGACCTTAATGAAGAGATCAGACGCCCTTGAATATGGACCTTATGGAAGAGATCATAGGCCCTAACTGTGGAATAATCACATGATTTAAAGATGCTTTAACCATATAAACCATAATGTTTGTTTACCATGGCCATGCACCAGAAGCAGCATCATGAAATGAACTTTTATGAGTTAAGTCCTCCTGCTCACATACAAATACACAGAACTAAGTTAAATGTTTAACAAAGTATTATACCTCTGCAAGTCCACAAAATCAAATAGCAACAAAAATACAAATTTTCCTCCATTGACGAATTTTTTTTCGTAGATGGAGGAAAAATTGATACCAGTAAAAATCACTGAGTCCACAGTAGATTTGAAAGTTGTCATAACTGCCAAGGCTTCACACCTGATAAGTGATCACTGCATATATACCTATTATTGACATTTTAATGATTGACAGACGACAAGTTAATCAATCACAGGTTATTGTCAAAACACACTTCAACATGTGATATGGTCATCAGGGGGTACATTCTGTGTTGTTTTTTCACTCTAAAGCAAACAATATTATTAGGTACAAGTACTTAGAAGTACTTATAATACCTTTGTTGTAGATATACTTAACACCATTTGGGTGTCTTTTCTTGTGTTTAGTCAGCTAACCTTTTAAACAGATATATATATGACATATATATATTAGTATTGGGAGTACTTAACATTGTCATGACAAGAAATGGATGAAAACGTTTTTCTATGGTGTGATTTTGTTGTTTTATTGATATTTATCCCAAACCTTCTATTGTTTATATGACATTATTGTTAGACCTTAACATTTTTACATCAGAAAACCATTTTTTCATTTTTTTTGTGCTTTGACTCAGAGCTCCAGATAAGGTGCGTATTTGCGTGATCACGCAATACAAATATTAAAAAACCCAATGCAATTGCCCATTGCAGGGTTCAATAACCCAATTAATTCAAAGGAAAACCCAATTATATTCCAAAACCATGAGTTCTCAACCCTTTTATTGGCTACCATTTACGTTATTTACCCTTATCTGTTTACAGTGGTCGCGTAAACTATTTTTATAATATTTATAATTGGAAATGTCCTTTCGTTTTAAAAATAGATCCCTGCATCAAGTAGCTGAAATGGGTCCCTGTTAGAGCTTTCCGTTGCTCAATAGGTACACGTGATTTTGAAAACATTTCGATCTTCTCGGCGTTTATCCAATTACCGTGTGTCATGAAGTCATATTTTTTTCGCATTGCTTGGGATTTATCATTACATACATTGAATTAAAACAAAAGTGAATGTCCGGTAAAAATATTGAATAGAAGCATGTTTTCTGCTTCTTTTGAAAAGCTTAGGGAAAGTTATGATAACAAGACTCAGCCAGTGTTTTTAGGAAGCGTCCATCGAACACACGGGCGTGTGTACGTACCTTAACGAGAACATTGCTAATAAAAGCAGGGTTTCCTCAAAAACGAAATCAGTTGGAAAAAGTGAAAGGCCAAATTAATTTTGACATGATAAAGCATCAGAAACCAAAAGTTCTAATAAAAGACAACTAAACCCAGATTTATGAAAATTGGAATAAAACAAAAACATTCAAGTATAATTAGAGTTTATATACTATTTTTTTTCATTTACGGTTAATTAATGAATACACACACAGGCACTGGTCTCAGAATTTATTATATAAAGGTATAAGACGAGTGCCTGTGAATACACATTCGTTTTTTAAAAAGTTTATATGAGAAAATACAAAACTGGCAGAAGGTTTGAAACAGAACACAAATTAAACCTACAATTGCTTCTCAGTCAATAAACCAAATAAAACAGCTAGCAAATAACCCTAACCCTAACCCTAAACCAAATAAAAAAGCTAAACAAAGAAAGAAACATATTTAAGATGGAAAAAAAATCTGGGGTTGATATTGCCTAAATATTCAATATTGTGTTGATGAAAAAACCCAATACATTAAGGAGCTTGGTGGTGAAAAACCCAATTTGATATTAACATGAGGGGTGAATTGGAATTGATAATGCAATCAACAAACTTTATCACCCAATTATATAAGAAAATGGTGGGTAAAAAACCCAATATGTGAATTCTTATCTGGAGCTCTGTTGACTGTAGATGAGGATTTTTCCTACTTTTTCATTTCCGCAATTTTGGAATGTCCTTTTGTATAGTACAAACATAATTTAAACATTCACATAAAATATGATTTGTTAATAATAAAGATAATAAGTTATACAACAGCCAAGACCCTATTGTCATGTTGTGAAATTCAGATTTAATTACATCAAAGCCTTTTACAAAAGGAAATCAGTATTTATAGATATAAAAACCAAAATGTACAACTTATATATTATAAATCGCTTTTCAATACTTATTGACATCAAAAATGTTTTAAATTTCATTGGATTCTAATATAGAGTCTTTGCTTTTAAAAATTTATAAAGTTTGTCGACTGAGTTAACTTGTGATAAGAGCGTTATAAAGAAATCACTACGAATAGAATCCTGTCGATCGGTGGAGCAGAAAATATCGGAGATCTAATGATAAAAACCTTTTCTATATTGAATTTATTCTGAATCCGTCTATAACAATGCCTGACATATTACAAACGATAAGACATTACTAATAATTGCTATCTTTTTTGTTTTTCACATGTTTTCTCCGGGAATCCCATTGATTTTTTGTTGTAAGGTGTTGATGGATAGATTTAGTTGGACAGCTGATGTATATACGATTTACATAGGTGTTAATGCTGAAATGTCATCAGTATCAACTCGCTTCAGATAATGATGAATCCGAAATTGAAAATTAACCTATATTTTTGGTTATGAAAGAGAAAAAAATTGTTGACCACTTTTTATCACTCAGAGGAAATACTTTACACATTCTTAAAAGTGATAATAGGATTTGACGAATTTTTTTTTGGACAACTTTTTATAATGTCAAAAAGTTTGCTGTATACTTTGTCACTATAAAATAGTGTTGCTTTATGCTTTATTATACTTCTGTTCAAGTGGACAGTTTGGTGATGTGGGTGTATGTTCATCCCTTGCTCCTAAAGCTTATGATAGAATAGTCAGAATTTCGATAAACTTTTGAGAACCTTAATCACATGATGTATTTTCATGACTTATGCACCTCCTATTTTATTTCTTTGTTTCTTCATCCAAATGAATTGTTTTCTTTAGCTGACATAGACTATTTCATTACCACTCTTGATACAAAAGTGTACTGGCTTGCATGTTTTATCCAAAGTCCCTCTCGTTTGATAATTAAATGGTTGTTGCCTTACGACACACAGACAAGGAGACATGATGTATTTGAATGTACTCTTCAAGTTCATCTTTATTTTCCAATTCATCTTTAGAAGTATAGAACCAGGTGCAATATACAGTTTTTATACAATTACCATAAATTATAGATTTCTAATTTAGATCTGAAACAACTAATTTTTTACTGAGAGATACCTGTTCTAGATAGTGATGTTGCATAAAGGATGAATAATTGGACTTTTGTTGTCTACACAACACCTTGATTGTTAAGACATGGATGAAGAATTAGGCTTATTAATACAAGATTAATATGAAAATTGAAGGTTTTCATCTTCACAAGTTTAGAATCCATTAAAAACAAAATAGGAGAATAAAAATAATGTTATGTGAATGATAAAAGATGTTTTGAAGAAAATTAAAATCTGAAAGCATTGATTTGTATAGAAGGTTTTGAATTTTAAAATAGAGCTTTTTAAAAAGTTTTGTTAATGATGTATGTTTGTTGATGCCTGGTTTATTTTATAATGTTTGTGTCTGTAGAAATATATGAGCAAGGTCATATGTATTTTTTTGTTCAGCTATTAACTATTAAGTGACTATTGAATGATTCTAAATGACTTTTAAGTATTGTCAAGTAACCACTTGTTACTGCAATTGTTTTTCTATTATTATTTTTTTTTAAATGAAAGTTTTAAAACAGTTATTTTTGTTAGTTTATTGAGTTTGAATAGTCCTTGTTACAAATACACTCGTGTTCTGTTGAATTGAATTAATTCCGAATCCTTATCTTCTATCATGTGATGGCCATATCTGAATTTGTTTCATCAGTTGTTTTTAAACAGGTCAGTATCAGATGGGTGCCACTTGTAGTGCAGGAATTGACAATCAATCAAGTGCATATGAGTCCCCCCCCCCCCCCCCCCCCCCCTGTTTTCCATTTGGCCAATGTTGCTCTCCTTTTCAGTTTTAATTGTATTGCTTTATGGTCTTGCCATAAGGTCCAAGCTCCCAAGTTCCCCCTTTAAAATTAATGACATTGAAGGTTATTTTGAAATAAACTCTAGTAATATTTACATATTATCTAATCTTACTAAAGGCAATTGCAGTTTGTCGATTTTAATTTAAGCAGAACTTTTCACAGTTTAGATCATTTCTTATCGCTGTTGCTGATAAAATGCCAGTATTTCAAAAATTAAGCAGTAAACACCTGTTGGGTTGATTTGTCATTAAAATCATATGATTGAATGTAATCATTTCTCAATGTCTGCATATAGACTCTAGTCTTGCATCTTGGTCATTGAACTTTGAAAGAGCAACTCTGAGAAAGTAAACAACTTTGAATAAAAAACAAGCTTTGGGCAGCTCATTGTTGATTAGATTTGGTGATGGTTTAGACTCTATTGCACATTTATTTTGACCTTTCTGTTATTTTTGCAAAGGATTTTCTTTAAAAAAATTCTGTGTTTGAATTTGCCTGTCGAGTGTCTTGACAGTATTTTGCCCTTTGGAAGGTTTGTGGACTTTCTGATAATTGATGAGGATGAAAAGTTTCCAAGAGATATGTTACTGTTAATTGCCATGGCCACTAGACAAAGAGAAAAAATACCTCAGAACAAAACTTATCTTTCGTGGTTTTACTACATGGTCTTGTGTTGCCTAATCTCATAGATAAAAGCCACCAATAACCATCCCCCATCTACTATTATTCATGCAGAAAATTTTAAATCACAATGAACTTGGTAGTGCTCAGAAATAAATTTCGATCCCGACCACATACTCATGTGTTTTTCTAACACAAATATAAGTCAGTGGTTGCCCTTAGTAAAATATTAATGGTTTTTGAAAATTTGATAATTGTTCATGGAATATTTTACAAAATTAAATTTTCTAGACAAGGACAATTAGAGCTGGACATATTTTTTTAGTATGTCTGTTGTTAAAGAAAGCATGTTTTTTTTTTTTTTTTTACCTCAACCAATCATGTGACAGTCATGTGACAACCACATAGACAAACTAAATATCCAATTTAATTTCTTTTACAAAAATTGCTGTTTTCTAGTAGAGGCTACAATATTCAATTGAGTCTGCATCATTACAAACTTCATGAAAAGTTTTTTCTGTCTAAAGTTGACTTAATTGAATAAAGTACTTCAGTGCATATTTTTATGAAACATATCAGATTCGTTAAAATCCAAATTGGCTTTTCAACAAACAATAAAGATTGTCCTTATAAAACGGAATTGAAAAAAAGAACACATATACACCGACATACAACGGTAATTTATCGTCCTGTTTGTCTGATTTGTTCTCTTTGAATTTTGATCAGTGTTGTTTTAATAGGAAAAACCAAAAGGCTTGAAGCTTTACTAACATCATTAAGGTTAGTTACAATACTGGCTTTGATCTTATTTGCATATAGCATCAGACTTTAAAAAAATCTTCATTACAGGCTGCTTTTGAGCTTGATAGAATTAAAACATCACATTTTTTTAATGTCTGTTTTAAAAGGACATTTTTCTTGATAATGTTGACTGTTCTTCTGTGTTTGGATTTTAAGAGCTCGTGTTTACATTTGATGTTGGCGTGGAATCGTATAAATTGCTATTAACAAATTGGAAAATTCTAATTAATTTGACATTTGTGACTTTATCAGGTCTAATCAGTAAATAATAAAAATCCTGTAAAAAGATAGACGTGACATGTAAATATATACTTTAAAGGCAGTCTACATGTACTGCTAAATCTTTCATTCTTATGGATATGAAAATTCTAAATGATAAAACAAAGTCTTTCTAAACGAATTCTTTAAAGGATTTATAATACATATACTTTATCCTAATGCTCTTAATTTGGATTTGTTTATCCCATTTACATTAATTCATGTGAAAAGAAAAGAAAGGTTACGGTGTATTTATTTATGACACAAATCCGTACATGCACTTGAACACACCCAAAGCAGGGAACCAGTGCTTTTATTGCTGTTCTTCAATTTATCAGGGTTATGTACTTGAGTTAATTTATATCAGTTAATTGTAACTAAAAATATAATTACTTATAAACTTCAAAGACAATTGATCATTTGATTGCTGGGCGGTATCCTCAATAAGTTATATCTGTCGAAATATTAGATTATGATTTAATGCAAATTCAGCAAGTTAGCAAGATAAAAGCAATTTTTTTTATGGAGTAGACACCAATGAAACAGCATCCTAACAACAAAAATTAGTCAAGGGACCCTAGTTATTGCTATATATGTAAGGAAATAAAAAGTAATTGCATATATATACAGATTTCTTTGACTTTAACTATTTTGCTGCTTTAGCGTCAGAAATAAAGTTAACCTGGCTTCTTCATTTTGGCTAGGGCCTATATTTTAACTGAAAATCTCTATAATGCTTATATTAATCTGTCTTTCATATCGTTGTGAAGGTTGGGTCCTTAGATTGAAAATTTGAGTCTTTTCTGCAGAACAGTGATCACTGATAATGATGTTTAAATCAGCCATATTAATTGGTATTTTATTCATTCTGAACATAACAAGCTATTCAATGACAGCAAATATTTTATTTACATTTTATAAAATGATCAGTCATATCTAACTAGAAATACAATTATTCGAACTTCAAAGAAAAATAAAAGATGATTATAAACAATATGAATTTGTACTTCAAAGTGAAGCCAATATGATTAAAAACAATGAGAATCAGAACTAATTTCTGTATAATGGTCTCAACCACAATAAGAACACCATGACGTTCATCTAATTCCTGTCGTGTTATTTTGTTTTTATCGATTCTTTAATTTTCATTATTATAAAGCTTGTCAATAGCAGTATTGCAGCTGTATGTGCTCGCCAAAAATGTCGTTGAATATTGTTTTCATGTGGTTTCAAACCCAGGGTTTTTATTGATTTTCATGTAAATGTATGTTTTAATTTTAATTGACTATTATTAAAGCGATCGGGTTGATTTGACAACTGGATGCACATGGTTGAATGTTTTCAATTGTTCATAAAATTGCTCTTAAAATGCAACAGTGCAGGATCAAAGCTGTGTTGTTTCTGTTGCATTTAGATGCTTTGAAACAGATGGCTTGTCTGTGTTTTGGTTAATCTTGTCTGGGAAATGTGAATAGAAGGACATGTGACGTCTTCATTACAAATGACATAATCTTGCTATTACAGATTTTCCATGTCTCAAAGCATATAGCTCCGCGATTATTTTTTTTTATAAAAGTTTTTATTCAAGTTGTGGTTTATAATGGAACAAATTTAATGATCAGCATTTATCTTAAAGTACCTGTAAACTGAAAAACAACTCGAGTGTCTATGTAGCTAAAGATCAGAGGAGACCTCTTGTTAAAGAAAGATAAGCTTCTGAATCTGTCAGAGTTTCAAGCATTCATTACAAATATGAAAAGTTTATCGTGCAAAACCAATTACATAACAGTACGAAAAGGTCACCATAAAAGCTCCAACATTTTCATATCTGGATTGTACATCAAAATTCCATTATAAAATTCTACTTGTTCCAGTATAATATTTCACATAACTCAAATGTTTTTTTAAGTTATAAACAGTACCTTTACAGACGGTTGTTTATTGTCAGGGTCAGATTTTATTGCTGTTTATTAATTCAACAGGGTAACATTAGTGGGTGTCACGAAAAAAAACCGACTATGGAATTTAAGGGGGTTGCAAAATGTTGAAAATGGAGATTCCTTAGTTTAAAATTGGATGTGGGAACAAAGTTACAGGCCGACATCAAGAGAAGGACAATTTATATAAACAGATATACGTTAGGTTGAGTGTATGGTTATAAGAACATGTATAGACAACTATGGATTAAAAGGGGGGTCAAAATACTAGGCTGAAATGAAGTTTTTGTTAGAAATTTATGAATGTTTCAGACAGATATATACTTTCGGTCAAGTGGGTGTTTATAAGTACATGTATAGACATTTTGAAGCAGTTATTGGACATTTGCCTGTAGATATATATTAAGAAATATGAGACTAAGGAGATGCTTGCATGCTTGCATTATTAATAATATACTTAAGATGTTAGTGATTTAAAACATCATATCAGATTCTTATATTTTTATAAAAGTGTGACTCATAGATAGGGTGGGATGCTCATAGGAATAATTAGGTGTCTCCTTTGTTAATATGTATATGTATATACACCTATTTAAAGAAAAGAAAAGATGACAGCAACAGGAAAGAAAAGAAAGGTTTGAGAATGTATGGAATCTTTTAGGTAAATTGTGTACATTGGTATATGCCATCAGGTCTTGAAGGCATAAAACTTTGCTCAGTGCTTGGAGCACAAAAAGCATGCTCGAAACATGAAATCCAGCAACTTGATTGGTTGATTTTCGAGTCTGAGTACAAAAATCATGCTCGAAAGTTTTATGACCGTGAATTTCAGTTCTTTCCTTCCTCTTCCTTAGGTTTACTTAGGATGGGTAGTTTTGTCATTGGAAATCATACCACATCTTCTTATTTTCATATAACACATCTGAATACTTTTTTATTTCCGACATGTACATGACAATATATGTCCCAAACTTAACTTATTTAATTGAAGATTGGTTAACAATTAGATCACCACGTTTTGTTCTGAAAACTAATACAAATGCTAAACTAGGAATTTGAAATTACCATTGGGTTAATTGTCTGTTTCTGAGAATAGTCAGGAAGGTGAGTGGAATAGAGTGGAAATATCTGTATAAAGAATGAAGGTCTGGGAATTGTTTTGTCTTACAACCTCCTTTATAATTCAGCCTACTGGTAGTAATGAGACATCTAAATGTATTCATTTATTGAAAAGACAAAAAAATATGCGAAATGGAAATTTTTAATCTAGCATTCAAAATGGAATTCAATTGTTGCAATACCTTTAGGGAATTAAGTATTCATACAATTTGGAATGCATATTGCAGTTAGTTATAATATTAATTAAAAATGTAGATGTTTTTTTTTTAATGGGGAAAACTAATGTATTTGAAATGTAATGAGGTTTTTTGATGAATTTGATGTATTTCGTGACATGATGAATTCTTTACTAAGCCAACATCATATTTTACTTTAAATTGCTCATTGTAGACAACTGCAAATTTATATGTTTTATACATGTTTACTATTTTTTTGTGGATCAAGGAAAAACAAATTTTAAATTATTTTTCAAAAAGAATGTGCTATAAACGAATTCAATGCCACAATTAGCACCTATATGTAGGACTCATCTTACAGAGCACCTTTTAACAGGACAAAGTTAACCATGTTATTTTGTTGTTGTCATCTTGGAGGTTCTCAGAGCAATGCATACAATCATAAAAAAGCACAACAGGTGCAGTTTGTTTGACTTCTGAAAAATGAAGTATGAGTGCCATAAAGAACTTAAAAGAAGTATATTAAAAGTGAACAAGTTTTCTCATTACATTATTACTTGAATACAATTTAATTCAGGGGCAATATCAGAAGCAGACTTGATATATACAAGATTAAAACATGTGTAAAATGTCTAGAGATGAATTATGTTATACAACAGTTGATGAAGATGATAACAGCTGACCTATACAGTCAGAAAACGTTACACATCTAGGCAAACAAACATGTCAGGTGTGAGATCTTTACCAAAATTAATTCTGATGGCAAATCACATGTTTATATTAGCATATCTGCATATCTCATAATCTGTATACATCTCATAAAGATTTCAAATGTTGGTTGTATCTTAATTCTTATGCTGAATGAAAAAAGGTAATAATTTTTTAGACTTGAGTATACATCTCATAAAGATTTCATATGGGGTCAGTTGTAGTATCTTAATTCTTACGTTGAATGAAAAAAAATAATGCTTCTGTAGACCAATGATAACCATGAAAATACCAGTCTGGTCGACTTTTGGTGAGGGCCCTTTTAATGACTGTCACGATTTCCTTCATGTATCATATAACTAAAGTTTAGACCCAAGATGAAAATATCTTTCTGGTTGACTTCTGGAGAGGACCGGTTTTAAATGGAAGTCAAGGTTTCCTCCATGTATCATATACGTGTACATGGAAAAAGTTAGTTCGTGTTTACAAAAAACCGAAAAGCTATATTTATCATTCTTTCATTCCAATTAAGATATGAATTATGATATAACGAACAGCAAATGGGGAATTCACATTGTTTAGTGTCAGAAATCATGTGAAAATGAGATAGCGGTTGTTGCTTTTAGTGCAGAAACAACAAAAACAATATCCTTGTTTTCAGCAAACAAGTTTTTGTTTTAACGTGAGTGTTGTAATGTAAAAGATGATTTTTGCTGAGGAAGAATTTGCTTTGTTGGTATATTCCCAAGTTCTATTTTATCATTTTGTAATCCATTCATGTACCAGCTGTAGATTGAAACTGATAGGGTTAATGCAATTCTTGTTTGTTTATTTTGTCACTTATAAAGTACAAACTGTTGTTGTTCTCAATTTAGTAATATTAATCAGATTTGGGTAAGGGTGTAACCCTGAGTGAGTCCATACCAGGTTTCTTAAAGATCTCCTGAATAATTACCCTCCTGACCAAGTTTCCAAATTTCTGATTTGCAGAACTTTTGGACCAACTAGAGTGCCATGAAAGGAGGGGTAATTTTATTGAACAAATTGAGTTAAGCGGTCTTAATTTAATTGAGAGAGAAAACCGCAATCATGAGAGAAAATTGAATTGAAAATTTGGATCTAATAAATGATAAAAAATATGATTTGATTGGTATAATTTCGATAACATCATATTTTATAGATATTATGACCCAATTAAACAAGAAATTTTTAACAGTTTATATTTAACTTATTAAGCATTTATGTGATTATAGTGTTTATCTGCCAAGTGCATGCTGACATTTCAATGTATTTCAACACTAAAAAAGCTTATTTGAAAATCTTTCTTGACATATTGGAATTATTTTATCTAGAATCTTGAATGTTTCATGGCACCAAAGTGTTTATGTTTTAACTGCCTGTAAAATTTCTGTCAGAACCATTTCTGCTCTGGTTGAACACTTGAAAATTAATAGCATTTCAAGTACAACCATTTTACCATAATCTACGTGTTTGATCAGATGTTTTTTAAACCTTCAGACTATAAAAGGTTTTTTAGCAACAGCTATTTGTCACGATATGGCATAATGTCTCTTGACGTAATAGGAATTGCTGAATGAGAATAAAATATATTGGTATTTTTTGTAATAGAAATTTTAATATAAATCTTAGTTATGGCATTATATGTTTATGATATAGACAACAAGATACCCCTGTGAGATGATAATGAATAATTCATGAATATGCATGAACATTTCATGAACTGTTCATGAACAGATTTCATGAACAGTTCATCATATCTTCATGAACATTTGATGAGCAATTCATGAACTGAAAATCGACAGTAATGTTCATGAACTTTAATGTTCATGAACAATTCATGAACAAGAAAGGTTCATGAGCATTTAAATGTTCATGAACAACAATGATCATGAACCCTTTCTTGTTCATGAATTGTTCATGAACATTGAAGTTCATGAACACTTAAATGTTCATGAACCTTTCTTGTTCATGAATTGTTCCAGTAGATTCCACTGGAATTATCACTGGTAAATCCACAAACTGATTAACTGATATAAAAATTATGTGTGATATATAAACTTCTCTTCCTTTCTGTAATTCAAAACTTGCTGTCTCTGTATTTCCAACAATAATTGCTGAATAAAGGTATTAAAATGGAGTCTGCATAAAATCTGTTTCATATCATTGCTGGCAGCTCATATTTAATCCCCTAAAAGTACAAAAATATCCACAAAGAATCAATTGTTCAAGAGGGAATGATTGTATGAAGCAATACATTCAATAGAAACAGCATTATGCATCTTAAATTGCATTGGAAGTTTAAGTTAAACTCAAATTTAGTACCCCCCCCCTCTTTAACCCTTGAAGATGAAACTGGCGACTTAAATTATTATTAACGTTTCACCAAGTTAATTTACGATGAATGTTATTCACACAATTTAATTTCTACATATCAGATTATCATATATACCCATGTACCATTTACATGTCAGATTACGATATGTCTGTTATGAATGTGACAACAATATATCAATTTATTATTCTTCATTAATTTATTGTCTGCCTAAACTTTCTGATGTTTTGCTCAGATTAAAATCCTAAATGTTTTATATTGCCTCAACAAATTGTATTTCATAATCATTATATGTTAAATCAAATACTTATCTGAAAACATCTGCGTTTGGATTCTCCATTTTTGTTATCCAGCGTAATCATATGACGTCATATTTGCAAGTGCGTTTAAGTCAAGGTGTCAATCTCGTCCATATAATATCGGCCCGAAGTTGATTCGTCCCTGTTATGGTATTTCAGTGAACTTCTCAAAATCGGTCGACCGTTGGACTACGGAAACAGCCGATTTGCGGGGTTTGCCGGTTTGTAGAAATTTAAAATCACAAGAGTTACTTCCCCTTAATATGGGTGTTTGAGAATGTTTTGAAAATGTATTTCACTTTCATTAAAATATACGTTTTCCTTTTAAAATTTTAGTTTTGTATATAATATCTATCTTAAAATACAGCTACAACTTCTATATCATCTTATTTTATTTTTTTATTTTGCAGGAATAAAAAAATAAAAACACCATACATTTATGATATTTCACGAATAATTAGGTAAAATGTTCTACTCTAAACGGTCGTAACGGTACCTATGATACTCATTTATACGTGTGATGTAAGTTATAAATGTTACACCTAGTGATTCATCAAAACTTCATGAACATTCATAAATACTTTTAATGAACATTTCATGAATTTTTATGAGCAGCTAGTGATTCATCAAAACTTCATGAACATTCATAAAATACTTTTAATGAACAGTTCATGAATTAAATTCATGAACCTTCATTTATGAATTATTTATGAATTTTCATGTACCATTCATGAACATTCACGAACCATTCATGATAGTTCATGAAGTCATGAATTTCTTCTCGCCGGGGTAGTATTGTTAAATGAATTCAGAAAGAGAAAGTTTGAAAAACACATGGTAGGAATTGTTTTGCTACCTTAGGTCCACTGAGACTTACATGGTGAAATTAAGTCATTGAGAAATTGATGTCTTTTCACATTTTGAATAATATTTAGGGAACAGAATAATGTATATACTACACCATACATGTAATATTTGGTAGTTCCATATTAATTCTTTGGCATCATTCTAAGAATGATTGGACTCTCTCTGGATCAGATATATCCCCATGCGTCTAATATCCTTAAATGTAAAAGAGGTTATCAACTCTTTTAATTTGACTGTATCCATGGGTCTTGCAGACTCCTACATGTACATGTAGCTGGAGACTTCCCAAATTTCAGCTGCAGGTTGTCAATTTTAAGCTGGAGGACCTTGTAAAAGTCTGGTGAATCAATTTATACCTTATGTCTGGCACTTCACATGTATGTTCTAATGATGTACTCTATATTCCCATTGAGGATGTCAAATAAATTGAGAAATAAACATGGTAAATAAAAGCTATGGAACTGTCAACAATCTTTTATCTTCAAATTATCTAAAGCAACAATAAAAAGGAGATTAACCCAGCTATAGAGGATAATATCATAAAGTGAAAGTTATAGGTAATTAATTATAAACCATGTTATACATTAAAGAGTACTTAATCAGAAAATATTGTCAATACCATTGATTATCACTTGGTGGAAGTGATTCTTAGATAAATATTTGGTCTATTGTAAATGAGGCTCCTTCAGAAATCTTTATGGCTATGTTTTATGGGATTAAGTTCCTTAGTTTATGGACTTTTATGTAACTAAATGGCTGATACATGTATATATCAATTTGATTGACATCTCTTAAAAGACTGGGTTTTTCAAAATGTTCCCATTTTCTGAAATCTAATGTGAGTTTGTCAGTTTAAGTTAATATAAATGATGTCACTTTTATTTTAAATTCTATTTAGAATAGTTACTTTGGGTAAATATTTTTATACTCTGCACGCAAATGTGCATAACCATAAAGTTTATACTGACAAAGAATTCAATAAAGTTTTCCTGGATATAACTGAATAAAAGACCAGATATAAGATTTGACGGTGAATTTGATGGTGAATCACTCGTCAATGATTGTTTCTGATATTAATTTGTTATATGCAAACTTCCATTATTTACACTGAAGCTTACAAGTTCAAATCACAATAGACAAGTTATTGGACAACATGTAAACCACCAATTGAGTTTATCATATTTTATGACTCATTTTCCAAGGTAGTAGGAGAATACTGGTAGATGTTGTGACCTTTGTAGTCTCCTTTTCACATCACACTTTTGTTCATCTGAATTTAAATATTGAATATGAGGTTAAAAATTTCTGTAGTCCTGTCCTTGCTTTGAATTATTACACACACACACTTTATGTGTTGTTTATGTAGTAATAACAACAATAGGAACTTTTTTACTGCAGCAAGTGCTCTTTCCGACAATTATTTTATAGGACATCAAGAGGAGTGAACCAACTCCTTGTAATAGTACAGGCTGGTAGAGTAATCAGGATGTATACCTAAGTATGCTGCGGTTGTCTTAAAACCTCTGGAAAATATAACTACCGGTAGTTACAATTATTTTATAAGTTCAAAAATTTTATAGTTGAAGAGTTGACAAAACCTTGATATTTTTTCCTGAAATCTGACCCAAGTCTAAGAAGAGTGAAGACGTAATAGTTCTATGTAGGTCTATTCTGGTTCTGTTCCTCTAAAAATTGTTCATAATATATATTTATTGGCCTTGATGTTCTTTAAGCTGATATTCTTAAAAGGTGTGTCATGGACATGGTCAGTCAAATTGGAAGCACATGTTTATAATAGCATACATCCCAGGAACTCCTACTGTCTTAGACACTATACTAATCATTGATGAGATGAATTGACCAGGCAATCAGATCCTCAACCATGAATCATCTTCTGACAATAAAAGATTATTACTTAATTACAATTCAAAGCAGTTCTTATCTTGTAATGATAGTATCACTCCATCCCTGTTAGAAAAGATGTTCTTGTGATATCTCAGTAATCCAGGGAAACATTGTAATACCTTAATCATGGGTTGACAAGCTAGACAAGTATTAAACTGTTGGGTACAAATAAAAGACAATGTGTTGGAGTTCTCAGAGGGGAAAAAACAGACATGGAAACAAAAAAGACTGGAATACTATTCATTGTAACATAATACAGCATGCTCTGAAAAAATAGCCTTTAAAGAAGACATATTCCACTTTGCATGTGTTATCTGTTTAATATCTCTGCAAAGGTTGACATAGTAGCATTTAAAGAGAAGGGTGACAATCGCACAGTTTTGACACTTAATATCAACCACAAATGTCAGGGACATATTAACATTATTCTAAGTATATATTCAAACTGTCATTTGGTCCAGCCAGTTTGTATCAGGTAGAATTGGTGCATCAGAATTTCAAAATGAAGTCAGGGCATTGAACTGTATGGTCCTCACAAAAACTAACTAAAAGTCACATTATAATTCAATACTTCTGGTAAAGTTCAGTATTTTACAAAGCTTACTAACAATTAGAAACTTTGAATTATCACATTTGTCTTAAAATATTAAGTTAGCACTTTTGATATCAGATCTTGTATAAAGTGTCTGAGGATAATTCATTGCTGAGTGTGAAACTCATGTTCTTTAAGTGCTAATGTTCTTAGTGTTAATTTTCAAACTTTAAAAAAGCTAAGCATGCAAAAGTTTTCTCCTTAAGTTTAAGATTTCTTAATCTATATATATATAGACTTTCAGTAATGTCAGATAGGATTTTACATGTATAAAAAGCAGGTCATTGAAATGATCTAAATCTGATTGTATGGTATTGAATACAACCTAAGATTAGATTTAATTTGGAGAAATCGTAAAACTTTAATCTTTGCAATGCTGCTATATAGGGTTGTCTGTATACAGACAAGTCTGTCAATTAGAAGAGACTTCCTGTTATGTAATTGGCGGAGATACACCATTTCTGGAATTCATCAGGTTACAGTGTCATTTTGTATTACCGTTTCTTTTTAACTATATGCTAATGGTAAATTCTCTAAAATCAATGTCATAACATTTATCAGTCGCACAGATAGATTAAAAGAAGTCCGAGTCATTTCTTTTGTTTTTTAATAACATATTCAGGTAATAGATTTTGTATTATTTACAGTCCAAAAACCCTGGATGTGTTAACATTTCCTTGCTTTATTGTTTATGGCATTTGATTTTATATGTTCATGTCTTGTAAGGTGTTAAAACTATAACTGCTTAGGTGTAATTCGGTTAATCACCAAAGAAATGTCATATGCATCTATTTATTTAAACAGAACTGTTAGAAGATTTCATGTCGCTGCCATTAGGCAACTGGGGCATTTAAACGTTACCCTTGACTGTTCGTCCTTCCATCTTTCTGTCCATCTCATTTTTGTTGCAAGCTTGTGCAAGGGCACTGCGTCCTCAAATTCATTTTTCTTTCATTTATAAAACTTTTTTATTTAAATATCTGTAGACATTTTTTGTTGACCTCACAGACTAGTTGTAATCTTTCATCTCTTATGTTCTACCTTATATTTACACATCCCTGGTTAACAAATGTATAGGAATGAGCATTCCTGATAAATGAAAATCCAGAAAAGTGCTTCGGACGCTTAAAAATACATAAAATGTTTGTAAGTTTCATTTGTAAGAAAGTTACAGAACACAGTAATGGTTTATGCTGTAATTGAATGAAGATTACATGATACTTGTACTGGGCAGTATGAGATAGAGTCTCACACAAATAGATTTATGCAAGATAGATGTGTCATGATTTTCTCTGATTAGTTCTAGGGGATTTAATAGCTGCCTCCTACATTATATTTATCTTGTAGTGCTGTCAAAATTTATAACAACATGAAACATAGTTTGTTACAATACTTCTTCCATAATCTTGCTAAGAAAATATTGTTGGATATTAAGACTCAATAAGATGTTTTATGTTTTGTATGTTAGCATCATATGTTTACCAATCCCAAAAAAATGTTGCTTTGAAATGGAAATTAGGAAAACGCTGTTGGGTCAGAAGTGCTATCTTTTCATGTTCAGGATTGTGACTGAAAATCATGAACTGAACTAGAAAAAAACCCGTTATATGATATATATATAAATTTTATATTTGAAAGTTGAATGTAACATGAATATACTATTTTTTATTACATCTTGAAAGAAAGGTTAGGTTGATGGCCTAATACATCAAAGAATATTTCAAATGTCTGTCATTTCAAATAGATGAAATCTGAGATTTATTAAATTTCTATCATTTACAAACTTGTCATACTTTACTAGTGACTTATAATGTATGTCATATAATTTGAGTTCTTCAATATTCAGTCAGTATGGTGTGTCTCACCACTTCAAGGCATTCATATGCCATTACACACGGCTCATAATGAAAATACTAATGCTTAACCTTGACAATAACTTTTGATCATTTCAATTAAGTGGGGAAAAAGCTACAGATGCTGGCTATGTTTTGATCTGATCATTATTCAATTAGTGATAATTGTGAAAGTGACCATAAATCTAACGTTATCACCTTTAATATCAAATATATATTATTTTGTGATTCATTGAATCCTTTGTCAACCATTAAAAAGTCAAATGATTGACTATGGAAAATGCCATCTGCTTATTTGGTGGTCATTCCTTAATTATCTCCCTTTGTTGATGGTATTTTAACATATTTGTGGTGGCTGGGAAATTTTTTTTATTTATTGTGTTGACAAAAAGGAAGCAGGAATTATAATTTGTAAAAAATTCTGACTTCATTTTACTGAAATCCAAATATCAATTCTAATTTGCTTTTCCAGAATCTTAGTAAAGCATTCTGGGTAATATTTGACACTAAAATAATTGCGATTGGTCCAAAACAATGTTAGTGGTTCTCTTAAATTAAATTTCCCCCACTCTCTTGCTCATCCTAACACAAATAACTCACCTGCTAAGTCATGATATAGTAAAAGTTGCTGAAAATGATTTTTTACCAACTTACATACAAACAAACAATGAGTATCCAACCAATGGTTTGTCTATTCAGATTTCATTTCTGATTACAAACAATAAATTACTGTTCGTCTTTGAATTATGAAATGAAGTTCATGTAGATCATCTGAAGGAACCATATTTTAATTAAGGAAACAATTTATTACTTGTTCAAAATCATGAATCTTGAAATGTTTTACTTGCTTTCCTTGGAAAACACAAGCTTTGAAGATATTATTAATCTATTGAAAATTCATACTTAAGGAAGATGGAAATATCGATGAAAATAAAACGCCTTTGTCGTTCTCAGCAATTTATTCAAAAAATGACACATTTATAAGAAATTCTCTTTCTTTCAAATCCATACCATCAAAAGACCCTAGTACAATAATATTGTGATGAACAAAAATAAGGCTTATTTCTTAATACATCAAAGTTTTCACATCAAATACTTGACAAGAAAATTAAATTGAAGAATAACAAGACTTGTAGAAATCAATTTCAGTTACCAGCTGGTAGGGGATAATTGACCAAGGAGACATGTTGGGTTTCATACCTCATAAAACATCATGATGACTTTTGTTTAGTTTATTTTTATCAGAGTACACAGTTGAATTAATTATTTGTTTTATGTGGTAATTATTAATTTAGAAATGATTGTTTTATAGTTGAATTTCAATAATGAAAAACAAATTTATGTCAATACGACAGGTGAAAGGGATGATAAAGTCTTTTAAGAGGGTGTTAAAAGTAAATGAAATCATTTATGTTTCTTTAATAGTGAAGTGTGCCTGTGATTAATAAGTGACTTATCTATCTATATAAACTTGCAGTTGTCAGCTAGGAACACTGTCAGCATCATGGTGTACATCCAATATTTAGGGGGGATCCAGGATTTTTGAAAGAGGGTATAATTTGCTTAAAACTGAATAGATAGAGCATCGGAAAAAGCAGGGCAAAAAAAAATAATCTGATTGTTTTATGGTTTAAAATGATATATTTTCAGTCGTAGGGGTGTATTATTTAATCATAAATAATCTCCAACTAAAATACTGTAAACCAACTTATTTTTCGCGGATACTTTATTTCGTGTATTGCCATTAAAGTCCACTTCGCGGCTACTTAATTCGTGAATTTGTAATTATTGATTAGTTCAGTAAGGAAAGAATCAAGTTTTAATATTCGCGACGATTTATATTCGCGTCATTTTTCTACACGCGAAAGTCGCGAAAATAAATCGCTCGCGAAAATAAGTTGGTTTACAGTAGTTCAAAGATAATGCCTATCATTTCTATGGATTCACCAACTTATATGTCCTTTCTTAATTTGATGGACATTGAAATTTATATACTTAGAAGAGTCATGGCTTCGGTGTTTCCTCATTTAGAGTGTAAGCTTGTAACAGTTTGTTGCTTTATACAAGGCTTCAATACTTTCTGATTTTATAATTAAGTTTGTAACCTTATTATATTACCTGGCTCTGATGTTGAATTTGCTATGTAATTCATGTACTGGATGAGCATTGTGCCAAGTCAGGACTACGACGTTTTATGTGTTTGAGCTTTTAATTTTGACATCTGATATTAGAGACTTTTGTATTAAATTTTCCTTGGATTGGTATTTTTGTTATTTTACCTTTAATTATTTTTAAAGTCCAGGTGATGATTCAAGATTTTTGTGGGGGAGGATCATAGTCACAAGATAAATACTGTGAAGGTGATGAGTCTATAATTGGTTTATTATCTACAAACTTTACATCATTTGATACTAAGATGAAGAGGAAAGAAAACAGATACCATTTATCTTCATGACAACTTCATCCTGAAAATTAATATCTCTGGTCATCTTGGCCTTTGGTCAGAACTCATTTAACTGACCACACACCAAGCTACATGCTGTTTATAATGTATACAAATATGTTTGATGATTCTGTGATATTGGCTTGTCTATTATTTTTTTGGCGATCTATGTATAGGTCATGTATAGGATTATTATAGGGTCTATGATAGGTCTATGTATAGGGTCTATGTATAGGGTTTGTATAGTTTGTATTCATACAGCACAGTAGTGACTTTGTATGTTGAGTTGTGACCATAAAGGTGTCCGTACATAATAATTTTGAATTATGATATATTAGGTGTTATATGTGTATTGTTCAAAGCTTGGTCATTGTAGAAAACTTGTGGATACATTAAGAAAGGGCTTTCTGGCTTTAGTCTAAGTTTTCCTATTGAGAATGGGTTATAATTTATGGTTTTAAGTCTATTTTAGTAATGTCTTCATTTCTTATATATTTGGTGTCTGTACAAAATAACTTTTAATTATGATATATCAGGTGTTATTTGTGTACTGTCTGATCAAAGCTGGGTCATTGTAATATGTTTGTAGAAAACCTGTTGATACATGTACATGTATGAAGTGAGAGTCTTTGATTTAGTATTTCTGGTGACAAAGGTTTATGATTTATAATTACATTAGTCTATTTCAGTTTTCTTAGTTTCTTTTATAGTAAGCAATGTCTGTACATAATAGTTTTGATTTATGATAAATAAGGTGTAATTGTCTTTTTTCCAACAAAACAATTGTCCATACATGTAGGAAGAGAAAGTCTAGTGCTTGGTTTGACTTAGCATCCATGGTGAAAAAGGGTTATGATTTATTGTTTTGAGACTCTATTTCAGTTTGTCTTGATTTCTCAGTAAAGTACCATCCTCAATTAGATCAGATCATACTTTATTGTCTTTCTATATTTAGATTTACTGCGGTCTCCTAAAATAGTTTCTGTCATTGCTTAATAATGTGACAAGATGAAGGCTGTCTAATTGTAACATGTCCCAAAATAGATATTTTTGTAGTAAATGCAATCTTAATTCCATGTAAAGTTTAAAATGATACATTGGTCAATCATTCAAACTTACAATTTACTTTCTTTTAAGTGCAGGATGACCACGGAATGATGATTTAAAGAACTGAATTAGTATTAATTTGAGATACACTTGTATTTATATATATGTCCCGGATATTAATTATATTCATTTGCAAATTAGAGTTTGAAATCTTATACGTAACATAGAAAAAATGTTAAGCAATTTGTCCAAGTATGAAAACCTTAAAGCTTCCAAAAATAGATTTCATTTAAAATTTTAAAAAGAAAAATTCATGTCAAGTGTGGTCCGTTTACATTTAAACATTATTAATATAAGAAAGTAAATGATAAGATCGTATTATATGCATTGAAATCAATAAAAATTGAAAAAATTCTAAAGTTATTCTAAGGAAATCAGCAGTATATGAATGGCAGTCGAGTCTGTGTAAACACAATGTGTTTTCTAATAATCCATAAGCTAACATGAATATTGTCTGAGCACTTCCGTTGAATTCAGGCCCAATATTTACATAGTATAAGTCTCATTACGATAAAACCTTCCACTGTTCATGTTTCGCAGTTCTAATTTTAGCGTTGCTATAAAAAGATCATTATCTAAACATGGGAATACTTATATTTAAAAATCAGTCAGTTGTTATTCGTAATTGACACCAACGGTTTGACTAACAATTGAGACATTTCAACAAGTTTACAAGTAGAATTGTCTTGTGACATGAAGATAAGACACTTAGGGTGTAATGCAGTTGACAAGTGTTTGTAGAGTGTCTGACTATTTTACTTTTATGCATGTTGTTTTGTTGATCGTTAAGGGGTCAGGTTACCTAAATCTCTAGTGGGATTGTGTTCTTTCTACTTTCTCAGGAATTGAACTGATTGGACTTTGCATTTTGCTGTAGGGATAATTACTCGAAAAGTCCAGTTTGAAATAATGTTACAGTCTAAAAGTTACTATACAAAAAGTTCAAAAAAATATACTTAACTCCAAGGTTAATTCAAAACAAAATCAAAATTATCAACCAACAAAAGTATTGTAGGATATGAAACTGCTTTTAATCCGTTGCATGCTTTTCATTTTAGTTTATATTCATACATATCCTATCACACACTATGGGATGTATGGTTGCATGGGTGTTATATAATAACAAAACCTTACTATCTTCACTATTTTCATCTTGTTTGTTTTTCTTTCTCTTAATCTAATTTTGAAATAATGTATTTAGGTTTTTGCAAGGTATGAAATTTTATTGATAAAAAGTTTCTTAGCAGAAAATTGATACAAGTTTTACATTCTTAACCTGCTTATTTGTACTTACATAATGGTTTATGAAATCAGAAAAGATGTTAAATAAGTTTTCTGATCAAATAAATAAAAGATGAAAGAAATCCAGCGACTATATGAGACTGCATTCCAAAAAAAAAGAAATAGTAGACAAATTATAAAATTTAAAATCATATCAATTTATATATATTTTAATGGAACTTTTCACCAAGTAGTATTTCACATCAACTTAATAAAAACTTCAAGCATTATAGAATATATTACACTGATCAAAAGTCTAGATAAACTATAAAGTACTTAATCATGATTGTATCGGTTGGAAATGTTAAAATAAACTGTTTTAGAACCAGTGTGATAGGGTATAAAAAATGAAAAAAAAAGCTGAAAATTTAAAAATGTTGACACAAGTAGTTATTGGGTTATCATTCAAATTCAGCCATATCTTTTCCAAATCAATGTCTGTGGTGATCTTAACATAAACTGTAATATGAGTGTAACTACCAAGATCTAACAGAACCTTGCATTGTAAGATATTTTAAAAATTTGAATGTTGAGAAAGTAACTTTACTGAAGGGCCCATGTTGTATTTATTGAAAGACGTCTCTGAGAGTTAAGTGATACTGATTTGTATAAAAGAACTTGGCATTGAATGATATGTTATGATTAGATTGGTAGAGAATACTTGTAAATGAAAGGTTTATTGAAAGATCTAATTTCCCTGACAGTGGCAGTTCATGTAGTAAACTTTGATATTTTTTTTAATGATGTTGAATTTTATCAATAGTGTCTTTTCTGTATTAAACTTCTACAACTTCTTCTTGGCATTGGACAAGATGTTGATACTTTAAATCTTGTTTTATAAGTTATTTTCATGTATTAATTGGTCATCAGTTTATTTTTAGTGTTGTGCTTGTGACTGGTTGCTATTTCATTGATGTACTCAGTGCTTAAAAGTGTACCAGTGAACAGCAAGAATTTGGTTCACCATAAAATGACTCTTCATGAGCCTCACTGTAGTTCACCTTTCTCATTATGCATGATGATCCAAAGCATTATGTACTTTTCATCTTAAATTTGTCAAAATTTAGTAGCCTGGAATACATAAATTGTCATATAAACAAATAAAAATAGGTATGTGACAAACACAAAAAAAACAACATTATAAACAATATTTCATTTAAAAAGACAAATTGTAAATAATAAGTATTTGTCTTTGATAGGGGTTAATAGTTGTCTGGTTCATTTTTCTACTCATGCCTACTCATTTAAACCTGAACAACATTAGGACAATACCAGTATAAGATTCCTTATTGGCCTGATCAGGAAGTAAACACAAGAATCACTAAGAATTGTCACTAAATGACAGATGTTTCGCTAAGAAACTTGTCTTATATATATAATGTCACATGAAGAGAGAGAGACTTAATGAGATTGGACGACAGCTGTTTTATCACTTCCTTACTGAAGTCCATGTTTCTTTTGTAAACAATTCTGTTGCTCAGCTGTTACTAAACTCTGATGCTGTTTTTGAATACAGAAAAGTACCTGGGTATAATGATTATTAGCTTCCCTTTGATGTTTGTAGTTTATTTTCGTTGATGACCTTTTAAACTCTGATAAAATATTCACTTTCTGTGTAAAAAAAAAAGATAATGGCTTGTATTTTAATATGGAAATTGGATGATTTTCAAAATACATACCTGTCAAATATTGATATGTAGGGAGTTAATAGGTATATATGTAAGTAAAATAACACTAGAGAATGGAATGTTGTAAAGGTACATTTATCTATATTATCGTCTCAGTTTGAAATTTTTGTGTTTAAAGTTGAATAAAATCTGGTTACCCTATGATATAAAGATTATTGACATATTCTCAATTCAGAAAGCCCAATTTACAAATATATTTGTTTATTGAACTTAGAAAGTCTTATATTGGAATTTTAATTTTATCTTGATAAAAAGGTTTTGGCATAACATAGTTCTTATGTGTACATTTAACTGTCACTTTCATGATTAACCCTTTACCAGTTTCAAACGTCCCCTACTCTACTCAAAAATACCTAAATAACTCTTACTTTCATGAGTAACCCTTTTTAAAATGTTCCCTGAACCCCCACCCCACCGAATCTGACCCTAAATTGATTTATTCTAATGGTTCCACAGTAGGGGTGGTTCTTACATCAATAATTTCTGTACCATTCTGACATCCTTTAATTCTAAAATACAGTGCATGTGTGATTCTGATAACCAGAAAAATATAAATTTAAACATTTTTTCTAAATTTATGAGCCAACTGATGTTTGTTATTCTTGACAATCATCCCATTTTAAACTGAACTTGAATTATTTAAAGAAGAATAAATTGAGAAACAACAGAGAAAAGATTAAAGATTAAATCTACCATTAGATGTTGGCACAAATGCAAAAGTTATTTTCCTCTATCCAAACGCTTCTTATCATTATACAAAATAAACAAGTCATATTGATACAATTATGTGTCTAACAGTCAATCACTGATAGTCTAAACAGTACTGTCCCCCATCAATACCTTGGGTTATTAATAGATTCTCTTGCATATGCAAAACAGTTGTTTTTCATTCACATGTTCTTGTTTTGACTTACAGCAGATTCCAAGGAGTATGTAGCTAAAGGTAATATCTTTGGTTAGCTTGCTTGTTAGCTGAACCGTGAAGTCAGTGTAAGCTTAGATAAACTACCCTCCTTTAAGAGTAGACTAGTCCGACAGGTGACAAATCTATTCTGTCTGTAGGACTATGCTACTTCGATAGGAGGGTAATGTACCTTACCTAACAATGACTTCACGGTTCAGCTAGCAAGCAAGCTAACCAAAGATATTACCTTTAGCTACAGACTCCTTGGAATCTGCTGTAAATGTACTTAGACTAAAGTTATACCCTTCATATACTGAACTAACATTGATGGGACTAAACTAATGCTGACTCTCATATGTAAATGTAGAAATTATTATCGCCTCACATATCTGGACTAAAGTTCCTTAAAAATTTCTTGACTTAAGTACATATTCCTAACATGCTATGGACTAAATTATACCCCTCACTGTTGAAGAACTTAACTTACATTGAATCGACAAGAATTATACTATACATATAGTTAACTAAATGTATTCCTTCCCATTTACTGGCTTAAAGTTTTTCCTCCCTTACATCCCTCAATTTTGTAGACCTCTGTGATGTCCCATGCCATAAAATTGAGAATGGAACCCGACCAAGGAGCAGAACACAGCCCTGAAGGCCACTTATTGGTCTTCAACACAGCATCTCACATGTACTAACTATAGTGATTCTGTTAGAAGCCCTCATTTAATGTAATGTAAAGATATGACCCCACTTGTAAGCAGGTCTACCATTAGCCACGAGACCCTCTGGATAAATCTAATCCCCCAAATGGTGCTGGATCAAAGTTATAAGATGTTGTATAAATATTGAGTAAAGTTATTCCCTCACATGTAATGGGCTACAGTTAATCCATCGAACACACTCGATCAATGTAATCCTCTTACTGGTAGTGAATCAAAGTTATCATATATTATTCTGTAAAGTCATAATTTTTTGGAGTTTAAATTACATAATTTCTTGGGTCAAACCTGTTGGAAAGGATTTATTTTTACGCTTTTATTGTCCCAGATTAGATAACCTCCTTAAATATCGAATTTACATAATGGGATATTTTCAAGATTTTATCAAGATCGAGAAATTAGTGAAAATAAATCCCTCTTGAAAATTTAGAAACATTTGAAGTATTCTGTATACAGGTTTGAAATGTCGGCCAGTAATATTCATCAATGACATTATGTTTTTTTATAAACAGGACAACTTAGGCCACAATGATGCTGTAAGGTTAACATAAACTGAACATAACTCATCAATCTGTATTAGCCGTTTATTTCCTGTTATATTCTGTTGGGTCGAACATTGAAAAAAGTAGAAATTCAATTTATAAAGAATCATTTTCTTCTCTTTTCAATGCTAACTTTTGTTCCAATGGTGCATTTCCTCTCGGTTTTATTGGTAAAAATGTAATCAAATCGGAATTGATCAAAATTAATTATTTCTGGAAATGAGATAAATCTCATTTTTGTTTTTGGGAGTCAGTTAAAATGTCCAAATAATCAATTTTTATGTACAATTAATTAAGATTATTTCAGTATAGTGAATCGTTGAAATGATGCTGTACAGCGTCTTGATAAGTGAGGTGACCGAGCCGATGTCAGAGTAAATTAGTTTTTTCGATGCAAACTTTATCCATATCCCTTGGAAAATTCTGCATTAATTGATGCATCTTCCTTTAGAATGAGAATGACATCATTTTCCCTAGCTTAACTCTGTTGCTTCTGCAGATACGGCTTCGATATAATCATCAAGTGGTTTTATCGTCCATGATGAATGGTCCCAGCAATCAGTATGTCCTTTTAATCAAGCGTACTGGGAAAATCTTTTCTGGAAGTGAAGTCTTTATGACCAAGTGTACTTATATGTACATGTCTTTCACGATTAATGTTGCATGTTTTAACACGAAGTGACATTAAATTCTTTGATTGGTGTTTCTTTGGAATTAAATTCATTGACTCAGAACATGTGATGCAGTAGAAAAGTGTAAAATCGACAGCTCTACAACTAATGCTGTAATTCCTCGCCTTTTTAACTTGCCATTAGTTTATGCCTCAGATCTTCATCGTAATGCTGTTCAATTTTGTTATATAGAATTAGACGAAGAGATGGTTCTTCAGCCACTTTTCTTTATAGTTTGTAAAGACTTTTCCACTATGATTGTTACTTAGAAATATTGTAGAGTGGTAATTTTAAATAGCACAATCAATGTTAGAATAGTAAGATTGATTCTTAGCCAAAGTTCTTCGCTACTTTAATTATAAAGATACAATTTGTTTTAACGTTTAATTGAATGATTTTTTTTTTTAGTTTATTACATTTGTTGTAATTAATTGAGAAGAAAACCACAAACAAGCAAAATCATGAGAAAATTAAAAACAACAACTTCAAAACAAGTTGAAATTGAAAAAAGTTTTCTTTTTTAAAAGTTAAAATTTCTAATGAACATGGAAATCAACAATTTAATTAGTTTCCTTTTGATTTAGATCTTTTCCATCAAGACAATTTATTTCTGAAGTTTGTTCTTAAGATGAGATTTATATCAAGATTTTAACACAATTATTTTTGGTGTAATGTTTTAAGGGTTAAAAGAAATGCATGTATGGGTAAACATCAATGTGGCGCGCAGCAACCAAACAAGACCAAAAAAAACCCAACTTCATAATTATGTTAGTCTTTAGATTTTTTCCTGGAATTCTAAATTTATATAACACATGTATGTTTTCATCTTTGATTTGTTCTTGTTCTCTCAAAGAGAGATTTGTTACAAATTTAGATAACCCTAACAGTTGAAACAATACTTTTCTTATTTGGATCAGTAAGTCTTGCAGATTTCACCAAAGGCTTTTCTAATTGGTAAAAGTTATAGTGAAATATTTGACCAGGATTTCTTTTAAATGGCATTTTGGGCATGATCCAGTTCATATTTAGTGTCAAAAGTTGACTTTTTCAATGTCATAATTACTATATTTTTTAAACAAAATTGTAATGTTTTCTTGGACAAAGGGCAAGGTTACTTAATTTGGTTACTTTTTTTTTACTGTTATAAGCATGGTTATGAATCACTACAATGTAAACAATACTGCAGTAAAAGTCACCTTAAGTCCTTAAAAAGTTCTTCATTTAATACCATTTAATTGTCTTATTACACAAATGTCAAACACATAAACAATTTGAAAGATGCAACCTTGGCTTCTGTTCTGAAGTACTCCTAGATGTCAGTCACTTTAATTTACAACCAATCTGGAAACATTATTAAAGTCAGTTAGACTCATTTTTTTCCTAATTTGATCTGATTCTGTATGTATAAATAACATACATGTAATTTATTAGAAAACACATCATGTATTTATGAGTCATGTTTTAAAGCATGGAAAGTTTGAAATTAGACCTTGGGACTTTTTGATGTGGTCTCTATCTTACATTAGGTTTTCCTATTGCTCCTTGCTTCCAGGAAATATAAGAAAAACTAAAACATAGGTGACACATGAACTTTTATCAACTTCTTGAATGTGTTAAAAAATGTTGAAACTGAAACTGCTAAGATTATGAACATAATGGGTAAATCCAAGTTGAGCGTTACCTGAATCATGATGTTTAATTGCAATAAACAATCTCACCCTTTAGTGTCTCTTTTAATAAGATTACCCAGAACACATTAGATTCTGAAACATCAAACTTAAGTAACCATGAGGCAGGGACAAAGGTATTTGTTATGTAATCATGTGTTAACATTGCGATAGTCGATGTCATATCCTAATGAAATTTCCTGTGAATGAATGCACAAGTGTTTGTGTCAATTAATTTTGATGCAAAACATGGCTACTGAAAACCAAGGCTAAGTAGCATTATTAAAGTTACTGTGATGACAGAGGAGAGAGCCAAAATATGTTGGTAATTGGTCCAGTGTTAAAGGCTTATAAATTGGATGTGGCTAGTTTGTCTGGCTAATCGGAAGAAAAGTTCTAGGACTATTTGTCTGACCATTAGGCAATGAGCATGTCACTTTATCACCATGTGTGTGCATGCATGTAATATTATCTTCAGCAGCACCAAGGGATGTTGCAATCATTTCTTAGAATGAACTTAAATAGATATCAAACTTTATAAAAATGCACTTGTTAGGACAACAGAAATCACAAATCATGATATTCTTGAAGACATCTGAATTATTTAATTTTGGTATTGAATGATTGAAAGCATTGTTTTTTTGTAAAAATACAATAATTTTGGCTTTAACATGTTTAAGTTTGGAAAAAATGTGTTCATTAAGTAAGCATTGTCAAATTCGGGAAAAAGGACTAAATCAAACACAATGTACACTGTGTTTCTAGACTTTTTGTTAACATTCCTGATCAAACTTGTTTAAAGCAGTAAAGAGTGTGCTGCATGTTTCCTTTAACAATAAATAGGATTGGTGTATCGGAAATAAAATTTTCAAGTTGTTACTGTTTTTTTACTGGATTGCAATTTCTCCCTCTTTGTTATCACTTCCTAAAAATGTATTGTAAAGGAAATTAGTTAAAGAATATGATGTATATTTAAAGTAAACTCAACAGTTTTTCCTGTGATATTTCCTTTTCTGTTACACAGGGAGGAAGCCTGGTTTTGCTCAGTTATTATTATTATTCCTCTTCCTCTTCCGTCATTTTCACAAAATAGTCCTACACCACTGAATATTTTGCTAGCTGGAAATTAGTCACAGCACTTATAATTCTTCTTTTTAACGGACAATTAGTTCTTGTACTATTTAATGGGCTTATAAGCCAGACACTTTACTAATCTAAGTCGCTTGCTGAAAATGGCATTGGTTAAGAATCATTCTATCCATGAAAAAAAGAAGTTTAAAAAAAATAACAAGTTTTTTTAATTTAAAATTGACAAGTGTATGATTAAGATAGAGAGGTTTAGATTTTTTTCAGGAAAAAAAGTATTTAGCGTTTGCTTTGATCAGTTCTGAAGTTTGTTTGAATTTGACTTAGGTTAAGTAAAACAGTGGACCGAATTTAATAAAATGTTATTAAAACCAAGCAAAACACATGTTTATAGACAGATTTTGATGAAATTTAAGTCATTGATATGAAGCTCAAGTGTATTTAAAGGAGAATAATAGATAGCTGACACTGTTATAAATCCTTGAATTACATTTGTTTTATTAATGAAAATTTGTCACCAATTCTTCATATCTAACCAAATAACATTTGTGGTCCTGTTTTATGGTGTGTGAGATTTTTTAATGATTTTCAGAAGTCATAATGACAAACCTGAGACACCTAGATCACAATACAAGAAGTCGTCGACGTAATATTTAATCTTGATTAAATTTTTGAATTGTGTCAAGTTGACAAGGGAACAAAACCCTATACATGTCAAGAAATTATAAGATGTTTTGTAATTTCTTATATTCAATTGGTACTTTCCAAAATTAGAGCTATAACGGTGAAAGTCTTTATGGATTTAAACATTGGTTTCACTTGGTTTCTTTTCAATGAAGTTGTCAGAACTTATATTCTATAATGTCATACTACTTGAAAGAATGATAGACATAAATGTTTGAATTAGGTTTTTTTTATAGATGGAAAATAATGTTGTGTAAAGGTTTTGTTAGATAATTTGGGTTTTCCAAATATAATTTGTTTTATACAAAGTATTTTTTTTCCTAGTAGCAATCTTTACATCTTAATATTATTTGATAATTAACAATTGAAAGTTGAGAAAGATTTAGGGACTCCCCAAGAAGTTTGAAATCTTTTTAAGAAAAGTTCATGGATTTGTAAGGTCTAAGGTTTTTGGTTATCTAATGTTGTTGTGTTGCTATCTTATTGACCTTTCACCTCCTGTCTGCTTTAATCGTACTTGAAATCATAAGACCTCTATCGTGTCAAAATCTTAATAAGTCCTAGACCTGAGATTTTCACCGTATAAACTCAGCTACAAAACTGCTATGAAAGGGATGTTTATTTTATAACATGCAGTATAATCAATATTACTAGCTCATATTTATACTTCATTAAAACACGATAAAAACATTACTATTTATTGATAAGTTCCAGGGAGGCTTCATTAACTGTAGTGATTAGTGATAGTGAGTTACTCATCCTGTCATTAAGAACCAGGGTCTTTTCTGATTGGTTGAGATAGTCCTGGTGTTCAAACAAAGATCCCCATCTTCCTTCTCATTTAAACAGATAGGATCTATTGTTTCATGATTCATGGTAGCAGCTTCCTTATCTGTTTCTCTTTTCTCTCTTTAAATGTTTTCTAGATGTTTACCATATTTCGGTACTTATGTCATTAAAGGATATGTTTATGTAAAGATAATGTAACTACTTGTTTGTGAATTTTGATCAAATTTGGAAGATAAGTGTCAGTAATAGTAAATTATTTCTCCCTAGGGTGTCTGCTGCTGGTTTGTTTTTGTGATATATAGTATATAGACATAAAGAGCATTCATTGTGAAAACTGAATTCTCTCCCAGACAAAATGATATAGATGATTTATGTATTTGTGCTTTTGCTGTCAATTAAATGGATTTTGATTTTTTCATTGATGTGGTTTTGCTTTAGAAACTGACAACATTTTTCAGACAATAGATTTTTTTTTTGTCTAGTCTCCTAGAATTGAGTTTCAAATGGGAACTGTTTCATATATGCACCTGGTGTTACAGCTGATATCATTGAGTGTGTAGGCAAAGGTAATATCTTTGGTTAGCTTGCCTGCTAGCTAAACCATGAAGTCATTATTAGATTAGTATACCTGACCTAACAATGACTTCACGTTTCAGCTAATAAGCAAGCTCACTAACCAAAGATATTACCTTTGCCTACACACTCAATGAAATCGGCTGTAACTATTTTTGAATAACCTAAATATTTTATACCCCCTCTTATCTTGGATGATGAAAATTGTAATAAGTAAATTTTTGATGTGACCTTGTCATTTTAATCATGGCCTTGACCTCATGATTCTATTTCTTAGTAACAATAAATGATTTGCTCATAACCTTTTCCCTTGGTTTCTGATGGATAATAAGTTGTCCCATTGGCAATCAAACAACATTTTTTAAAGATTGTTTTTAAGAGAGTATATTCATCTGTGATATATTATTTAGCCTTCATCTCAACTTTGACTCTCTAATGAATGTCACATGATGACTTTGACAACTTCAAGCTGTAATTTGTTAACTTTTGATAATACCTTATTTGAGTATGCAGCTATTAAATTATGCATACGAGATTGAATAAATTTTAAAATATATGAACATATGCACTATAAAGATTTTATTTCACCATGGATTTGACCTCAGTTTAGGAGTTCATTGCATTTTTTAAAACTATCCAATATATTGAAAGGGGAGATAATCAAGTGTGTGTCATGTCATACCTCTCCTGTAATCCAATGAATGTGTTCACTTATCATTGGAGTCTGAGATTATATCTTTTTTCCAGTTATTGTTTAACGTCAGGTGTTCTCTCAGTGGAACAATCAACTGTATTATGACATTCCTTCCCCGTTGGAGCCTCAAATGTTATGACAGCCTCTCATATTTCTTTCCCCTAAAGTAACAATTTCGTTAAAGATGAATATTAATAACAGATCAGCTTTAAATGGAAGAAAACAATTTATTTTGTAGTTTCAAATTAAAATAATGATTTAAGTTTGTGAAATTAAATAAATATCCTGTTGTAAATGAGAATTGTGCAATAAAGATGATTTAATCTTGTAGCAGAGGTATAATATATGATTGTTTATTGTAATTACAGAGTCTATAAAATACTTGTACCAAAGATTTTACCAACTTCATTATCATACCAAGAACTATGTCCCTTGTAAGAATCAATTTGGAAAATGAATGTCTCCGAGATCACTTTATTTATATAATACCTTGTTTGCACTAAAAACGTAAAAGTACAATTCTATACTAAATTGATTTTAAAAGTACTAGTTGTGTGGTAGGATATTTATTTCAGAAGTACAACTAATTTGTAATGTAGTTGATGGTGTTTACTCTATTTTTTTCTGATATTTATATGATTAGGTTAATATACAGTCATATTGACTTATTAAATACAGTTTGAAGCTCTATAAATTATTCATAGAGAAAAACTGTTTTCTGTCATAAACATAAACAAATGATCTAATTTTTGTGACATTGTATGGCAATAACTTTAAGCATACAGCTTTATTTCTCACTTAGATTATAGGGTGCTTTGGTGGTTGACTGGTGTAAGTAGTCTAACTACTTTATCAGTAGCCTGTCAACACCAAGGCAGGTACGTTTGACTCCAATCTTAATTGAATTGATTGTCAGTTTTCCTGATGGAGGACAGTGGTTTCTTCGGGCACTGCCAAGCATCCTGCTCCATTAAAAACTGACTGCCAGGAAATAGCATATAGTAGTGCTGAAAGTTACTTTGTTAGAACTTTTCAAATGAAGAAAGCATAAAATTAAGAGGTCCTTAAAAGAAATGGCAAATTTTTCTTAGACCACAAATATTGATAATAGCATAAAATGCATTAATATGCACTTAAAAGCCACAAGTTATGGCAACCTTATTAATATATGTCACCTTTAGTCGAAAGTTTCAATAATAGAGATCACCCTAATATAATCTAAAGTTTCAGTAATAGAGATCACCCTAATATAATCTAAAGTTTCAGTAATAGAGATCACCCTAATATAATCTAAAGTTTCAGTAATAGAGATCACCCTAATATAATCTAAAGTTCTAGTAATAGAGATCACCCTAATATAATCTAAAGTTTCAGTAATCAAGATCAACATTAGTTCAGAGTTTAAGTAATAGAGATCACCCTCAGTCCAAAGTTTCAGTAATCAAGATCAACATTAGTTCAGAGTTTAAGTAATAGAGATCACCCTCAGTCCAAAGTTTCAGTAATAGAGATCACCCTAATAGTCCAAAGTTTCAGGAATAGAGATCACCCTCAGTCCAAAGTTTAAGTAGTAGAGATCACCCTTATAGTCCAAAGTTTAAGTAATAGAGATCACCCTTATAGTCCAAAGTTTCAGGAATAGAGATCACCTTTAGCAACTGCCAACAGTCAAAGAAAACTTTTATAGGCAGAGAAAATGTTCAATATGTTGTTGAGATAGCTTGCATGTCAGAACACCATAAAATCTCAGACTTATGTCTCCTAATCTGTTAATTAGCTATAAGAAGATATGATACATTATTAAGATGCAAGAGATCTGTTTATATGGTAATAAGAACACGAGATGGTTTTTTTTTTTTCCTGCAGGAATTCCAATAGGAATCCAATAGAATTTACATTAAGCAGCTTTTAAAACTCATTCAATGTATCAAAGAGGTTAAAAGCATTCAAATGCCAAATTGTAAAAGAAGGCCTTTTATGTGTTTGTGATACAGTAAAGATATAATTTTATATGAGTGGTGTTTTATGATTGCTAATAAGACAAAGACAAGGATGAAATAACCATAGATAATAGATTTTTTGTAATATATATTTTATTATTTTCATATCATTTTCAAATCTCATCTACAAATAAAGATGTACACACAAATTATTCTGCTATAAATTTTAAACATATGGTTAACCATACTTGTTATAAATTATAAAATACATTGTACAAAGTCAAATAACAGAATACAGAATACATCTGCATCGAGCTCTATTTTTTAATAATATTATTAATGTTTGACCATTTTTCTTTTATTCTTTTTGCTTTATTGGTAGAGCACAAACTCATAGAGACCATGTCAACCCTATAATAATAGTTAAGCCATTCAATTGCTTCAGCAACAGATGGGACTGTAAATCTACCTCTACATAAGTAAACATATCTCTTCAATATCAGAATACATGTATTTAGAATATCTTTAAATATGTGATAATTAACACCCAAGATTATACTTGATAAGGTTGGGAGAAAGCTTACATTACATACATCTTCTAACTTTTGAAAAAAATTAAGCCAGAATGTTCGAACGTATCTACATTCAAAAAAGAGGTGTATGTATGTTTCTTTAGTTTCTGTACAAAAAGTGCACAGTTCTGTTTCACTATATTTACACTTCATAAGTAAAATATTTGTTCCTAGAATTCTATGGAGTAATCTGTATTGAAATGCCCTTAATGTGGGATCTTCAGTTATAAGTAAAGGAAGACTAAAAAAATAATTCCATTCTTCGGCCACAATATCTATTCCCAATTTTATTTTCCATTTCTCTTGTATGCGTGATGGGGTTTCCTTTATTTTCTCTAGAAAAAATTTATACAAATGTTTTGATACTTTATCAACTGTTTTTATGGCGGTAACAATTTTGTGACTGACAGTATTTAGTTTGATAAATACTTGTGAATGAATTATATTCTTCCATTCCTTTGGAAGAGCCAAGATTAGTCCATAGAACTCTAAGAAAGTTGTTTTTATATTATGATTTCTAATAAATTCATCATAATTGTAAAATTCTCCATTTTCCTTAATGAGATCATTTATGAAAAATACATTATTCTGTATCCACCTTTTATAAAAAACTGTTTTTCCATCAATCATAATATTTTCATTTAAAAACAATGGTTGAGACAAGATATCACTTGGGGCTGTGGTCAGAGGTTCACACAGTGAGGCATATGATGAAATTACATTTTGCCAAAAAGGGTTAAATTCTTTTTTAATTTCATTGAGTGCTGATTTTGATAGATGCCACATATTTTCCCACCATTCATTTCAAGGTGATCTGCCAATAGAACTTTCCATGAGGAATAATTTGTGGGGTCTAAAACTTTTTTAACCCAGGATAACTTAAGTGATTTTATAAATGATTCAATATGTGGCATTTTTACCCCACCATCCTCGTAATTTGAGATAAGTATATTTCTTTTAATTTTGTCCCCTTTACCATCCCACACAAATCTGTATAGCATAGCTTGTAACTGCTTTAATATATCTGGGGATGGATCTGGTAAAACAGTAAAACATTGAATTAGAATTGGTAGGGCGAGAGTTTTCACAACTACAATTTTCCCATATATAGTAATATTTCTGAATGACCAATCACTTAAAAGATTTTTTACTTTTTGAATTTTTTCTAAATAATTATCAACACATATATCAACTTTTGACAAACAATATTGAATGCCTAGGAGTTTGAAATTTCCTGAATGGTTCCATATTATTGTTTTATTTGTGTTTAGCTCCTCACCACAGCCCCTTTTTGCCCCAATCCATATAACTTGGGTTTTTTCAAAATTAGCCTTCAAACCAGAGCATGAGTAAAACAAGTCTATCTTATTTAGAGCACTGTTGAGAGATTCTTCACTATCATCCAGGATCAAAGTCGAATCATCAGCATACTGACTGAGTAAAAATTCAGAATTTTTAATCTTTATACCATTGATGTTGTTGTCATATTTTATAGATGCACTAAGCAGTTCCAAACATAAAATAAAAAGATAGGGAGACAGCGGATCCCCTTGTCGTACCCCCCTCTCTATTACAAAAAAATCAGATAGATAGCCATTATTTTGAATGCAACTTTTTGAATTGTAGTAAAGAGTTGTGAACCATTTCACTATTGTGTCACCAAAACCTAGAAATTTCAAGGTTTCGCATATAAAGTTCCACTCAAGAGAGTCGAAAGCTTTTTCAAAGTCCAACAAAACAAGCAAGCCAGGAATATCTTCCTCATCTACTTTTTTCAAGAGGTCATATATAAGTCTTGTACACTCACCAATATATCTGCCTTTCATAAAGCCAGTTTGAGTTTCACTAATCAGGTGATCTAGGACTTTTTTAATTCTATTTGCAATACATGTTGATACTATTTTATAGTCTACATTAAGTAGTGAAATAGGTCGCCAATTTTTTAGAAAATGTTTTGGTTTACCATCTTTGGGTAGACAGGTAATAACACCTTGTGTTTGTGAAATTGATAATTTACCTCCTTGAAATGCTTCTTTGAAAGAACGCAGTAGGAAAGGATAAATGTCGTGCCAAAAAAATTTATAAAACTCAGTTGTAAAACCATCCAGACCGGGAGATTTTCCATTTTTCATATTTTTTAATGCATTATGAATTTCTGAGCTTTTTAGTTCCCCCTCTAAATTAATATTTTGTTCATCAGAGAGAATTTTGATAAATGGGTTTTCCAGAGAAAAGAAATTATCTCTGTGTGTATTATTTATAATTGTTTTCTTAGATGAATATAGATTTTCATAATATAACTTTTGTTCCGCACGAATTTTTGCTTGATCAGTGATAGTTTCACCATTATCTAGAGTTAATTTTTGAATTACTTTTTCAATATAATTCTTTTCTCTAGATTACAGAAATATTTTGTACTTCTCTCTCCTTCAATTTGCCATTTTGCTTTTGCTCTCATTATTGCCCCTTTTATTCTAGATTCTCTTAAAGACCTTAACTGAAGTTCAATACGTGTAATTTCTTCCCTTTTATCATTGATATTTTCATTATTGTTCAAATTGTTCAATTGACTTTCTAGTTCTTCTTCTTCCCTACTGCGTTCTTTCTTTTTAAAAGATGAATAAGATATTGTTTTTCCTCGTATCATCAGTTTTAATGTTTCCCAAAACAGTTGGTCTGAAATGGAAAATTCTGTTTCTTCCCTATTTTCAGAATCAACTATTTTATATTGATCAATACAATCAGCAATACAAGTTTTAGTATTAGCAATAAATTCTTTGTCGTATAATAAAGCATTGTTAAATTTCCACGTCCCTTTGCCTTTTTCATTTGTATTAAATTGAATGGACAGAGATACAGGTGAGTGATCAGACCTATATGCAACACCAATATCACACGAGGTTATCAGTGGTTGAAAATCAGATGAGACAAGGAAGTAGTCCAGTCTTGCCTGCTTCTTGTTAGGTCCTCTCCAGGAAAACCTCTTTTTCTCTGGGTATAATTCCCTATAAACATCAACCAAATCTATTTCTGACATCATTTCATTAACCTTTTTTTGGGCTTTAGGATTATTTTTGTGCAAATAGTTTAAAGTATCCATATCATAATTTTGTGGTAAATTCCAATCACCCCCCACTATTACTGAAGTATTACCAAAATTTTCAATATCTCTTTGGAGTATTTCATAAAAAACTGGTTTGTCCTCGTTGGGTCCATATACTACTGCTATTGTCATTCTATGATTGAAAATTTTTATATCTAGAATTGCATAGTTCCCGTCTTGATCCACTTTCTGTCCAAAGATTTCAAAAGAAAAAGTGCTTCTAAATAAGATAGCCACGCCCCTACTGCTCGTGGTATGCGACCCAAATATTATTTTATACCCCCATTCTGCTTGCCAATACTTTTCAAGTTCTTTTTTACAGTGAGTATCTACCAAGAAAACCATATCATAGTTTTCTCTACATTTACTAAATATATCTCTTCTTTTAATTTTATCAGAAGAACCATAGATAATAGATGCCTATTACTGTGATTTCCATTTGTCATGGTCTTTAAAGGCTTTATGTAGATATTACAATAACAGTTGTTTGAGTATATAACAAATGAATATAGCAGCATAAGTTGCATTCTTCACTACTTGATTTATTGTACTACTCTTCTTTATTTCAGAAAGGGCAGTGTTTAAATTGTAAGATGAAATGGATGGTTTGTTATGTAATGCTGTATATGACACTTTATTTTGAATTGACAAATGAATTAACTCTAAATAATATAAATATAAAATTTTATATTTTTTTTTATTTTCCAGATATACAAGTTGGCATTACAAGACTGTAGCCAGTATAAAAGTTGTGGTGAATGCAGAGGGGCAAATGATCCATTCTGTGGCTGGTGTTCTTTGGAAGACAAGTAAGTTTAGACAGGTCTCCACCCTTCTCTCCACAAATATAACAGATAAGTGCTCCTTAATTGGTATATCTGTTTTCCCTTCTCTGGACCAATATAACAGGTCCCCCCCCTCCCCCAGTATGGTTCTTTTTACAAATTTAAAAGTTAGATTCTAACTAAGTTAATGATTTTATTCTCCTTTCCACCATTTTAATGAATGTTACCTTGTCTTCAAAACAATTTCCAAATAATTCCTCATTGTTGGAGCACCCCTCTGTCCTTGATTTTTACTTGGTTAATGTATCCAACTGCTTAATTCAGCCTCTACGAAAATTGTGAATACAATCAAATTCTAAAATTGTTACATTATTATGTAATTCTTAATTCTTATGTAATATTGCAGATAAAAGATTTATTTTTAATAACAATATTGCAGATAAAAGATTTATTTTTAATAACAATATTGCAGATAAAAGATTTATTCTTATGTAATATCGTCGATAAAGATTAAACTCATAATTTTACATTTATGTATATTATTCGTGGTGATCTTTAACTCATAATTCTTTTATTTATGCATATTATTGACGTTGATCTAAACAAAGTTAATGATTGTTGTCAACCTTTATACGGAAGTGTCAAAATTGTCGAATTTTTAATCTGACGTCTTATATATGTTTTACCATATCATTAACATACCAGGTAATTTAACATCCAATACAGGTGCTTTATTAAGATGAGTGATTATTCGGTGACTTTATAAATAAATCAGAATAATATAAAACATTCTAGATGCCTGCAGCTACTGTTACAATTTCTATTGTGTAATGTTGTGCACATTCCTGGCGTGGAAGATTTAATTGAATTAAATTACAAAAAACGATTAAACGATTTTTAAAGATTTGAGTTACTAATCCAATTAATTAAGTAATAAGGATAGCTGTTAATCTTTGTTAATAGCTGTTGGAATGCTCAATACACATTTCACAGCGACCTTTTGGGATTGGCTCGGTCAAATATTCAATGCTCTGCCAGATAACTCTCCGTCATCTTTGTGTTTTAAGTCCTATTTATAGTTCTTCTGTAATGAAAAAGATTAACCGCACTTAATGCTATGAGCAACTATTAAAGGTAGAGTCTCTGTTTTGTAAAAATTGACTACTCTTAAGGCTATGTATGAGCAACTATTAGAAATAAAGTTTCTGTTTCATAAAAGATTGGCAACCCTTATTATATGGGAAGCTATGAACAACTATTACAAAGGAAAAACAAGAAAGGAGTAGGTCCCGGTAAGGGCCTATTTTGGCCTCAAATATCAAGTTCATCTGAAAAAATATTTTGGACACTTTTTAAACATTTAAGTGTCTATTTCAATTGATTCAATAATTTTTTGTGTAAGATTTTAACTGATTCATTCATTAAAAACGCTCCGATTCTAGCTAAAATATGAAAAATCTATCAAATATGTCAAAAACGGTCACTTTTCATATGGTTTTTGTCAAAAATGAAAGTGGCCGCATCCGTGTTTATCCTCGACCTTTATATATGTTATGGATTATCATTAAACACAACTTACATTTCAATATCAAGAATGAACACGAATGCGGCCAATTTCATTTAAGACGGAAACCGTCTAAAATTTAACTAAAATGCTGAAATTGTGAAGATTTCAGTAATTTAGCATGACTTATTGATGCAAGTTCCCGATATATGTGTATTGTACTGCCAAAAACAGCCCATATTTATGTAGCAGAGGCATTATACTTTCCAAAAAATTACTAACAGTTTACATTTAAACAATTTTGTAAAACTGCTATATTTTGGGGCCAAAAAGGGGTCTTACTGAACCTACTCCTTTAGTAAAATATGACACAAACAAATATTTGTAATCCTAATTGCTTACAAACTGGCATATATCCTGCACCGTGCCTATACTGTATGAACACCCCAAATATAAATAAAAGAGTTTAAAAGTCAGTTGTCCAAAGACTTAAGGGTTGTATTTTTCCTTAAGTTTGAAATTTAGGATTGTGACTTATGTGCAAATAAACAAAAATGATTTTAAGAACATTTTACATTCTTGGATTTTTCAGAAACTTTAATTAGTATTGCTTATTTATTAATTGCCTCATTTCAAGATGCTGTAGAAAACTTTCACCTCCCTTGCAGAAAGCTACAGAAGTAATGACCTATGTGCGTTAGACTTATAACTTGACTTGTCAGAGTTGTTGCATAGTTTCCAACTCTCTCCGTGATGTTCTATTCTCCCTGGATAGTCAATTATAATAATTATGGAAATTTGGTTAGGATATTTTCCATTAAACTGACTCATTTCTCATAGGAGTACATACTTTAAGTTTTGTTCAGTTCAATGCCATCTTAACCAATTGCTATAATTGCCCAATATAATATAGCAGCGTAAGAATTTTCCGTGTATATCGTAATGAACAATCGTTGGATACGGACTTGTATAAAGTTTGACAGAACATATAAATTACTTTGCAGACCGATATTGAATATTCCGAGCTTTCCTCTTTTATTTGGTAGAAATTATTTGATGAATAGTCATGGGTATTTCGAACGTCTTTTGAGAAAAGTAGAATGAAAGATGTAATCAATATTACTGTTACCCTGATGATACATTAATCTGGTTCCTGGTCTAGGCATTTATAGCCATTATCTATCTCCTGGAAACTATCTTGTGAAGAATATTTTATAGAAGTTGAAAATAACATTGAAATATAGCTCTGCATTCTTTTTTTATAGAAACATTAGAATACTAAAAAGTTATTTTAGATTTTCTTTTTCCATTTCAACATTTCAATAAGTTATGTTCATTGAATGATCTTTATACATTTTGCAGACTTTAATTATTGTTTTTTAGGATGAAACAGAGATTTTAGTCAATGTTTTTAAATTGTTGGGTTGTTGCCATTAACATCAGGAATTAAGGAAATAACACATTTGATGGGCCTTTTGATTTCTATTCAGTCAGATTTCGTCAGATCTTAATCGCATTTACATTGTTAGCTTTTCAATCATTTATGCATTACATAGGAAAAACAAAAACAAACTCTGAAAAACACTGTTTTATTTTTACTTAGATAGTTTTGGCAAACTCATCATTTAGTGTAACTAGGTATACTCACTTCCTGAATTGAGGCTTTAAACTTTTTTAAAACATTTTATGTTAAATTTAGGTAAACATTAATGCATTGATTCTTTTACTTTTTTATAGTTTTTGTCAACAGATATTTACACAAAAGACTGCTTGACAAACAAGAAAAAATGACTTTTTCAGTTGAATTTCAGCTTTCATATTTACCATTTAACTATAGTGTTATACATGTACATGATATAGGACATTCACATTTATTTGTAAAAGGTCCAGGACCTTTTCAATTTTCAATTAAAGACCCATTTTAAGACATTCATAAGCCCGTAAAAAGCAATAATCCATGTAAAGAATCTAGCTAAGGTTCTGGACAATTGTAATTCAAAAATCAAAGGATTCTTCCTAGAAAAGACAGGTTCTAGACCTTTAACCAACACTGCCTTAAAGCCCACATCAAGTTTGACCAAATTGCAATTTTAAGTCCCTTTAAAAACATATTGTTTAGTATGATGGTATGAAAATTATATAACATTATCTTTGATCTCTAACAAGTTCCCAAGAATTAATGTATCCTATAAGATGTCTTAGGGGAGTAAACAATAAATGGCTGCGGCACCATGTATGATAAATTTGCAGTCTTCATGCTTCTCGTGGGGAAAAACTTAACACAGCTATATAGAAATATTTCTCTTAGATATGAAATTATAGATAATTATCTCAGAGTTTTTTACCGCATGAACATATCTGTTTTGCGTTTATGATCTATTGTTTGTCGATATTTTGTCACCTGTTGTAGCAGAAAGCTGACTACGAAATTTGCTTTCCTGATAGTTTTATGTTCCGTCAGGGAATTCCATGAATATGATGTTACTTGTATTGTGCTTTTTACAGTTACAGGCTGCGTGTATGTGGTAAAAATGGTAATGAAGGAAAAATTGGTTCCCTACCAAAAAACATTGTTGCTGATGATATCACTTCATATTTGCAAACATTTAACAAATATGTGCTATTATTGAGAACTTTATCAATAAACCGTTTAAAACTTTCATCAATGTCAGTTTAAAATAAGATTAAGCTGTAGATCTTATAATTTAGTGAAGGTTATTGCTGCAAGTATATGTTTTCTTAAGTATTTTCCAAAATTGAAAGTGCAATTGTATGGCTAAAAAGTTCTGACTTAAATAAAATTGTGACTCACCACTGCAGTTGTCCCATATAAGTCCATAGCTGTGATTTTTTATGCCCCATTTATGGGCATTATGTTTTCTGGTCTGTGAATCTGTTCGTCTGTTCGTTGTTTCGTCCGTTCGATCGTCCTGCTTCAGGTTAAAGTTTTTAGTCAAGGTAGTTTTTGATGAAGTTGAAGTCTAATAAACTTGAAACTTAGTACACATGTTCCTTATGATATTATCTTTCTAATTTTAATGCCAAATTAGAGATTTCCCCCCATTTTTACGGTCCATTGAACATAGAAAATGATAGTGCAAATGGGGCATCTGTGTACTATGGACATATTCTTGTTTGTCCTGATATTAGTTAATATATATTTATGGGACAAAAATGAGGATAATAATTAACTTTAAATTTGTTTTAATTTTGATGTTTATGTTTTTAGATGTAGTGTTAGAGAACAATGTGAATCTAACGAGTCAGAACTAAGATGGCTGGGCTACAAAGGAGCAACGTGTACAAATATTACATCTGTTTACCCAGACAAACTTCAGAAGAACAACAAAGTTTCAAGGACTACAAGTGTATGTATTATCACATTTCTAGAAATGCTTTATAAGCACTAAATAACTTTGTGGTACCACCTCCTCATATAATGTTTATGAAATTGGTATGATATATATATGTTTGTATGTTTGTGTATAACAAATTTGTATTGTCTTGGTATCAATCCTGTAATTTTGGATTTTAAACCAATAAAAAATTACTTACTTACTTACTTACATTAAATTATTGTCAACTTTATATCAATCTAAAGAATGCAGTTTTACTTAAAATAACCAAAGTATTAGACAATACAGCAGATACCTGCAACAACTATTACAACTACCTCCAAGAAAAATAGACATTCAAACATAACGTTCATGACATTAATTAGCCAACACATAGCTAAATAGCTGAATAAATAAATAAATAGACAAATCTTGTTCAAGTATTAGAAAAAATAATAACATTTTGTTGAAACATTAAAAATTCAGATGTTTGAAATTGAAAAATGAAATGATACAAATTTTAATAATTTTCAATAACAGAAGCATTTAAAATAACCTGATTCCAAGTCAAATATTACATGTATTAAATAGAATTCAGTTAATGTTCATTGCAAAACTATTATCAGGTAGCTACAGTTAGTTTCCATCTTTATTGGAATCTAATGTGTTTTTGTCAGGGATCGGAGTGGGAAAATCTTCCATTTAACGATAGGCATTCTTTATGGAAATAGCCCCCTATCGCTCAAATCTGCATTGGAATATTTTAAACCAGTATATGTCCTGAAAATAAACTTGTTTTCATAATTAGAAATTGTTATCAAATGAATTGGTAATATGAGAAAGATTGTGTCAGCAAGCTCCACTGTTTAAGGAAATGGAATTGTAACGAGAATGCAAATTGCCAATGTAATTTAGGCTCCCGTAATGCATTAAATTACACACTTGGAGTACAATATTTGATACATGGTTCTGTACAAAAATTATGATTAATGTGATAAAAACAAATTATATAAAATGATGCTGATACTGAAAGCAACATTCCGAATTAGTCACCAGCGTGTATATCGTTTACGCTTGTACGATGTTAAAGGTCAGAATATGGTCATGTCGGCTTTTATAAGGATTCTGTACTAAACCACTTGATTATTTACTCCAGTGTAATTGGATTGTCAGAGTAACAAATCGCAAACAAATCGCTGTCCTCAAGTTCATTTGTTTGTAATCATAGATCAGAAGTCTGGTGAAAAAAATGTAATTTGATTAAATCGCCATAATGACACAAAGTGTTAACAATACATGTGATATGCACTTTGATGTTTATAAAAAAACTAGGGTAGCCATAACTCATCGATCAATTACGTTTATGATTGATATAGTTATTAATCGTAATTATTAGATATTGAATAGGAATGAACTAATATTTATATTGCATTTTTTTTAAATCAAATTTGTTCGTCTTTCATTCGATAAACGATCTGATTTTTAAAATATTGTTTGTTCCAAATGTCATTTCAGAAATTCTCAATTGGTAAATGCAATCTTAGTGCATGTTGTGATGGAAAATATGTAACTTACTAAAGGAGTTTAAGGACGGCAGTGTTCATTGTGTTATATTTGTGTTGCTAACAATCATTGAATATTGCTGATATCTCAGTTACTGGGGCTTCAAGTGTAAATATTCTGTCTCCTGGCGAGAGCAAAATTGCTTTACAAATTAGATAAAGATACCATATGAAAATTGAAAGAATAAGAAATTAAATTTTCATATTGAAATTAGCATTGATCCTTTGACACAGTCAAACGTTATATTGTTATCAAAATGATTTTTTTCAAGTGAAAAAATTAATAGTATTTTTTTTTTTTTTAAGTGAAAATTTAGAAGTATTTTATTTATTTTCAGTTAACTTTAAATATATCGAATCTACCAACATATAAGCCATTGAATGTGGTGTGTCAATTTTCTGGATATAATACTGTACTGTCAACCAAAGCAAACAGGACATCATCGAACACCATGACATGCGAAACACCATTACCAAATCAGCTCCCATCATTCCCTGTTGGTGCAGGTAAGTGGTTATAGAACTCTTAGTATAATTAAGTGGATTCTTTTTTTAATTACGTGGGTACTGATTTTTTTGGTATAGAGAAGAAAAGGCATAATCGAGAAAATTTGATTGCATGTTTTGGCCATAGTCTGCATACAACCTTGGGCTGTTTTCTGCTTTTTGCAAGAGTAAATACAATGGCAAACACTAAGTTATAGTAGGGAATTTTATTAAAGTGTTTAAGATTGAAAAAAAAGATATGATAAGGAATGGACATGCAGCAATTCTCAATAGAACCCATGTTTCCATATGAAACTATTATCATCTACATGAAGGTCTAACTTGACAATGGAATATTCCTGCAAAAGAATTTAAATCAAGGTCTTTATGAATTAAGCACACCCTGAATAGTTTCAGGCTAAATGTTAACCACAGAGTTTTGGTTAATTACATGTACATGCTCAACTTATTACACAACTCCCAAGATGTCTGAGATACATGTGTCGTAATTGTATACGGTACATGTAGTCTATGATATTAGAGATATCGTAGATTACTTAATTCATTGTTGATCCTGTGAACAATATTTATTTATCAGTTAACCACAGAGTTATGATTCATCTCCTTACAATTGATATCCGGCTCTGTTAGATTTCCCTAGTCTCAAATTTTCCTTATCTGATGAACCACTATTACATCCCCTACTACTTCTCTGGAATTGAGGACTAATTTGAATGGGAAAAGTACCAACCTTTAATTGCTTCCCTGCTTTCTGAATTGTAGCTTTCAGCAATACAAATTATTTTTGAAAAGTGTTTTGAAGATAACTGACTTTGGTTTGTAAATGTTCTAGGTCACCAGTACATGTATTTATCATATTCATGCAAATTTTAAGATACCTGCTGGTTCTAGAGTTAATACAGGGTACCAGTTACTGTAGTATAAAGTTTTAAAGAATGATTCACTACAATCCCACAAAACTGATGATCTGTTCCTGTATGTTATCACTGATGACCAGTATACAGTTTCTTAATTAACTGGACCGCAGCTGTTTCCTTGCTTGTGAGATATCACAGGTTACCAGTTAGGTAGCTCCTTATCAGATGACCATTGCTTCTGTGGTTTCAGAGGTGACAAGTATAGCTTCCTTATCATGTGACCTCAAAATTCATTCATTATAATGTCCAGATAAATCTTTTGATGTTTATCTGCGCAGAGAACACATAGATAGCATACCTGTCTGTTAGCCGATCATCAATATTTAAACTTTTATGTGATGCTATCGGCACAGAAACAAATACTTAGACTAGAATTTAAACTTCTGTTTGATGGTTATCTATATGCATTGTCACGCTGATTTATTAAGATTTTGACCCTGTTAGTCAAGTGCAAATAAAAAAAAAATTTTGTCTTGCTTGCCTTTGGGAAGTTTTCATTCATTGAAGTGTACATCCTCCTTTTAAAATTTCTGTCAAACATTTAGCTCATTGGTTTCACCTTGTTTTTATCTAATTGTTAAGTACATCTCTGATGTTAATGGTAGATTTTGTTATGCAAGATGTAAGCTGAAGACTTGTAAAACTACCTAATTGATAAGAAATAGCATGGGTAGAAAGTATTTTCTGACCACCTAGTTAGAAGTATTTGCTGTTTCTGGTACATTGTTGCATATAGTACAGTTCAAAGTGAGTATGTGCAGTGGCAGATCCAGAAATTTTCCTATGGGGGGGGGGGGGGGGCTGACTGACCTAAGGGGGGCCCCTCCAGTCATGCTTCAATGATTTCCTATATAATCAACCAAATTTTTCCACAAAAGGGGGAGCCAGGACCCCCCCCCCTGAATCCACCTATGATGTGATAGTGGTAGATTGATACTTATAAGGTCAAATACTGTATTGTACTGTACAAGTCAGACCATATTTTGGGAGTCATTTTTCGATTCTTTTAGTCTTATTTATACTTTTTGTCTGTTTGATTTTCATGGGTTTCGTGGTTCAGATGAACCATGAATTCAAATGTTTAACAAATTTCAAAATTCTACAGGTCTTCTTTGCTGAAATTGGCAAAACCACAGAATCAAATATCCACCAAAATGCAAGTTTTCCTCAATTCACGAAAATTGAAACCTACGAAAATAATTTAATATACAGTATATTTTTTGGCATTATATTTGAAGACTACATAATTGAAAGCAATCATTGATCAGTGGTAGACATTTAGGTTAGAAGGGTATCTACCCTTTTCAGTGACTTCCATCCCTCTCATCATCTCAAAATTTGTCTATTTTTTTAGTAGATATTTCCTTTCATTATAAATGTGGTAGTTTTTTTACGGAAATCCCAGATACCTTGGGAATTTCACTTTGCATTCTTGCACAGATGGAGAAGAAAGTCATTAAAAAGTTTAAGATTCTAATGAAACAAATTAAAGGCATATTTATTCACCTGCTACTCAACCTTCAAATGACCTTGAGAAGATAAATATGGATTAATGCCATTCAAACTTAAAGACATAATGATACCTTCAGACATAATCATTGAAACATTAGAGTTTTCTATCTTATTTATCAAGTACAAGTATTGATTAAAGGAGGGATTTCAAACTGGAATTTTGTTCATTGCCTTAATCTTTTTTCAGGGGGAAATGTTCAAATTGATTGATATTTTCCTACTGGGAATTCTGGGATTAAAATCTAGATGTTGACAAAAGAGGACAGATATTTGAAATTTAGATTAGTTCTTACTATATTGATGGGTTGTAATTGGAAATACTGTGCTTTCAGAGTTGTGTAAGATTATATCTTTATCGTATTTGGGTTTTTAATTAAGATTTTTTTAAAGTTGATTGGATATAAGCAAGATTTTGTCTGTTAACACAGCCAGAGAGATATAAAAACATTAATGTTTTATGTCTGATACAAGTCACAAAGGCTTCGACTGTTTTCTGCTTTATACTTTTAGCATATTAGTTCTGTGTCATGGATTTTTCAAAAGGGATATACTATAGGAGAGTAAAAAGGATATGAAATTGGTATTCATTGCCCTTCCAGTGCACCTGAAATCACCTCCAGTTTTTGGTGGGTTTTGTTTTGTTCATGTTGTATAAAAATGAATAAAACTTGTCAGAAGCTTAATTTTTTAGGGTAAGCCCTTTTCGAGACACTTTTCTGCTCCTCTCTAGATGTAGCCAGACGGATTTGTACTTCCCAATTTTGATTTGTTTAGTATTGGTAATTAAAGGCATTTACACCATTTAGTTTAATGGTTGGGACATCAAGAGCAGGGGATTTGTTCTTAAGACATGAAAATAATTAACTTATACTTTGATATTGGCTTTATTTACTAATAGAAGTGTTGAAAGTCATAATACTTAAGTTTGTGATGTACTCTTTACAACTGTAATATTACATTGACAGAAATAAAAATAAAAGAAAAAAGTAAAATCACAAAAATACTGAACTTAAAGGAAAATCAATTCGGAAAGTCCATCATCACATGGCAAAATCAAATAACAAAACGCAGTGTTCTCCCCAGGCCGTTTTAGCGCCGCGATTTTCAGCGCTATTTCAATTTCCCGCTGTCCTATTGCACTGACCGCGTCGCTATCCCGTTCAACCGCGTCGCTATATTTTTTTCGTATTTTTTAAAATTTCCCGCTTATTTTTCTTTTCGGATCACGTGATTGACTGGTTAACGATTTTTGAAAGAATTATTTCCGTTGTATTAAAGTATCTCCGCGGGAGCAGTCTAATAAATTTTACAAAATGGCGTCGTTGAGAGATCAAAATAAACAAAGATTTCAACATTGACATCTATTTAATGAATATATAGAGGCATATATGAATGAAATGAGAAGAAATAAATTGACCGCATTTCCCAACGACATTCACAAACTTGTTTAACGAACTTTGAACAAACAGATTTTAACAACGATCAAATTGGCTTCAATGAGCTAGTCTTTGAAGTATTAATTATCACCCAATCGAACTAATATCTGTTTAATCAGCAATTCTACAGTAATGAATTTTACCCTTTGAAAACAATTAAGAGGATATGATTAGAAAAACAAACCCCAAGCTGATACTAGACTTGAGAAATTCACTTTCTCGATGTCCAGCTTGGGTGAAGCCAAGTTAAACGTCGTAAGGTTAACAGAACACTGCTACATTTTTTCGCTTTATAAAGATGCCGAAACGTATGAAAGGAATGGACAGTGCTAACGGAGACATATAATACATGTCTCCGGTGCTGAAAAGTTCATTTCTAAATTATATAAGGGAAGTTTTACCCCCTTCTCTGACAACGTTGTCTCGACCATTTTTTGAACCATCTACGATTATATCATTACTTTTTTTGCGTTTACAACCGAACTGTCGAACCTGTATTGCTTGAAAGAAGCACCCCTGTTATCAAGGGATTCATTATAAGCCCGTATTTTACGATTACTTGACCATACATGGCTCTTTTTCAAATGGATAAGGGAATAAAACAAAACGAAAATTTTGTGTAAAATATATAAAATATCGATATTTGTCAACCAATCATCAATATATCTTAATTAAATATTGCTTTAGATTTAATGTAAACAGAGGATGGCTTGGATAAGGAATAATATTTAATGCTAAAAAAAGACACAGATGTAAACAGGAAGTTATGTCAGCCAGTAAGGGAGATAATTTGGGAGGGAAAGACCTAAAAGAAGTATTGTCAAATCTTGACAAACTTATCTGGTGGCATGTATTCAAATGTTTATAAAATTATCAAACAAAACCTTTAAAGGTGGTAGTTGTTTCAATTGGCATACATAATGTATTTGATTGGTAATTCACCTTTGAAATAAAAAAATCTCTTTAAAATATTTTTAAGGGATTTCTTTCATATTCATATTAATTGGAATATTTTAGCCTTTTTTTTTAAGCAAGTCTTTGATAAGATTTGAATATTATTAAAAGGGCAATTTCATTTCTTCCTTTGAAATACTATACTCATTTTTATTGAAAAGTTGTACTTTGCTAGAAATGTTAATAAAAGTAAATGTAAAAAAATACCAATCTTGTCATTGAAAACTTTCTCACAGAAGCTGACAATGACTTTATTGTTGGTCCTACATGTTCTGCAACATCACCTGTTAGTGATAAGAAATCTTCACATCTAGGCAGTCTGGTATAGACCCACCATGGAAAAGACTTCTCCTTGGGTTTTATAGACAGATGATATGAGGATTATATGTATTTACAATGGAGACAAAAAGAATTTTCTTCTATCATGTCTATATCCAGACAATAACATTAGCAAACAAAGGGGTAACTTCCATGAGCATGATGAGGACATCATTACAAGAGAAAACATCAATAGCATTATATAAGAAAAACACATAACAAATCAATTACAAACCAACCGCGTGCCGCGACAAAGTTACTGAGAATTGTCGAAAATCACGCGCTTACCACAGCGCTATCCAAAAATCCTGGGGAGAACACTGAAAACGCATCGAAAACGAATGGACAAGAACTGTCATATTCCTGCCTTGGTACAGGCATTTTCAAATGTAGAAAATGGTGGATTAAACCTGGTTTTATAGTGCTAACTAACCCTCTCACTTTGAAAACATGTTTCCTAATACCTAATTTGTTGACTTTACAGAAATAACTTGTGGGGGAGATTGAAAATGTAAAATCCATGCTCATTTTCGTCAAGCATTATCTCAATTAGAGAAGTTATTTTCAGTTCTTCCTTAATGTGAATCATTGAAAAAAAACATTGTATAAATGATATAACATATTTATTTATTTTGAAAGTTTGGAATGCATCATTAAGTTTCACACAGTTCTCTTTTTCTCTCTGTTCCCTATTGCACTGGTAGATTTTTAGTATCTGGTATCTCTACTTATAATAGAGACAAGTATCTGAATTGTAGACGTTTTTCCTTGTAAATGTAATACATGTACTATACATAACCTGTGATTTTCTAGGTTAAATATTGATATCTTACTAGTAAGTTGCTTGTAACCTAGTCCTTACCAGAGCTGTTGAAAAGCCAATTTAATTCATTCATCCATGCTTTGTGGAACAAGTACTTCTCGTTGAACTTATTACCAGTTAAAAGGAGTGGGACACCTTATGAAACAAGAACTTGTCATGGTTTAGTAAGCACTTCTGATTAAATTCCATAAAACAATGGGGACATTGAACTAGGGTGTATATGAAGGAGTATACAATGACAAGTGGGGTTAATCTTGACAATTTATATTCTGATTGTAGTAATCCCTGGTAACTGATATTATGAATATTGGGTCTGTTGATTTGTAATGTATATAAGTCGGGAAAGTCAATAGATATGAGAAAAATTGTTTGAAAATTTTCAGAATAGATTTTTTTATCAGATTATGATGACTTATAATTTTTTTTAAAGATTATAAGAATAGAATATTTAGTCAGATGTATATGATTATTTTTTTTACTAAGTGACATAGTATTTTTAATAAGAATTTACGCAATGTCCATGTTAGTGCTCTTAGGAAGTCATAAGACATTAGAAAATTTAAAGTGACTTAGGATTTTTAAGTTGTCCTTGTTTATTGTCTCTGAATTTAAAAAAAAACATGCAAAAAATTATTTGAGAAATTTTGAAGAATAGAATTTTTATTTATATAATACGAGATATGATTAATTTTTGACAGAGTGACATAAGATATTTAAGAAGGTATAATGTAGTGTCCATGCTTATTCTCTCAGGAAGTGACATGCAAATTAAAATTTATTTTAGAATTTTTAAATAATTAATTTTTTTATCATAAATGATTAATTTTGGACAAAGTGACAAGATTTTTAAAATTTGAACTTATTTATTCTCGTAGGAAGTTGATAGACATGCAAAAATGTAGTCAAAGAAATTTTTTAGAGTATTTTTTTTTTATTATCTGATATGATTAATTTTTGACAAAGTGACATAGGATTGTAAAGTAGTTATACAGTGTTGGTGTTGATTCTCTTGTGGTTCTTAGACATTTTAAGCTGACAAAGCCTGTTGCCATATGATTTATTTACATATGATGCATGTTGCACATTATATGCAATCAGTATGCAGGTTTTGGGTTAGATAATCTAGTTTGCTTGGAGAGAGAAGCTGTTATGTGACAGTGGGTGTGTTTGCTAGTGTCAGTGATAACATCAACTATTTTGGTATGACAATATGACTGTGTGTCATAGTCTAGTAACAGCAACAACATGGAGATTAAGAATAACATTGCATAATTTAGGAAATTACTGACCGTTCGAGGGCTGTATAGCCAGTCAAGGATGTTAAAAACTCCTATCATCATAGGGAATATTTGGGCAAAGAATAAGGATACATGGAATATACATTTTTTGGCAAAGGCAGCATAGAAACCTCTAATCTTTAATTTTTAGGGAACCTTTTATGAATTTCATATCCTGTAGTATTAGCAAGCTATAACTAGTTTATATTAAATTACTTTCACACAGATTTATTCTATATTTCTCATTATGATTGCTAGGAAAAAAATATTTCATTTTAATGAGGACCTTTGTGACCGCTGTTTTTTATTATCATTTTCATTGTCCCAGATAAATAGTTGTGAGTTTTAGGAACATATTTTCAATTGTCCAGAATGTATATCAAATACTGCATTGCTTAATTTCAAAACTAGGTTATATATTAATAACCTGTTTATCTATCACTTGCTTTGGAGAATTGGTTTTGAAACAATTGAACACTTGAGAAAAAATAAAGTTGAAAATCAGAAATACAGATGTATGTAACGCCATTATTATCTATCAGAATATGTCTGCAAATCACAGGAAATTGTAGCAAGTATGAAAACAAGTGTTATCTGGGTTTACATGCTCCACAGCTGTTACAGACAAGAATTGTAAATTGGTAGTGGTTTTATATAAGTACAATATACATGATATAGATTGATACATAAACAGGGGGTGGAGAGGGGGGCACTGTGCAAGCTGATTGTAAAAATGTTAAGAACATGATGATTAAGGCTTGAAGTGTCCTACAGCGTGAAGGGTAGGATATTTGATGACGATAAGGCCATGTTTGCTCGTATTTTGAAGTACTTTGTTGCTAACTAGATTGTTTTTTAGAAAGAGTGAGATATTTTGATAGTTGTGAAGGGTCAATTATGTTGAAATGGCTCTCAAATGGTTATGGGAGGGGGATGTTGTTTTTCATTACCAAATGTAAAGCAAGGTTTGAAAGATTATGGGGTATACATATTTCGTGTTTACACAAGTAGTTGTCATATTTGTCATAATTTTAACATCTGTTTATCAGATCAGCTCACATAAAAACATGCCTAACCTGATTCACCTCACAGCTCATATCTCGATGACTGCTGTGCAAAAATTTAAATTCATACATCACAGCACATGTCTTGGCTTTTAATCTGTAGAATTAATTTGTAAGGCATTGGCACTAATACATGATAATTGCTAAAGATATGAAATATCAAACTGGAAAAAAAATGTTTGTGATAATGTATGAGTTATTGTCCTTGTATCTGCATTTTTGATATTAAATGTGTCACTAAACATAAACACAGCAGAATGGTGGACAACAAAAGTCAATTATGTTTTTACGGTACTGGGGTCTATTGAGAGATTGACATATTATATATTTATCTTTTTTTTGTAAGTCTGTGTGTTGACCCTCAGGTGTTTTTTTGGGTCGTTGTGTTATTGGGTTGCTGTCATATTGAGATATACTCTGTACCTTCTTTTATTCATATTACATAGTTTGTACAATGACTGATTTTGTCGGTTAATATTTTGTGGTTAGATCACCATTATTGACAAACCTGTGTTGCATATTTCCTGTTAGTGGAATCTTGACTTTTAATAATTGTCTGTGCCTTGTTTTACCATCTTCTCAAGACTATTAATAATGTAATTGAATAAAAGTACTGCCAGACAATTCCGTTTGAAGAATTCTCGGCCAAAATTGAGAACTTGATAGCTTCTGTCTTTGAAATTAGTATTAAATAAATGTCATACAGACAAAAAGAATTCTTTCTTATAAAGACCTGTTTTTTGTCTTGTGTACACCGGCAGTATTGTGAGAACGTTGACTATAATCAGAATAGTTGTCATTCTTGTCCCAACGTTATGTAATCGGAATCAGTCATATTCACCGCAGATAACTTGGTTACGTCTGTTTTCACGGGTTTCATGGTGCTAAGATGCATATTTTCTGCATTCATGTAACATCTGCATGTGCTTACTCTCATTAGAATATTAGCTTAATTTACATGTGATGCAAGAATCAACAAGTACATCTTGATTAAATTGTTTTTCTAAAAAAAAGTTGGAAGAGAAAAAAAGATAATTATTTTCCAAGACATAAGGGTGTGTATAATGTTGAAATCATTGACAATTAAATTGGAATACATGCTTGTTTTCTCACATTTCAGATGTCTTAGGTTTTTGTGGAATTTACGGTTATAATAATGAATTTTTAAATGGTTTTGGTATGTAAAGTGAAAACTTAAACAGTATCAGTGTCAGAAAATGTTTTCACTATTGAGTTTTTTTCTATGTTATTGTAACCTATAGGAGGGCAGTAAAATTACAACACATCAGATCAGAATCATACCCTTAATATGACATTTTTACAACAACAAAAAAAGAATTTGAAATTCTACCTGATAGAAAAAAGAGCTATGTTATATATACACCCAATTCAAAGCAATGACTGTGCCAGTCCCTAACCCCTCTTACAATTATGTAAAATAGAAGAAAACTTTTTGTTGACAATAAAATGAGATCACATGCATGTTTTATCTCATTTCAGTTGTCTTAAGGTTTTTGTGAAATCTACGGTTATAATTATGAATTTTTAAAAGGTTTTGGTTTGAAAGTGAAAACTTCAACACTATCAATGTCAGAAAAGGTTTTCACTTTTTTTGAATTTTATATTATTGTAACCTATAGGAGGATGGACTACTAGAGTAACCACACATTAGATCAGATTTGTAACCTAAATATGACATTTTACAACAAAATGACAGAATTGAAAAAACACTTGCGTGTTCTATTTGATGAAAAATAAAGACTATTATATATGAGTCCAGATCAAAGAAAAAGCACATCATCTACCCCTATTTATTTTGGAAAGTTTTTACTTTGAAACTGGAGCAAATTTTAAAAAGATAAAAATTGCAACTGATACAGTGCCCCTTTAAAAGCTAACATTTAATCTATCTAGTGACTTTCACAACAACTAACGAAAAACCAGTTCAACAAAACTCAATTGGTTAATTATGAATGGTCGCCTGTTTTAATTTTCTGTTTAGGCCAACTAAAATTAATTAGTAGATTTTCATCCAAAGTTTTGAAAAAAATGGGGCGGGTGGGAGGATTTTATTTTTTAAATTTTATTCAATTTGAAACCTTCTTGTGGCGTGAACTTCATATATATGCAAGTGTTATAATTACAAAATTTAGCTTATACCATGTAAATGTTTAAACATGTATAAAGAATCTTACATAATTCTTGAATAAACATCTCTGATTTGCAACACGGACTGTTCTACATGCAATTGCTACTTTAGAAACATATTTTCAGCAAACAGTAAAACCATGGAGAAATTCTCTATTCATTTGACTATCAACTCCAAATTTATTTTGCTCTCTAAGCGATGGTTTGTAGTCCCCATAAACGTTATGCAAATGCAATGGTATGCAGCACAAGTATTATGAATGAAATGAACACTCAAACAAGTGTTGCCAGGAATAGTAAAGTTGGCGCTTTTAAGATTCTCAAGTTATGCAAGAAGTGACGCATATGTAATTACATTATAAATGGTATTTTGTGTTTTTAAACAAAAACAAAAAACAATAGCCGTAGGTAAATCTAAGGGTTTTCTAGTACACAATGTGTATGTTTGCCGACTTTTTGAACTCTTTTTTTCTACCAATTTGTTCCACGATTCTTGCACTTTGGAAATCATTTACAGCCCAAATTTGCTTACACAAAGTCAATGTATTATTAAATAAATCCACAATTTTCTGATGAAAGAAATTTCCAATTTGTGACATACTGCGATTTGCGTTTGACACAGCGTATTTAATACTCGTAACCCGAATATTTCATGCCCTTCTGGTAATCTTTCTATATTCTCCGTAGATGATTCTGTCATCATTAAGCAGCAGATTTTGTCAACATAATCGTTTTAAAGTACTCAAAACAAGAAATATGAAAATTGAAATTTTATAAACAGGAAGTTCGAATGAAACGAAATTATTGACGGTTACCGTTAACGGAAATGAACAAAATCCGGAAATCGTAAATTTTGCAAAATAAAAAAAATCGGGGCGGGACGATTTCAGAGGGGCGGGCGGGGATGAAAATCTATCAATTAATTTTAATTGGCCTTATATGGAAAAATATCCAAGATGCAGCTCACAAAATACTTGTTTTCCATTTGAAATAAGAGACATTAGAGAATTGTTAAATCAGTTTAGTACTTTCCTTCTTTTGATCTTGATGAGTTGCTTAAGAACTAGTTATCTTTTCCTGCAAAAAAAGCATGTCAAATATTTGTACCAGTTAAAAGATATACAGAGAAGGAAAGGTTCTAAAGCATTACTAGAGCGGATATGTTTTAATTACATCTGTTTTCAATTTCCAATTGTCTTTTAAGGACCATTGTTTATTACGTAATACACAATAATGACATCAAATAAAACAATCATTAGTAAAGCTTTAGTTTAAGTTTAAATGAGGAATATATCACTTAAGACGATTAGAATCTTAGTAATGACCTGTTCATGAAGTGTTGACTTAGATAGATGTACTTTGCTTCAGATCTGAAGAAAATTGTGTGATATCTGGGGAATTGTTTCTTGATTACATTCCAAGGCAAAGGGTTTTGACGGTTTGATGGTTGGTGGAATCATGTCAGGTTGTTCTGCATTATGTAATGGTGTTAACTGTTTTCTTTGCAAGGGAAGTAAAGTTCTCCTGGGGTTCATCTTTCACAAATTGTTTAAAATTATGGAAATATTTTTATACTTCCTTGTTCAAGGGGTGTGTCCTTTGGGTATATTAACACCTTATTAGGGCATTGTTCGGAAGCAAAGGATAAAGTGGTAGAAAGACAACCTAATTAGATTTTGAATTTATAAACTATAGGTGATAATTGATCTTTTGGTATCTAGAATAGGTATCTGTTGTCTTAAATTGTGTCCGCGCAGAGACTGTATTTTAATTGCATAGTAGTTAGAAATAGCAACGATGTAAAACTATAATCTTAGCTTGCAAAAGGTTGTGCTTCTCTCTGGAAAACTCTTGCTTCCTCTTTCAATAAAAACTAGCTGCAATAATATCCAAGAGTACTGAAAGTGGCATTAAACACTAACTATCAATCAGGCAATCAACACGGTTCTTTAATCTGTATTTATATCCCTTTGTCCAAGGTGATATTGCTAGATACTGATTGATTGTTGTGTGGCATTTGTAGCATGCTTAAATTGATCAGCACAAAACAAACAAATTATCTAAGACCGTGAAGTTAGGTGTTCAGGAATGGTGAACAGTTTCTACCCTTCAAGAGGTTCAAGAGGTTCATTGTTGCTGAGATAAAATAACAAACAAGTGACATTTAATTGTCAACCATTTAATATGGTAGCAGTATTTATCTCATAATCACAAGTTCCAACGCAATGGTAAAAAAAAAAAATAACAATTAAACGAAAATTGTTTGGAAAAGTAACAACAATGAAGGGAACATGACAAGCGTCATCTAGCAAACAGAAACTGATGCTTGAATCGAAGCTACTTTTCTGGTTCAAAATCATAATATTTTTTCTTTCCATTTCAGATCACATCATTATGAAGTTGTCTGTTGTCATCGACAAACGTTTGTTTGTATCCACTAACTTCACCTTCTTTGATTGTGAGGTACACAGTGATGATGCGTAAGTATATCTTATTGATTTTGTTATATGGTGGAGGACAGGAGGCTATTTTGGTTGTTAAGAAACTTTATTATGCTTGTCAGGCTACTGTTCTGTCGTTGACTAGGATGCAATGGTGTAAGTTTTTACAACATTCTCCATTCAAGAAAAAGAAAGGAAAATTGGTCTTTGCTAAAAACTTATAACATTTGTGGTTCACCTATTCCCATCAAATCCTCTAAAAAATTAGTACAAAACAAATAATAATGAATTCACAGTACAGATTGGCCCTTTGGACTACTTTTATATAATTTATAATTGTATAATATTATGTAAACATATTTTTTGTTGTAGTCTTTGTAAGTGTTAACAATATGCCAGACAGTCCCAGACTTACTTGAATTATAACACAAAGCAATAGTTTATTGGTACTTAAAGTGTTGACATAAATTGAGGAAATAGGGTTTATTTTATCATATATTTCATTTCATGTTCATAAGATAAAAGATTTGTATTTTCCTTTCTTTTGTCAATTACAATCAAGTTTAGCAAAGAGAGTTCTTCCTGTGTTTTAGTTGACAGACGTGATCTTGCAGTAAGGGTCAATTACAAGCGGAGTTCTGTACTTGTTGGTATCCTGAAAGTTGATATAAATAGGCTAGATACTGCATGATAATACTTGCTCTTAGCTTCTTTTTTTAGCACACTTTGTTCAAAGGAAAGCCAGTGTGAGCTTTTGTGATCACTTTTTGTCTGTCTGTCTGTGACATTCATCATTAATTTTAAAGAAATATTCTCTGCTGAAATTACTTGGTCAGTTGGATCAAATTTTTGCCTGCATTACTTTAAGATGAATTACTTTAAAAGGTGTTTTCAATAACCCTGTCACTAGAGCAAAGTTGGGGCTATTGCTCAAAAAGGACATAGTGCTTTAATTTAAAAAGTCTAAAAATCCAGAAATCCTAAAATATTCACCAACCAACATAACTACTACAGTAATTTTAGATAGACATATTTGTCAGTGTTGCAAAAAAATTGTCTAATTCACTTATGGTCTTATATATACCATCATGATTTGGACAATGAAGTTTACCGTTTGGCTTTTTTATATAATGGATGAATTGATAATAGATTGAATGTTAGCTAATAGTTTATCATACTAGTTTAGGATAAACTTGTAATTTTATGAATGACAGTTTCTTTAAGTCACATTCAACCTTACTCAACAAAAGTAAACGATCATATCATAACTATAGACCAGACATTGAATGACTCAGAGTCAATAACCAATAAATTCTGTTGTCATTCAGAAACCCCTTCTCAAAGTGTTAAGACATGCAAGGTAAGATTAGGTATTTCCTGAAGGAGTTAACCTAAAGTTCAAACTTACGCTGCAGTCGCCCAGAATGTCATTGATAATTTTCTGTGTTCAGGGTGTCTAGGTAAATATTTGTACACCTGTCTGTTACCTTTGGATTGTGATATAATACAATGTTTTTATCGGTTTTTCGTTAATCTATGGAGGTTAATTTTTTTAATTTTTTTTTCATAAGGTTTTTGATGCATAGCTACATGTTTTTATCAGTTTTCATTACTCTATGGAGGTTATTTTTTTGTTTTATTTCTCATAAGGTTAAGTTTTTTGTGCATTGTGCTATTTGTCAAAAATGGAACCTTGACCTAAATGGGTCATGTGATGGTTCCCACCCCCTTTATTAAAACACCTAGATTGTAACAGGATAAATCAATCTCAAAGCTTAATTGTGTATTCAAACCGTTTGAAGAAAATTATAAAAAAGTTCTTTCAATTCATCTGACCGTATGTATGCAAACCTTTTGAATTTAATTGTACATTAAAACATGAAAAGATAGGTAACTAGACTCAAATGTCAAAATGCAAATTTGCATACAAACAATGAGATTTTTGTTAACATATTATATTTGGAAGTGATGGATCCATTTTGTCATTTTACCAAGTTGCCAAAAGCCAGAGTTAAAGGTGATACTCGTAAAAAACAAGTCTTTCTCCAGGTTTTTAACCGGATTTTTGTGACAAAAATGTCGGTTATTGATTTGGGGATGTACGGCGGGCGGCCGGGCAGGCGGGCGTCAATTTAATGTTGTCCGTGCATTAACTCATGAACCGTTCAACCAAAGCTTTTAAAATTTTAATATGTTATTACTGACAACTATACGAAGGTCAAGTTCAATAATGGCGATTTTGACTTTTACCGTTCAGGAGTTATGGTTCTTGAAAGGCGGCAATCAAATGTTGTCCGTGCATTAACTCATGAACCGTTCAACCAAAGCTTTTAAAATTTTAATATGTTATTACTGACAACTATACGAAGGTCAAGTCTAATAATGGCGATTTTGACTTTTACCGTTCAGGAGTTATGGTTCTTGAAAGATTGAAAAATGGAGTTTTCAGTCGTGTCCGTGCATTTACTCATGAACTGTTCTACCAAAGCTTCCCAAATTTAAATATGTTGTTACTGATGACAGAATGGAGGTCAAGTTCAATAATGACGATTTTGACTTTTACCGTTCAGGAGTTATGGTTCTTGAAAGATTGAAAAATGGATTTTCCAGTCTTGTCCGTGCATTTACGCATGAACTGTTCTACCAAAGCTTCCCAAATTTTAATATGCTGTTACTGATGACAAAATGGAGGTCAAGTTCAATAATGACGATTTTGACTTTTACCGTTCAGGAGTTATGGTTCTTGAAAGATTGAAAAATGGTGTTTCCCGTCGTGTCCGTGCATTTTCTAATGAACCATTCAACCAAAGCTTTTGAAATTTTAATATGTTGTTACTGATGACCAAATAGAGGTCAAGTTCCATAATGACGATTTTGACTTTTACTGTTCAGGAGTTATGGTTCTTAAAAGATCGTAAAATGGCGTTTCCATTCACGTTGTTGCATTTACTCATGAACCATTCAATCTAAGCTTTTCAAATATTATTATTTCAAAATGTTGATACTGATGACAAAAAGGAGGTCAAATTTGATATTGATGATTTTCACTTTCACCATTCATCAGTAATGGTTTTTTGTGATATTGCCAGGACACAAATAAATGTAAATAAATCCGGTTTGCTGTCGTTGTGACAGCCTCTTGTTATTTTATGACAGAGTATCATTGTTAAATATAACAGCATTTCTAGCACCTCATATAGCCAAATATTTTTGCCTTCCAAATTTTTTGCTCCGATCGTAATTTATTAATGTTAATCTCAAATAGTACTATGGAATGCATTATATTCAGTATGTTTGATTTTGATAGTAGTACACAACACCAATGTCATTGACAATGTAAATTATTTTACAACATTAAACTGTTTAGGACACTTTGATATTGTCAACTTAATAATGTTTTCTCCCTGATAGCAGGAAATTGCTCCTGATTTAATATGATTGATTTTTTATTTACACAGATATTATGTGTCCAAATTAGCCAATATTTGCTCCGTAAAAACTCTCCGCAAATATAATGATGCTTCTTTACAAGTTTTGACACTGATTAATAAGCCATGGAAATAATTATAGCCTTTTCTGTATTAGATCTATTGTCCTTTAAATCTTGGGCAACTTTTTTAATATGATTAATTTGACGGAGATGATAATTGTATCGTAATTGCTATAAATTGTAATACTACAAGATAAGTAACTTGATCAAAATTTCTCTTATTATATTGATTTGGTGTATTACATGTCTTACTAAGGTTTCATTTACAAGAACTCTTTTGAAAGGGTATACACATTTATACTGACTGAGATATCATAAACTGTATACAGATTTATAAAAATTCATGTCTGAGTGCTTTGTTCATTAAGGTCCAGAATAATTGTGGTCTATGTATGTTAAAGTGTCTTGGTATATCTTCAAGACATCAGCTGACCTAAACTAATAACCAACAGTACGGAATGAACCTTTACCTGAAATTAATTGAAATAATTGTAGTTCTGTGAGCAGACATTATGGTATTTAAGGATGTATATGACCAAGTATTATCAGTATGAAAGTTGTATAATTTTGTACATTACTAAACCAAACTTTCATCAAATGTTTTGATTTTTTTGGCAAAAGCAGGAAAAAAGATGATCAGACAAATTTACATGAAAAAAAGCTATTTTCCAAGTAACTGCTGACAAGGCATGCATAGCAAAAATGACAACCACTTTTCTGACCTGATTTTTAAACATGAAATGTTAACACTTCTGACAAGACATCAAGACATGAAATTCTTTTATGGACCAGACAGTCACATAATAAGTGTGATGCAATTTACAGATGTACACTTGTCATTTAATAAAGTTTAGATTGATATGCATTTTGTAAATTAACAGAAAGAATTGTCACAAATATTTGACATTCTACACTTTACAGCTAGAATGACCAAAGATGTATCAAGTTTTCAGACTTTCCCTGAAATTTTGTAGACTTACAGAAAGATTGTCACAAACAACTGAAGATACATCAAGTTTTGAGACTTGCCTGAAAATTTGTAGACTTTTAGATAAATTGTCACAAATATTTGACATTCTACACTTTACTGCTAGAATGACCAAAGATGTATCAAGTTTTCAGACTTTCCCTGAAATTTTGTAGACTTACAGAAAGATTGTCACAAACAACTGAAGATACATCGAGTTTTGAGACTTGCCTGAAAATTTGTAGACTTTAAGATAAATTGTCACAAATATTTGACATTCTACACTTTACCGCTAGAATGATGAAGATGCATCAAGTTTTAAGACGTTGCTTGATTTGATTTTGTCCTAATATGGTGGGACTGTTAGGAAATCTGTCACACAGATATGACAGTTCACACTTTAAAGCATTTGGGACAGACGCACATGACAATGATAAATTAGAATTTAAGCTGACAATTGTTGCTTAGGGTTGATTAGAGAATTGAACTGGAATTGGCCATTGAAACAGGATGCCTCTGAAAATCTTTGCATAGGCTGTTACTCTGATAGTATTGATAGAAGACACAACGCCAACTGTTGCTCATGGTTGATTAGAAGATTTAACAATTCAATAAATGATTAGTGATTCACTCTTGTTCTGATGCAGAGTTTTTTTCCTTGCAATTAATTTACTCCAATTTATAAAAGAATAAATCACAATTTGGCGGCAATCAATCAGCCATCTTTGTTTTATTTATATGAAGGAATGGTAATAAAAGTATTAGTATCTGGTGGTATTAAAGTGTTCTTGGTTGAAATCAAGCAATTTCAGTGACAGTTTGAAAAGATAAGGCAAGAAGAATCTGGAATTTATTCAAAAACTAGGACTCCATGTCTATAATACCAGGGTTTTTGCAATACTTTTATGTTTGTCTCATTTGGATTGGCAGCTTAATGACATTAATGACTTACAATAAAATGACTTTAGATGCAGGTTGCATTAATTTAGATAGGAATATTAAAATTTAATGGAAAAAAATATTAAAAATAGAAAATAGGTTTTTCTAGATAATTTTTTTCTTTTATTTAAGAAACATGATAATCTTTGACATTTTATGACATTAAATCTTTTGAAAAAACCTAGTCAAAAGATTAAAATTAATATTGAAATCAAATATATTGTAGGATGATATAAAAAAAAATGTAAGACATGTATGAAGATATGTGGAAACCTGAGAAGCAGAACTAATCATGTTTTTGACATATATATGCTAATTCTTAAGTGATTTATGAAATTTTAATAATCGAACAATCTGGTTAATCTGGATTCTGAATTCAACTTTCGAAACTGTCTTTACATGTATCGTAATTTCCAAAGCTTAATGAGAATAATCACTCAGACTGCTAAAAAAACAAAAAAATGAATCTTTCCCTAGATAGTTGGTCTAGACTTTGGTACATAAATGAATATATTCATTATTAGGTGTTTTAAGCCATTAACAAGTAACTCTGTCCCACAGCAATGAGTTGTCACCTATTTATTGTTCTATTAGTGTAAGTGGTGGTTTGGGAATTACTGTTTATAACACTTTTTTGCGGAAATTTGACTTTATTATTCTTTCCACTTTCTTATGCCTTCCCTTGTCTGGCTTCCAATTTGCACTTCTGGATTCAATTGCCGCAAATTTGGGAAATGTTATGTATAATAATGAATAAAGAATCTATTATATATTTGGTGAACTTGTTTGTCTGTCTGTTATAAAAGTGCTTCTCTTTGAATATAGACTTTTAGCATGCTATGAAAGTACCTGCACATATGAAATTGCTCCTAACTTTCACAGAACGAGAAACATTGATAAAGATCATCCCCTTAATCTCCATTTGGATTGTTTGATAGGGTAGAAGTAAAAGTGCAATCAAAGCCTCAATTTAAATGTACAGTTTATTGATAGGGACCTATTGCTATTATTTACTGTTATAGTAAATCACAAATAAGAGCTTCACTAAAATGGCCCCTAAAATGCACAGTATATTGTTAAGGTGTATGGTAAACCACTTAGATTGTTGACTCTATGGAAAATGACAGTACAAGCCTCTAACTAAATGTACAATATAATGCTAGGGTGCTTTGTAAATTGCTTCTAGAGTTGGCTAGAGTTTATCTAAGTTGGATTGCAATTGAGAGGAATATCTGACGTAACAGTTCTGATGTATGAGGATACACAAATTAAAAAAAGTAGTAAAAATTATGAATTTAAAAAAAACTCTAAAACCTCAAAACATCTTAAGTGCAAAACAGATAGTAAAAATAGAGAATTATTACTGATACTTGTAATTTTATACTGATAAGAAAATAATGATAGGTCTGTGAAGCAGTTATATACATCTTCTCTAAGAGCAATTTAAAGATTTTTACAGGCTGTCCATCAATCATACAGACTTTAAAATGATACTTTCATTATAATCAATAGGAACCATAGACAAAAACATATCACTAATGTAGTTATCATAATAGACACAGGCTTTTTTTTTATTTTATAGATAAACCCCGGAAAACAGTAAAAATAATATTTTTCCAAATGATGTGGTAACGATTTAATCAAAAACAGACATTAGTTATTAGTGTATATGTTGAAATTTGTTATTTAATCGAGCTGGGATACTAACCAGACTCTCTGTAAATGTTTCCACAGAAAATTGGTTTGTAAGGTGATGCCCATTATAATGTTTTTTACATATATCAATGTTGGTATAATAGATCCAGCTCTGAGCATAGTGATTTAACACAAATCTATAGGAATTGACCTGGTTTTGTCCAGAATATGTGTGGTGATATATTTGCCACTGTACATATAAATTACAATGTTTTAATCAGATCCTTAGAATCATGCAAAAGTTTATCTCATAGGGTGTATGCAAAGTGGCCCCTATGCATTAATTTAGGCCCCATCCTTTCAATTTATAATTTCCTTTTAGCTGTGTATTAGTCCTCATCCTTCAATAGTCCATCTCTCTGCATCAAAAATTTCTAGATAAAACACAGGGTTGACAACAAGAAATTACAATGCAAACTTTTATTTTGGTCTTATTTGTTTGAAATAAAATTTAAAAGAATGGACAACAAGTGTTTTCAACTTAGATTTGTCTGTTCATGCTTACATAACTAAAAAGGCTGCTAAAACAATTTTGATACACCTACATACATTTGAAACAGGTAACTCCAAATTTTGATTTAGGTGGATATTGATCGATAATTACAGAGGGCGGACAAGATTCTAATTAAGTATGAGTGATTGGTGTTTGCTTAATGACAATTGTCCAAATTAGAAATTAAAGAAATAACATGGTTAACAAAATAAATATACATCTTGTATGTAAAATTTTCAAAAAATCATGTTTTTTCTCTCTTCAGATGTTACAAGTGTAGTCTGAGCAAGTTCAACTGTACATGGTGTATCAAGAACCATATGTGTACATATTATCCACTTCAGGATTGCAGTGAGACAGATGAATTTGTAGCAGCTTTGAATGTAAGTTGACGTCTGCCACCTAAAAGAGTGGGAAATCTTAAAAATGTATATTCTAATTTTAAGTCAAATCTTAAGTAGATTGAATACAATTGAAGGATTTATCTTAAAACAGGAAAGTTGCTAATAGATCTGCAAAGAGCTATCAATGATACTAGACAATGAATCAGTATTCAAAAACTTTGCATTAAAGATCAGTCTAAAGACCAAGAGGGATTTCAATAAAGCAATGTCCTTGACTTTTTTCTTCTATAAAGAGCATTAGTTATTTTAACTATTTGAAATTATCAATTGTCTGTCAACCTAAGACTTTCTGTGTAAAATGTAAAATAACAAAAATATAGAACTCCAAGGGAGATTCTAATGATTGAAATCAAAAGCTGAAACACATCAAAGGAATGGAAAACAACTGTCATATTCCTGACTTGGTACAGACATTTCCTTATGTAGAAGATAGTGGATTAAACCTGTACTTGAGTACCTGGTTTTATAGATAACTTAACCTCAAATTGTCTCTTATATACATATGCAAAATATTATCGCAATATGTGAAAATGTCTGTTGAACAGAAATGCCTTGCACGAATTCTAGATTCTTATTTTCAACAAAGTATACATGTCAATAGTTATCGAAGGTACCAGACTTATAACTTAATATGCCAGATGAGCTTTTCGTCTACATAAGACTCATCAGTGAGGCTCAGATTAAAATGGTTAGAAAGCCAAACAAGTTTTAAGTTGAAGAGCATTGAGGACCGAAAATTCCAAAAAGTTGTGCCAAATACTGTTAGGGTATTCAATGACTGGAATAAGTTTTTCGATTTTTTTCATACTTTTGCAAACAGTAAATTAAAATAAAATGACCACATAATTCAAATATACCCTCACATTTAAAGAATGATAATACGAAAACATCTTTTAGACTGTTTAATGTCACTGTATATTGAAAATTTCAACAGTAAATAACAAGAAGACTTTTATTTCTACAGAGTGGAGGATTTTTACATAAGCATACAGTAGGACCTGAAAAATGTCCCAGGATAAGTAAAGGACATCCAGAAATACTGGTACCCTCTGGAAATTACAAGAAAGTTGTCCTATTTGCGCATAATCTCAGGGTAGGTTATTTGATATCAATCAAGGCAGATTTTTAACTTGATTGGTTGTTTCCCTTGTATATTTGTTATTAAAAAAAGTGTTCATGCTTCTGTTTGCGGCCAAACTTGGCACATTATATCAAAATTTAAAAGTTAAAATAGTCATTTAAGTTGAAAATGACTAGGAAAACATCTTTTTTGTGCTATTTTTGAACATCAAATTTCCAGTTTTATATATAGAAAAAATTGTTTTAAAAAAATCAGTTTTTCTTCCTATGAAAGTACAAAATGTTTTGCTATTAATCTTTGAATATAAACCTTTCAATTATTTCTTTCGTAATAATATGTAGTTAACCTGAAAATTCTTTGATTGCAAATGGTTTAATTTTAGATGTTTCTGCTGAGATTATACAAGTTTTTGTTTTGATTGTTTTTCAGGCTTTTCAGTACCCTATCTACTGTTACTTCAGCATAGGATCTGGAAGAACTGTTACAGCTCGTCTAATATCACACACAGAGTCAGAAAAGATCGTAGAATGTGAAAATACTGAGGTATGGCCCCAGGCTTTTACCATTCGTACAATTTAAATGTCAAACCAGAAGAAAAACATGTTATTTTACCAAAAACATTTAGCACAAGTTTTTTTAATGTATTAGGCCTTTTTTTTTTAATTAGTTGGTTTACGGACAACTAGTGTCAAAGGTTAGGGTCGGAGGAGGTAAAAAAAATAAAAATAAAATAGCAATCTTAGATTTTTTTTTTGTTCACGTATAACTGTTCTGAAAAATTTGAGTCGGAGGAAAAAAAATAAAAAAAATGCTGTTCATTCATGACATTACAGGGGTTGAGGAGGAGAAATAGTTTAGCTCTTATCTTGATATGCTTTGCATTTGATGGATGGATGGTCAATTGTTGTTTAATGTCTAGTGGCTAATCAGATGCATAATTAGGATGAGAATATGATAATGAGAAATGAAATGCTAAACTGACACACTGAGCCAGAATTTAAATGTGCTAGCTCACAAGGTAACAGTTCCCCCAAAGATATGTTACCTTACCCAAACACATTATTCTGACTCCTTTAATAATTGCAATTGCAGCGTGCTTGGCGAAGAAGCAGCAGATACCAATTTTTAAGTCTTTGATTTGACCGGGTCAAGGTTCAAACCCAAGATCTCTCACTCTCCAGGTGAACACAATACCATCACATTTAAGGTGCACCTGGTCTTCACGTATGAATATATGTGCATGTTTGACCCAAAAATCTTTTGAGGACAATATACTTGACATAAACAAATTTCTTTGATTTATGAAATGTTTGATAATCAACTGTGTTCATGATCCTATCATGCTGATGAAGAAATAGCAATGTACCAAAGTTTGACTAAAACACATATTTTGTACAGACAAGAAATTTGTTAGCATCTAAATTATGCATGAATCCCGTTCGCTGAAAAGTGGAAATGGTGGCAAAGAAATAAAAAGTTGAGATCAATGTTTTATTTTCAACAGGTACCTTGACAATGGCAACATTTTCATCAGCCATATTGTCGAATATGGCATCGCCGATTGTTTGCTTAGGTTTGCATTTGATAAAAGTGCTCTCAGTACGTTGACCATCAAAGTTAATATTCAACTGAAAGTAGATGAAGCCGTCAGACTCCATGGTCCTCCCTCGTTGGGTTTTTGAATTCGTCTGCGTCATTTCGAAGCTTTTCAAAATACGCCGTTCACTACAAACGCTTTATTGACACAGACAAAACGTTTTGGAACGCCTCGGATTTTTTTATTCACAGCACTCGAAAAATCGGGTCGGCGGAATAAAAAACAACACGAAATCAAAATTTTAATTTTATTTCACTTTTAAACAAAATCGGGTCGGCGGATCCGTAAACCAACTAATTAAAAAAAAAAGGCCTTATTTTGCACAAAATATTTGTATCATGTTCATATATCTGCATGTATACATCTTAATGAATTGTCATAGAAGTTTCAATATATGGTATCAATATTTACACAAATGTCAAAAAGTATTTGGTGCCATACATGACCAAGACAAAATTACATATATAGTTTAAGATTAAAAGAAAATGTACCTTGTTTTGTTGTAGTTGAGTAATGAATTACAAAGATTTTATTTATAAATTGTGTTTTGTTAATCTTGTACTTATTTACTTTCAGTTTTCCTATATTGAGAATACACAAACTTGGAATGTACCATTCAAAATAACATGGGGTTCCAAAGACTTGAACAAGCCATTTGATAATCCTGGAGATGTTCAAGGTAAGTTTATACTAGTAGCGTCAATAGTCGACATGATGTGTACATATAAAGATAAGGAGATGTGGTACCATTGCCATTTAGACAATTCTCAAAAGATTAAATACATAAATATGAATTACAGATCAACTTACACACTTAATCAGAAAAAAATTATTGGATTATATAGCTTTTTTTGACGAACACTAATTTTGATCGCCGAGAAGCTTAATATTTCATTAACAATAGAACTTGATTATAACGTCCAGCTGATTTTTACAGAGTTATCTCCCTGTAGTGTTATATACCACCTTACCCAGTATATATTTTCAGTTTTTACTGTTTTAGTCCACATGATGCATACTTACATGGTTTATAAGATTAATTTGTGTTATTAATTTTTTCAATTTTTTACAGTGAAGATGTATAAATGTGAGATGATGGGGAACAATTGTGGATCGTGTTTGATCATCCCCACAGATTACAATTGTGGCTGGTGTGATTCTAGATGTAGTATTCAGGGCGATTGTAGAGACTCCATCTGGTTACATAGTTCTTCTACATGTCCTAACCCTAAGATCATTAGCGTAAGTATAGAGGATATAGTATTGAGATTGTCATCTTCAAGGACGGGAGAGATTTCAAGATGGTAAATCAAGGGAGATTTATAAATGAAAGTAGATTTCTATTCAAAACTTGTAAGCACCAGATCACTGCTTTTTGACTGGCAGTTGATTTCAAAATATTTCATTTTTGTTAAAGTACCTGATTGAAACAACTAAAAAAAGTATTATCATAGTCAAAAGAATGTCCTACTGTCATAATAATGGAAAACAACAATTTTGGTATAAACAAAATTTTGGTATAAACATAATGTTGGTATAAACAAAATTTTGCTATAAACAAAATTTAAGACATACTCAGATTACAGTTGTACAGCAAATTTAAAATTTCATTTGACATATAAAATATCTTAGTTTATTTGCTTAAAAATTATATTCATAATAGTGGTATTAAAAGTTCAACGGATCCTTCTCTATTCTATAGATAAATCCAGTATCGGGTCCAAAGGATGGTGGAACAGAGTTGACAATCATAGGAGAAAATTTAGGCAGAACATATGCAGATATTGTCAGTTATGTTGATGTTGCTGGAATTTCTTGTTCACCACTCAGAGATAAATATCAGCCACCTAGCAGGTTAGTAGAATTTAGACCCCCAAAAAATGATTTTAATGTTCAAATGCAAGTTGAATGTTTTGTGCATGTATTTTACATCATTTTGTAAGTCTTTTTATTGCAATAAAAGTTATAAAGATCAAATTTGACCCATATATAAATAAAGAGACTTTTTATGATAATACTGTTTAACAAAATCACTTGCTATTGGGATAGTAAGTTTTATTGGAGTTTGTTGAAACTAAATATCATAAGGCATATTTTACCGATGATTTATTATGCACTTTAGAATATCAAGACATCTCTGCAAAAAATAACTCTTGGTCCAGAATGTTTCCATTATAACAGACATATTGAAGCTAGAATTTCAAAATTCAGGTACATAATCCATTAAAAAAACAAAAAGCACTATTATAATTGCAATCTTATCTGACCATCAATAATTTTAGAATTGTTTGTGAGACTGGTGAATATTTTGAGGCATTCCAACAAAGAGGACCCGTCCGAGTCACAGTCAATGGACAGTATCTAGCAGAATCCAAACAGATATTCTCTTATGTGGTATGTGTATAATCAGTTTGAATAATGAATAAGCTAGAATTATCTTTCTTTGGAAATGACCTATAATGTTGAGAACTAAACTAAAACAATGGGGAAAGGATGTTGCAATTAAAGTCACGTATTTTTAATTAATTCGTTTTCATGGGTACCATATTTTGTGGATTAATGAACAACTGATTTCGTGGATATTTGATTTTATGATTTTGCAAAAGTTTGCTTACAAACCTGTTGTTGAATATTTTGATTTGCCTCTTATTCATACCCAAAAAATCCACTAAAAATTTAGTAGGTATCTTATGATTGAAATGGATTAACAGTATAGCTGTATAAGATACAAAATTAGAAGCATTATAGTGGCATACAGATTATGTGAGATAAAAAGTGTTTAACCCTGGATGTTACCTTTATTCAAGCTAATCTGGCCAAAACCTGTCAATCTATCTATGTTAACCTTTTAGAAGTAATTTACTATTATTATTATGTATTATGTCATGTTTCATTAAGACTTGTTTAAGGTGGTACCTAACACTGCAGGGAGATAACTCTGTAAAATCAGCAGAACGTTTTAATGATGTTGTGTTCATAAGGGAATATTAAGCTTCTCAATGATCAAAATAAGTGTTTGTCAAACTGCTATATAACCAGTGTAATTTTTCTGATTAAACGATTGGTTCAAATTTTTTGAAATTTTTATATTTTTGTCAAAGGGTCAAAGTAAATACTTTGTCAAAATTTTAAGAAAATTAAACGAGCCAAATCAATTTTAGTTAAAGTGTTAGGTACCACCTTAAAATGTATTTTGTTGATACTTACAGACACCTAACATAACCAGTTTATCACCCACCCAAGGAGCCATGTCAGGAGGAACTGAGATCACCATCACAGGACAGTCAATGAATGCAGGGACTAACATATCAGTCTCTATAGATAATATACCATGTACTTTGATCAAGTAAGTAGGGATTTTGTAATCTCTTTCAATCCCTTCTTTTGTAGAGCTTATATGAGTTTGGAATTGGATGTAATATTCCTGTGACATGGAAAAGGACCACATTTGATACCGATTGTTTTAGTCTCAAATTTTCATGATATTTTGATGTTTTAATACATTGTAGCCTACAAATGTATATCTTGGTCTTAAAGATTATGACAGCCATTTACCTACTGGCCACTTGGAAAAAAATATGCAAAGAACTTTCAATCGGTACCAGAGGGACATTCAAACTCATAAGTCAAAAATAAACTGACAACACCTTGGCTAAAATAGAAAAAGACAAACAGACAAACAATAGTACACAAAATACAACATAGAAAACTAAGCAAATTATTTCCATATTACTTATTTTTCAACTTCACTGTCAAAGTGACTCATTTTACTCATAAAATGAATATAGCTGAAAATGTATTCTTAAATGAGCAAGGATGAATCCCTTGTTGCATATTCATTGCATTTGAAGCAGATAGGTAAAGACTGTTTGTCTGTATGAATTTAACATTTAGGATTTTATTAGTTGATGCCGCCTTTTTACAAACACAACTAGTTGTGTCTTGTATGGACTTAAGAAACTAAATTGATCGATAATTAGCAGGCGTTATTGTTTTAAAAATACACCCAAAATGTAATCTATGAACAATGTTTGAAATGCAATCAATAATTAACACCTTTTGAGATAGAAGATCATAGAATGGTTGTGTTTTTACAACAATCAGCTGATTGACATCTTTATGACCTCGAGGCTTAAAATAGAATATGGGAAACTTTACCTGTGTACACATCGAGGCCTTTTTTATAATCATATAAACATGAAAGAAACTGTTTTAAAACTTTATTTAAATAACACAGAAGTAAATGTGAAATAATATAAAAAAATATGATGCATTCAAGAAAAATATACTTACCAAATTGCTGTTTCCGGTCAAAAATCTCGTCAGTTTTAAATAAGCATATCTAGCTGGCGATTATTTTCTATGCAATTAACCGAAATGCCACTTGAGGGGCTATGCATATAACCGTACAATTTAACATTAGATGAATGGGAAATGGTTTTGTGCAGGAGAAAAGTATGCAATTAACCGAATTATGCTATTAAGCGGTATGCAATTAAGTGGAATCGACTGTATAACATTAATAAAATGACATTTTGAAAATTTATTGTAATGTTCAATTTGTTGATTTTTAGGAAAACACGAGACAATGTGATCTGTGCGACACAAGCTTCAAACAAAACAAAGATCGGGAGTCTTACCATGACCTTTGACTTGCAGACAATAAAAAGTCCTTTAAAATTTACATATATGGAGGACCCAGTCATTAGTAATGCAAAACCTTTAAAAACTATCAAAAGGTATGTTTTTGTTTTATTTGAATTATAACACATGAATTATTTACATATTTTATTTTGCTAATTTTGTTATGCCCCACCTACGAAAGTAGAGGGGCATTATGTTTTCTGGTCTGTGCGTCCGTCCGTCTGTCCGTTCGTTCGTTCGTTCGTCCATCCGTCTGTCCGTTCGTTCGTCCGTCCGTCTGTCCCGCTTCAGGTTAAAGTTTTTGGTCAAGGTAGTTTTTGATGAAGTTTAAGTCCAATCGACTTCAAACTTAGTACACATGTCCCCTATGATATGATCTTTCTAATTTTAATGCCAAATTAGAGTTTTTATCCCAATTTCACGGTCCACTGAACATGGAAAATGATAGTGCGAGTGGGGCATTCGTGTACTGAGGACACATTCTTGTTAGTTTGAATAATAAAAAAGGTGGAATTATCTCCCTTTGAAAATAACCAATGATGTTGAGACTGGTTATAGTTGAAAAATGCTTCATACATTTTATTTTAACAAAATTATTCCACAACAAGATAATGACTGCATTACATGCTTACTTGTATTTAGCAGAATTTGATAACTAAAATAAGATAAGATGTTGCCTTTTTACAAACACAACTAATTGTGTCTTGTATGGACTTAAGAAACGGAATTGATATAACATTAATAAAATGACAATAAGATAACATAATTTTGAGTAGGATAGTTTCAACTGTGGAAAAAATGGCAAATCATTACAAAAATGAAAAAAAAATGGCCATCTACTATGCAAGTCCTTGTAGCTATTTATATTTATTTAGCATATATTTAACATTATTTTTATTATTATACTTTTAGTGGAGGTATGCCTGTCAATGTAACAGGTCAAAGGTTACATATCATTCAGAATCCAAGAATAGTTTTCTGGGGAGATAACAAAGAAACATTCGAAGGGGTAAGGTTCAAAGAAATATTAGGGAATGGTATTCAGGTTCTTGAATTTCATGTTTAATTTTTTTTTATTTGATATGAAACATCTTCTTTTCAAATATGTATCAATATTAATAAAAGCAACATTTCAGTTACATATGAATAAAAGAGATCATTTCAATTACATATATAAATTTAAAAAAAAAACGTTTCAATTACATTTAAATAAGGAAAAAAAATGTTTCAATCTCATCAGAAGAAAAAAATCATTTCAATTACAAATGCACATATAAGTATAAAAACAAAGATTTCCATTACATGTTAATAAAGAAAATATCTATATTGGGTGTTTTGAACCCAATAGTTAAGAAATGTGAATAGGAAATAGGACTATATTCATGAAAAGTTATCTTCTGCTGAAAAATGTTGTTGCTGATAATACATTTTTATCGTAGGATTGTTACAAGGGTTCAACTGTACAAGAAATGACCTGCTGGACACCATATGTCGCCATCAACTTTACACATCGTAGAAAGAGATCAGAAGAACAGGAAAAGACCCCATCCATTGTCTTAGAGTATGGTTTTATGTTAGATAATGTGAAAGCCTATCAGAAATTTGGTAACATCACAGTCTATCCAGACCCTGAATTTGAAGCATTTAGTCCCAGTACCAAGATATTCTCAGGTGGAAGAACTAATGATTTTCTTACAATTGGTGTAAGTTTAATTTTGTGATATGATATAGACATATTAACACTTGTATGCAAATTTGTTTGGCATTCCTGAAAACCACATTTATTCATGATTTAAAAGTTATGGTTACATGACATCAGAAGGTGTCAGAGAGAGATCAAGGGTTATTTCGAGCATATTCAGCTAAATACCCAATATTGTAAACAATGGTTTTGATATTTTTGGTATGGTTGAAACTTTTTGTTTGTCTTTGCTACTTATGATAACCCTGCAATGTATTTCAAGTGAAACATATACAGAATTTATTAATATTGTTGAGCATTCATGTTAAATCTTTTGTCTTTCTTTTTCTGCTATTTATGTTGCAAATATGATAAGGTACCCTTTGTACCTTTTGAATCAGCAATTATTTTCAAGAAAACTATGTTCTTAACCAAATTTCTTTCTGAAAATAGTACACAACATTTCATGTACCTTATGTTTTTTATAAATATTTTTCCACAGGGTAAATATTTAACAGATACTGGCTTTGTACACAACCAAGTGAAAGTACAGATTGGTAAAGGAGAATGTGAAGTTAAATCTATACAGTTCTTACTGAGTTGCAAACCTCCAAAGAATCAGCCGACAGCTTTAGGTGGAGGACAATATCCTGAAGTGATTGTAAGTCAAGTACTTGATTATTTAAGGTGGTACCCAACACTTTGACTAAAATTAATTTGGCTCGTTTAATTTTCTTAAAAATTTTACAAAGTATTTACTTTGATCCATTGACAAAAATATAAAAATTTACAAAAAATTGAACCAACCGTTTTATCAGAAAAATTACACTGGTTATATAGCAGTTTGACAAACACTAATTTTGATCATTGAAAAGCTAATATTCCCTTAACAACACAACGTAATTAAAATGTTTAGCTGATTTTACAGAGTTATCTCCCTGTAGTGTTAGGTACCACCTTAATACTGTAAATCAACTCATTTTGGGAAAAGTAGAAAAATAGTGTTGATATAAATTGTCGCAGTACTAAAATCTAATATCTTCCCTCATATGATAACATCTAGAAAATTAGAAAAACACAAAAATAAATGATGGGCTAGACATGGCTAAACATGAAAAAAAGTATCTGTAAAAATAATTGGGTTTACAGTATGCATGCATTTTCAAAGGGTACATAGGACTAATTATAAGGAACACATGAAAATATAAATATCAGGTTAACTTGAGTATTTTATAAGTTATAAATTGGAGATAATGGTTATACTATAGCTATTGCATGATTTTTTACAAAGTCAAATTTATTGTCTATTTTCTATCATAAAGTTTTTGTGTATGTGCCAAAGTTTTTCTTTCTTTTAGTTGTGATTATTTAAGGAAGTAACAGAAATTTAATATTAGGGAATATTTTTGATGATTAAACAGGAAATAAATGAATTGAAACCTAACTACTGAAGATTTCAATAAGGTTTAACTAGCTTCGTTCTTATATTGAATAGACTCCAGAGCATTACAGACTTCCAACTTTATCCTTTGTTTTTAACTATGGACCATGTAAGCAATTGCTGTCAATATCAACTGTTTGTGCATTTGGATATTATCTGGAAACTGGATCAGTAAATGTTATAAAGAGCAAATTGGGATCTACAAATGCTGTTGATTCATTTATTTTCGTGGGTACCAATTTTCGTGGAAAGAGGAAAACTTGCATATTCGTTGGTATTTAAATTTGTGGTTTTGACAAAGTTCAGATGCATTTCTTTAGAAAATTTGCATTTTGTTGAACATTTAAATTTGTTGTTTCCCTGTACCAACTAAACCCACGAAAATTGGTAGCCAACGATTATTAATGAATCCACAATAGTGTGAATCTCTTCACCATGTTATCAGCTAATGATGATAATAAGTTATCCCTGGCTTACATCAATGCTGGTGAACTAACGCTGTTTATTGCATTGGTCTTTGACATTGTAATGACTAGTTTATAGTAATTTTCATATACAACATTTAATTAAATTCTGCTTTCATTCATTACAGATTAGTGTTGGCAAAAATCTGACCGTGACATTAGGAAACCTGAAATATGGCGAAAATGAGATTGGTCTTCCTACGATGTATATTATCCTGATCAGTGCTGGTGGTGGATTGCTGCTGTTGGTTGTTATCATGGTATTGTGCTTGTACAGGGTCAAATCAAAGAAGAACGACAGCATGATGAAAAAGATGCAAAATCAAATGGACAACTTAGAATTGAAAGTCGCAAAAGAGTGCAAAGAAGGTAAGTAGTCGTTAGGGAAATAGGTGAATTGGTCGGTAGATGATAATGACTAAATATTCTATAAATAGAAAGCCACAATTAAAGGGCAGTTCCTTTGATATGATAATAAGTTCTTGGTTAATCATAGTTGAAATGGTTGGTAGATGATAATGGACAAATATTCTAAAGATAAAAAGCTAAAATAAAAGTGTGTTTTCTTTGATGAAATAGTTCTTAGTTTTTCGTAGGTTTTTTTCTCCTATACATCATATCAAATCTTTTTTAACATGCTGTTTGTAAATTAAGAAACTTGAGGGGGATGTTAATGTCAAATTTTAATGCACAACCTTAATGACTTGGTCATTTCAAGATGGCGTGTCGTATGTCCTTTTCAGACTAAAGTATATTTTTAAACTATGTGGAATTTTGGAAAAATATGTGTTTTGGATGGAAATAGCATGTGTATTAGAGCAACTAATTAATTATCAACATATTGATATTATAATTGACAATTTTAAAATTCCAGCCTTTGCTGAACTCCAGACAGACATGACAGAGTTGACAAATGATTTGTATGGACAGGTATCAATACCATTCTGGAACTATCAGACTTATTGTATGAGAGTTTTGTTCCCACAAGACAATACAGTTGATCATCCAGTTATCAAAGATTTGGAGGTAAATACATAAAATGTCATGCATTAAATGTATGCCAAGCATACCGCAGGGGCAGCCATTGAAAATAATTTGTAGTAATCTAAATGTTTTTAAAAGTAATACAATATTAAATTTTTATACATGTAGTATGAATGTACTTTTATTTAATCGAGTCATTTCTATCCTACCCCTTAATATTATAGCTTTCATTTGTAAATGTTGTGTTTAAAGACATTTTTAATTCATGAGTATTTTTTTTTTTATTTCCTTTGAATTTATATTTTTGTTGTCTATAATAAGAAATAGGAAGCTAGGTAGAATTAATGATATGAAAACTGCTGTACAACTTACAAATAAATCTTTACAAATAAATCTTTCCTGCTTTTAAGAGAATAAGAAAGGGATTATGCAAATTTTTGAACTCTTTTTGTTAGTAAAACAAATTTAAACTAACATTTCCTTCTGCAGGTTGACTACAATAGGAGAGATAGTGTTGAGAAAGGACTGGCTCTGTTCTCTCAGCTGATTGGTAACAAAACATTCCTCTTGACCTTTATACGAACTCTGGAAACGCATAAAAATTTCTCGATGAAGGACAAAGTTAATGTAGCATCCTTGATATCAGTAGCATTACAAACTAAAATGGAATATAGTACAGAGTAAGTAGGCACTTATATTGTTATTACATAGCAAAAATAACTGGTAATTATCCAATTTTTGCTGAGTGACATAATAATTTTTTTAACTTTCACTTGTAGAAAAAAATCACATGATAATTATCATAAAAAAGTCAGATTTAGATAATATTTGTTTTAATACGTTTACTATCTGCTATAATATTGCAAAATTAGATCGATGTAAAGTCAGTTTTTCAGGGCTTAGTCAGAAATAAAGTATTCACATATTTTACCATAAAAGATTTATTAAAATAAAATAATTTTGGCCTTTATTTTAAACAAAAGTAGAACTTATTACTTATATAAGTTAATTTTCCTGGTGAGGAAGAATTATTTCTTGTTTGATGTAGTTGAAGGAATTTTATACAAACTTCTCTTATCTATTTAAGTATCTTAAAAACTTTACTGAGTGATTTAATAGAAAGATCCATAGATGGGAAGAAAGAACCTAAGCTTCTGTTTAGAAGGTAATGTAATGTACAATATTGTGTGTAGACTTTAACCTGATAAAAACTTAAATATGGAAATACTGATTCACTAAGAACTACTTGATGGATTATTATTTAAAAAAAATCTCTTTTTTTTTACCAGTTAATCCTATAAATTCTAGCATGTTAAAGGTAGAAGGAAGTAGAATTGCTTTATATAATAACTTTGCATATATCACCATAATCTTATTAAATTACTCTATTTACAATTTGAACCTGCACATAATCTTGCCATTGAAATGATTTAAATATGCTAAAACTTGCCAGCAGACTAACTTCATAGCGAGACATGTTACTATCAAAATTGCCAAAAGGGAGACAACTTGAGATTATCAGTTCTACAGGAAAAAGTTGAGATATTTAAAATAACATTTTTTTAACAGTTTATTCGTTTTATATTTCAGGAATGAATCTGTAGCAGAGAAGATGTTAACTAATTGGTTTACATTTTTATTGTATAAATTTTTAAAGGTAGGTTTTGACAAATATTTTAACTTGATTGTACAAAACCTTTAAGTTGATTGCATTTTTACACATTTGAAATATTTTTTACGGTCAACAGGCTGGAAATAGGTTTTGATATCTAATAAACATCAAAATTTTAACTATAAACTCTCAAGATATATATGAGGGGGATAGGACCTTTTTCGGGACTCCGGGATCGGGTGTTTTTAAGCTCGGGATTTCGGGATTGACCCTTTCGAGATCCAGGAATCCTTTTTTTCGGATTACGGATGTCTGGATTTGCTTTATTTAAATTCGGGACCTCGGGATTTCGTTTTTTCAAGTCTGGGATTTTGGGATCAAGACCCCTCCTATCCCCCCTCATATATGAGAACTTAATTTTTTTATCAGTAATTTGGAAATCTTGATTGTGAGGTTAAATCTCTAATATAGAAAGGAAAAAAATCTTACTTCTTCTTATTTTGCTTTCAATATAAAACTTTTCTAAGTAATTTAATGTGTGCTAAGTTCTCTTTTTTTACTTTTATACAGGAGGTTGCTGGTGAGCCTCTGTTTATGCTATATTTAGCTATGAAACAACAAGTAGCAAAAGGTCCTGTAGATTCTGCCACAAGTGAGGCCAGATACTCTCTTAGTGAGGACAAACTTATAAGACAACAAATAGAGTATAGACAGCTGGTATGTACAAGTAACTGTAACCTTTATTAGAATTCACTGTTTTATAATCTAATTATAGTGGTAATTTCATTGTTCATGCCCCAAATGAAAACAGTGTCACCCCATTGGTTGAGTTTACATTGTTAAGAACCTTTTTATCCAATCACAACATTTTTTGTAGAAATGTAGTATTGCTTGAGTTACAGTAGTGAAAATTGCTCAGTAATAAATTTTATGAGTTTTTTTTTTGTCGTCTGCAAATATTGTATTCTGTCTGTTTGTCATAATAAGAAGGATCAACATCTTAACAAATTTAAAATCAGAGGAAAGCAAGAAAGCATGATATCATAATTAGAAAAGACACACATTGGAATATCAAAATAAACTTTTATCTCAGGAGAAAGAGGAAACCAAACTAATTTTTAATCACAATATATTTGATATTTTTTCAGACTGTTTATGTCCAAGACATGGAACAGTATCAGGCTGCTCACCCGGTTAAAGTTCTAGACTGTGATACTGTTTCTCAAGTGAAGGAGAAAATATTAGATGCTATATATAAAAACGCTCCATTTAGTAGTCGACCAATCAAAGACGATGTAGATTTAGGTAAGAAGCACCAGGATGTTGTATTGCAGTGTGTTGTAGATTTTCATTATTTTTATTTCTACTTTCTGTTTGAAATCTATTATTAGAATGTAAAATTAGAAGAGTTATTTATAGCAAGTTCCATTCTTAACCTTAGCATTGTATGCAGAAAAAATCTTATTTGCAAGTTAATATCTAACTTTTAATATGATTAAATTATATACTGACCAATTGTGTCGATTTAACCAATTCTAATAATTAATTGCATATGCATCTATTAAAATATTTCTTTGCTGTCTTACTTTCATTCGCATTGATTTGATTTGCGATCTTATAGTTAAAAAAATATGTAATGTCATTTTCAAAGATGTTGATTTTAATGGAGAATTCGGTTTGCAATGGTTGAAAGGGTGTGAGTGTGTTTTGCAGTGTTAAAACTTTTGGCAGGTGCTAAATTCCAAATTTGGCAGTTTGATTTTGGAAATAAGTTAATTCCAGTGATGTATTGACATGAAATTTTCCACTATCAAAATGATGATAAAATTTCCAAATGGCAGTCCTATCCCAAGCTTGAGTGATGATCGGTGTATGGTGGCTATCTGGCTATCGGTCTATATTTGGTTAAGGGAGTTACTAACAATTCTAATCTATAACTTCTTGTTATATACTAACAATATTTATTTATAGAAACTATGTCACAGTAATGTTGGTAGTAGAAACATGTAGTGTGATTTTGGAAATTATTTTTGTCGAACAATTATTTATAAAATTTCAAGTCTTTCCAAAGATATCTTACTTGTTTAAATGGAACAGTCAAAACTTTAAAGAATGTAAAATGAAAATTTAAAAAAATGAATTTTCAAAATTCATTATATAAAAAAGCAATTTTTGGTGTTTTAATTTACAAACACATTTATAATTTTGATTTTCTACTTGAATTGAATAGACTCAAGCTAACTGTGATATATTATTCATATCCTACTGCTAGTAACAGCATTAGGTGTGTCATATTTGCATGATGCATTTGTTAAGGACACATTCAAAGTTCATGTAGATAAAAAACTTAATTCACATAGTTTTTTTCGCTAAACACCCTACCCTCTTTTACTTACATTGGAAAAAATGATTTACCTATAGGGATATATTTAAAATCGATTTTAGATTACAAACTTGCAGCATGTGACTCCACCCACCCAACTATCTGATTTAAGTTTTATTTAACTACATCATCTTTTATGTGTCCAACTCCACTAATTCTGTCAAAAAAACAGTTACTAGTAATCATGGTTATGAACATGTTTTATTAGAACTTCCTTACTAACTACTATTTAATGTGTTTGTTTGTGTGTGTCTTATATGTGTCAAAAGTATATTGCATGTAATTTTACTAACTTTGTTTTTAAATAGGAGAGAAAAACTCTGTCAACAAAATAAGAAAATATGATCTTTCCAACAGCTTCATTTTGTTTCTCCAAATCGTTGTTCTGTATTTTATGAAGAAAAAAATAAGAAGAGGGGAATTGACATTAGGTTTTGTAGTATTTTATAAGGGATGAAAAAATTTCTGATATCCTGACATCTATAAATTGAAGACTTGAATAAAATGTTGTTTTATAAGTTATCAATCAGTACATTTAAAAGATTATTGACAAAAAAATTGAAGATTTCAAAATGTAATTTCAAGACGTTTGTAATGAAAAACTATGAAAAAAAATAGGATTGGATGAAATGTCTCAATGTCATTTGGATGTAATCTGAGCTAACTTATGCTAAACTGCTTATGTTCCAAATTGGAAAAAAAACTATAGCAACATGTGAAAATGCTATTTCTACACAAATTTTACACAATTTTAGTTCTTAAATGATTTCATATTCATATTTAAGGGTTATTTATTTATTTGAACTAGGCAAGGGGGGTGATTTGAAAGACATAGTTTTCCAAATAGTAAATATATGTGCATGATATAAAATATGTTATCTTTATTTGTATTTTTAATGTCTATGTTATGTCACTGGTGAAGGAAAATTGTTATTTGTTGCTGGTTCATTTTTCTTCTAATTAGTTTTAGTTCTAGATTTTTAGATTTTTCTTATATCATTTTCGTAATACCATCACTGAAAGTTACCTTTTTTGATTTAAAATCTATGGAACAATGAAATGAAAATCATGTTTTTGAAAGAAAAAATCAAAAATATTTCACTTGGTTGTTCATTGATGGTATTGAATCCAACAACAAATTTTGCATTTTTGCAAATGCCATTCATTTAGAAAAAAGAGTTCTCTGTTCAAATTACAAAAAGGGGAGATAATTTATACATCATTTCAATCCTCATTTTCCTGAATACAAAGAATTAGGAAATTTTCCAAAAATATTTTTTATCAAAAATAATTATTACTTACAGAAAATGCAGTGAGTGTGTAAGTAAACAGTAATATCTTTAACTAGCTTGCTTGCTAGCTGAACTGTGAAGTCGTTATTAGGTTAGATAAACTACCCTCCTTTAAGAGTAGACTAGTCACACAGATAACCGATCTATCTGTCTTTAGGACTAGATTACTACTCTGAAAGGAGGGTAGTATACCTTACCTAATAATGACTTCACAGTTTAGCTAGCAAGCAAGCTAACCAAACATATTACCTTTACCTACACCCTCAATGCAATGGGCTGTAAATCCTTATATGTTCAGACCTTAGGTTTGGAAGTTGCAAAATTTGTTGTTTGGTATTATTTTCTTGTTCATCATCATCATCACCATCATCACCATGACGATTATTGTCTGCTATCACTGCAGAGGTTTGAGAGTGGGTTTTTATATGTATTATTTCCATGGTTACAGTGTTGTTTGATCCATCTTCTACAGAATGGAACAGCGGCACAAAAGGTCGCTTAATCTTACAAGATGACGACAATACGACGAAACAGGAAGGGGAGTACAGAAGGATAAATACTTTACTACATTATAAGGTAAATTGATTATGTTTATAATGCAAGATTTATCCAAAAAATATGTTTAAGTTTTCTCGTCACAGTTTATTGTAAAATATCAACCACAACAGGAACTTTTTGGGCCAGTAAACAATAAATGCAATGGTATGTTGGACAATTAGGGTTTTTAAGGTATAGATTGCACAAATTGCATTCCAAACCTCATTGCCACTGGATGGATAGCTACTGGTATATTTAAAGGGAAACTTCGCAAAAAAATCAAAAATTGATATTATGTCCATTCTGTATAAAAATGCTCAAATTTATAGATATTAAAGTTTTATTCCGCTAAATAAGAGATCACCATCGATTTTAAATTTTGAGTATCAGTTCTCTACTCTCCGCCATCTTGTCACCTTCTCCGATGAAAAATCACGATATGTCAATAAACCACAAAGGAACAAAACTACAGTAAACGATGTAGTCGTAATTGCGTGTCGATATCTTGTCAATCGTACGGTTGTTTCATCTGACTGACTAACTTGATACGGAAAATGGTCTTATATTTTTAAATAACCATATAGTCTGTTATTTTTAAACTGATAATATTGTAATTAGTTAAAAAGTCAAAGTTCAAATCATAAAATGATAAATAAGTGTTCCGTGGAAATTGTTTTCGAAAATCTAATTCGTTCATAATTCTTTCAAGTAATAAACTTTATTTAAATAAATTCGGATCTTCCCTCATCTGATCACCAGCATGGCTAAAGGCATTACTCCCAAAGGTATTGGAAGGGGTGTAAGGTGACACGTCCAGGTATTCAATCGATTTCCTGTCCGGCGGGCTTGCAAGTTCATGCATCGTTTCACTTCTGTAGGTATTGATCAGTGTACACGACCGTTACTTATAACTTTCCATTTTGAACTATCAGGTGCATGTATAATATACATTTTTGTCTTGCGTGTCCGAAAGTGATATAATATACTAGTCATTACTGAACTCATACGCTTGTTTATAAATAACATTTCTGGTGTAAAGAATATTATTTATAAAAAAAAAATAATACAAAAAAAAATAATTGAAGAAATACAAATCTATTTACATATTTTTCCAAGGGTTAATTTGGGAAAATGTAATATATACTCGTTGTCAATAGTTTAGGACAGATTGGAACATACCAGAATTATTGATCTAAAAAAATGTGCGCACTTGTCGACGATTCGTGTATACATACGCCTGGTAGAAAGTTACGGAACTATAGTCAGTAGCGCTATTTAAAATATGTATACATGTATACATTGAACATAAGAAAGAAACATACATTTTGTGTAAATTGTGGTAAAAGTTTTGTAAATAGACTAGTCCACGTATGCCAACAGTATGTAATCAACGAATTCGATAGACTATTGTATACCAAAAGAAGAAGAAGAAAAAAAAAGAAACAATTTGATTTAAATACAGGTCAATTTATAACTTGCTTTGGTTCATCGAAGTTAAGAACATAGTAAACTCACAGATTTATATATCAATTAAATTGTTCTCGAATAAAGGACGAAATTCGTCATCATCACAATTGTTCCAACATTCATGTAAAATATATGCAACTGGACGTACACTAATAATCCCCAAGGAATGTGAATATTTTCTAGGAAAACTATTGAGTATCAATTTCGGGATTTATTTTCTTTCTTGATATTCAATGACAGCAATTTAAAGAATAAACTGCTTGTCGGATATTTGTCCGCTTTAGGGGTATTCTTGCAAGTTGAACAGACTTATAATAACATTCAAAAATAGGGAAAGATAACATTAAATTCGTTGTCTTTTAATTTTAAACATCGTTGATCAAATAGTTATTTAAGTATATATATACGTTGGGAGACGACGATTATTATAGTTGTCTCAGATTTTAATAAGGACGTTCCCGATTATGAATAAATTTGGTTGACGTTTATCACACTTGAAAAGAATATCTATTCGTAATTTTTCGATTCCATTACAAAAATATTTTTTTCTTTATTCGTACATATTATATTCCGCTTCGGTAGAGTTATCTTCAGATAGTTTCATATATTTATTAATACATGGCTTTCAAAAGTCTAAATGTAAGTGTTCTCGTACATTTTTTCGCCTAATAAAGACAAATAAAAATGATTTAGTAAAGCTATTTCTAATTTCTAAGTCCCCCTTTTTTATGAGACATAAATCAAGGACAAGACTTGTATATCATTTCATTCTGACATATGAATTAAGTTTCCCGTCTTTAACCGAAAATTGTGTATTTCTTAGTAAATTAACTTATTTGAATTCAAATAAATAATAGCACCAAATATAATTAAATAATTCCACGGCGACCAATTTTTATTTGTCACCAACTTGAATATGTATTTTTAATGTGTGTATTAAATGCTACCACTGATCCGAATAGACAGTCACACCTGGCAAGGTGTGCCCTAGAGGCGTGGTTAAATACCGAAGTGCAAATAACAATTTACCTTTCAACAAGCCATCTACGAGTATTGCCACAGAACCGTGAATACACACATCGTATAAACCTAGCCATAGCAGAGATAGTAAAAGGTCAATAATAGTACACCAACATATTGTCTTTACAGATTATTGTACTTTAATTTGTTCACCTTATCAGTCCGAAAATGCATTTATTAAAAATAAATTTATAACTTTTTGTGTTGTCTACAAAAATAATTCGAATATATACGTTTAACATAGATAATTTATCTCACGAATGAGTACAATTGAACGTCTGTGCGTTTTATCTTCTTATTATCGGATGGTTATTAGATAAAGCATACGTCATCGGCGCGCTTACGATTACGTTAAAATATGATTAAAAACCAAGACTTTTAATGATTGTATTTTAAATCCCGGCATGCAAAAATCAGGAGAAAACGTCACGACCTACAGGAAGTAGTTGATATTTTTTCATTGATTATTGAATTTCTCCTTTATTACTGCACATATAGCGATAAAACTTTGTGAATATATATATTATGTCATAATGAACATATTTAAACCATAAGTAAAAAATCGTGAATTTTCCCTTTAACCATTTTTCAAACCTCATCTATTCAATTTTTAAAATGATATGTGTGTGTAAAATCATACAAGTATGGTTGATCTGCCTACAAAGGGAGATTCAGATAACTCATTTCCAAATTTTCTCAAAGTTTCATTTAAAATTCACAATGCAATTTTAAAGCAATTTTAAATTTCAAGTGCTCACATGCACTTTGATCACTGCTACCATACCTTACAAGTGGAGTTATGAGTTGAATTTGAGTACATCTTCTATTAAATCTAATCTTATGATATTTATATTGAAGGTTAATGATGGAGCCTACATGTCATTAGTGCCAAAACAGACAGTCCAGTTCAATCAGTCCTCGCTGAATTCATCAGAGAAATCAGGGTCCAAATTCTATGGTAAGTATTGTTTTCAGTGTTTTAACAGATGTTTTGTGAGCTTAAAATAGGATCAGTAACTGATCAGATATTTATCAAAGGAATTGGAATATTTAGCTAAATCAGGGTGTTGTTACTTGTTTTAAATGATTTTAAGTCAAAAACATACATACTTCCTATTAACATGTTTTGGGGTATTTTACACATTTCATACATTTTTGTACCAGAAATATCGGGTAGTAATTATAACCTTTGAATTTTTTCATTTCAGACAATTTTCCTTTTTCTACGAGAAGTCCTTCATTAAATAGAACAGTTACTCCACAGAACGTAGCACTGGAGATGGAGATAGCCGGTGTCAATAAAGTTTATCATTTAGTAAGTTACATCATATCTATGTTGAGTTCAGAATACATACTCATTTTATTTTACATTTTTCTGCTAACTTGGTTATTCCATTATATCTGCAAAATTGTTTTAGGAAATCCACAAAATAATATAATATCCATAATATTCATTGTTGTCTTGCCTGCTAGGTTTTTTATAAGGATAAAGTAATGCACTACCTCAGCACAACTTGGATTACAGAGCTCAATGGTCTATGTGTATTTATTTTTATTTAATCTTCATTTTATTTAAAAAAAAAAAAAATAGTTCTTTTATCCAAATCGAAATAAATCTGATTATCATTTTTCATCAAGAAAGGAGAAATAAGCTGGCAAATTTAAAAACAAGAGAAATGACTGTTTGTTTAAAGTTAACAAAACAGACCTACAGTTAACTTGAACATTATTAGAAACAAATCTTTATCAAATATTTCTTTTCATAGGTGCGACCACATGAAACTGAGAACTTCAACAAAGAAGGTACAGATCGTGGAAGCAAGATGGTGTCAGAGATCTATCTGACTAGGTTACTAGCTACAAAGGGTACCCTACAACAGTATGTGGATGATTTGTTTGAGAGAATTTTCAGTATTGCTCACCGAGGGAATGCACTCCCTCTTGCCATTAAGTATATGTTTGATTTCTTAGATGATCAAGCATTGTTACACAATATACAGGACCAAGAAGTTGTATACACATGGAAATCCAATAGGTGAGTTTGATACTGATCGGAAATTCTAAATGTTTAAAATAAAGAATGAACTAGAAGATATTGCGAAATTGCGGTACAAGTGGGAAATGTTGAAACAAAGAATTTTTTAATTTCACTGGCAGTAAGTCGACTGAGCATGTGCGAAAGTGTATTGGACACAAATCAATGATAGTCTCTGATTTGGAACATTTTCTCAAAAATTTATGTTTTCTGTAGAAAAAAGATTGTTTCAAAGACAAATTTAGGAGTACAAAACACTACATTTATACATCATATCACAAATATTTCGGACTTTGTATAATTTTAGAGGAGTTGTGACTCAATAAAGTTGGTCTATTCTTTTAGTAGTATAGATTATATAGTTGTGAGTAAGACAGTTACAGAAATAGACAAACTGAATAATAGATCAACAGTGTGTCCAGCTAACGGAAAAATAGTAAACTAATATTTATTACAGTTAATCACAGTGACAATTTAATTCAACAATATACAAGACCAAAAACATGTTAGGCAACAACATCTTGGCAGATTAAAGCACACACACAAATACATAGTTTATGTCTCATCTTAACCTTTGAAACTCAGTTTTCAGGTGCAGAAGAAAAGTTCAGCTGTGCACATGCATGTTTTCAAATCATCTTATTCATTTCTAATTTACACTTTTGTTTCAGCTTGCCGCTGAGATTCTGGGTGAATGTGATAAAGAATCCAAACTTTGTATTTGACATATATAAATCAAACATTGTTGACTCGTGTTTAAGTGTAGTAGCTCAAACATTCATGGACTCGTGTTCACAGAGCCCCCATCGATTGGGGAAGGACTCACCTTCTAGTAAACTATTATTCGCTAAGGATATTCCTAAATTTAAGAAATGGGTGGAACGGTATTATCAAGACATTACGATGATGCCCGCCATCAGTGATCAAGACATGACAGCCATGATGACTGAGGAATCTAGGGTAATATATTCAAATTTACAAATAGTTTTATTGTAGATCTTCAAACATTTTTTAATTCCTTATATCATACAGGGATGTAGATAATGATTTGAATTACTGGCCAGATCAGCAAATACATTGCCACTAAATATTTCACATTAGATAATGATATATTTGGTCACACTATGGACTACTTTAGAAAAAATATATATTAGTTACTTTCAGGCAAAATAATTTTTTCAACTCAATGGGAAAAATATTGTAAATTCAGAAATCATTGCATGTATTTATTATTGCAGTCATTGAACAATGGGCACAGATATGTGAAAAATTATTGTGATTTCAGGAAATGCTGCATACAGTAATGCTATCGAAGTTATTTGTCATTGTAACACATACTGTCGCTATTTTCATAATTACAGAAATATCACACTAATTTCTTAACAGTATAGAAAAGATATCTAAGGCCTGTGAATTTATTTTTTAAGGTATAGAAGTTTGATAAATTTTCTTTGGTATATTTGTGTCAAAAATTATCTTTCCATTTATAAACTCTTTAGAAATAAAATAATGATTTGATAATCTATTTGAAATATTTGCTGATTGAGAAATTTTTATTGTAGGTTCATCAAGATGAATTCAACACAACAGCGGCATTACATGAATTGTATAAATATGTTATGAAATATAATGAAGAGGTTAGTTAAAATTGTGTATAGAGACATTCTCAAAGACAACAAACTTGCATACTAAAATATGTTTAAAATTGAGATTAATAATTTCATTGTAACATTCTTTGATACATTCATACTTTTGTGTTATTATATTATGTTAACCAAAGTTCATATTATGATGATTGAAATCTATCAGAGACGGTAATTCCTCGGGAGTGAAATATAATTGTTGACCACAAAACAATATATGTACTACACATACATGGGGTGTTGGTGTTGGTAGTCTGGAGGTACTCAAAGGACGTTTATCTAGATGTATATAATACCTATTCAGTTGTGGATCAGGAAGTTTTCATAAGGGGGGCCCGCTGACTGACCTAAGGTGGTCCCGCTCCAGTCATGCTTCAGTGATTCTCTATATAATCAACCAAATTTTTCCTACAAAAGGGGGGCCAATCCCCCCCCCCCCCCCCCCCTTTGGATCCGTCTATGCTATTGATACTGTGGTAAGGAATCATTTGCATAAAGTGGATTTGTCAGCTTGAGGTTTTCCCTTGTTAATCATGAGTTTTCTATAACAATGGTTATAACGAATATCATTAAAAATGGAAACAGGAAATGTGTCAGAGACAACAACCCAATGCCACCAATGGGTCTTCAACACCGCGAGAAGATCCTTCATGGGTAGGCAGGCTTTAGCTGGACCCTAAACAAAAATGAGGAATAGTTCAGAGGAAATGGAAGTCACACTCTGAAACTCTGAAACATATAAATGAAACAAAATTAAAAAAACATATAAAACTAACAAAGGCGAGAGGATCATAATCTTAGACAGGCGCAAAAATACAGCAAAGTTATATATGAGATCTCAACTCTCCTTCTATACCTCTAACCAATGTTGACTATAACAAACACCCAGCAATTTATGTGTTAAGTATATCATTAAAGTATATTTAGAAATAATAAAGGGCATATCTGTAGTATATTTTTGTATTGTAGTTATGGCAAGCATTGGAAGAAGATGAATTTGCAAAGAAAAATAGACTGCAGTTCAAGTTAGAGCAAGTGAGGTTAGCAATGGACAGAGAAGTATACTGCTGACAGAAATCTCAGGACTTTTTAGTGCTATGTTTACTGCTGTGATAATACATATTTCATCAATTCATTTGTATTCATTTCTAATTGTATAAAAACATGTACATGTAGTCAGTTGCTATGCTGTAAAAAAAAAGAAAAAGATGATTGCAAATTATTTGTTTTTTATGTTTATTTTAATAATGTTTGAAAATTATTTGTTGATGAAAATTGTTTCTACTTGTATTATAAGACTTTTGTGCCTAGATAAGTTTTTTTCTCATTTTTATAATTTAAAAAGTGTTCTCTCTTTGTATAAAAAATTGTCATCTTTGTTATTGCGAACCCTATCTTAGTTTTCCATAGATTCACCTGCAAGTTACCTGTCGATTTAAACTTTTGGCAGTTCTATTGTCCCATCTAACAAATACAACAGGTATTGTTCTCTGTGTAGTTTATTCACTGGGACCTTTAAATTTCTTCTAGGAGAAATATATCACTCATTGATTAATTTACCTGACCAAAAAATTATCTTCTTTTTTATTGAAATACTTCTAATAACTCACATAAACTGTATGCAATATTGTATTTATTCAATATTATCATTAATATATTTTCAATCTGTTCAATATAAAATCTGGTTTAATACTAAAAAGTTTATTTCAGACACATTTTTTAGTATTTTCCAATGAATTTACATGTTTTTGTTGTTGTTCATTTATAGACTTATGTTTATGAAGACCTTAATTTAAAAATAATAATATTCAAATTTTTACTTATCAAACACACAAAAATATTAAATATTTGATCAGAAATCAACTTTAAATTTTTGAATCAGTATTACAAATGTAATATTGAACACATTAAAAACGAGTTACTCCAGGTATCGAATAAATACAACACCACATGCAGTTTTGTGAGTCCTTACTTAGTATTGGTATAAGTATTTTTTCTTCATTGACAGTTCAATTTTTTGTTCAGGTAAATTAATCAATGAGTGATATATTTCTCTTGGAAGAAATTTAAAGGTCCCAGTGAATAAACTACACAGAGAACAATACCTGTTGTATTTGTTAGATGGGACAATAGAACTGCCAAAAGTTTAAATGGACAGGTAACTTGCAGGTGAATCTATGGAAAACTATGATAGGGTTTGCAATAATTGTATGGTTATAAGTAAGAATATTGTTTTGTAAGTTTATCGTGGAGGAAAATGTTTTTGAAGCAAAGATAGAAAAGGATTTTAATTTAATTATAAAGGGAAGTAACTCTCTTTTTTTTTTTTAACATAAGTTTCGAAGTGTGATTTTCTTATGTCAATTAAGCAGTGAAATATGTATTATCCAGGATATTTTATACAAATGTTGTCATATTTTTACTGTTCCGTGCAGGACATGGCATTGCCACCGATTTCATGGTGCCATTATGTTATTGCTTTACAATATTTTCTCTGATAAATTATTTCTATAATAGCTTTGATAGTTCAATAAGATATATTTCTATTCACAGTTTAGAAATTTTTTGAAGAAACAAAGCTCAGACTTTGAGGCCGAATTAAACTTACCAAACAAATATTTAAATAGAATTTGTATAGAAAAATCATTTTTATTCTGACAGAAGGCAGAATGCTCACTGTTAAAAACTTTTATCACTAGAAAATCTGACCATTGTGCCAAAGATTTTAGTATAGTGTTTTTGTAATTTGTAATATGTTCATAATATCAAATTTATAAAAACAATAATTATGCATGTTTTATATACGATCTCATTTTATATATATATATCTGTTTTGTCAGATGTATATAACTGTCCAATTTTGTCATTTGTTATAGCTTTAGAGGAAAGGGAATTATTTTCGTGATTTTTCTTTCATTTTAAGTGTAGACGACATTGTTTATATTTAAAATCATATCATATTTTACCAAAGAGATGGATTTGTTTACAAGTTACCATGATAACTATGTAAAAAAAATATTCAGAAACAAATTGCTGCAAAAGGTTTAAATATCATTATACATATTCAGTATTCTGAATGTTCATGGGGATAGTGATGTGAATACACCCCTTTTTATAAAAAAAAAAGTGTAAAGATTTAAAAGGATTTTTTTTTTCCTGTGGACTAACACTTTTTTACCATAACAACATTTTTCTGTGTAACAGTACTCATTACTAGTTGCATTTCTATGTAGACTGTTTCATGTTAAAATTAGTAAAAATAAATACTTCTAATGATCTTCATGCTCTTGCCAAAATTGAAAATAATAGTTTTGCTTTATTGATTTGTTACACAATTCTGTATTTTTTTTGGCATCTTTTGAACAACCATATATGGATAAAGCAATAAGTTTTCTTAGATGGAAGTTTGAAATTGAAATTTCTTCCAAAAATTCTAAGCAATAAATAACTAAGAATAGATCCCCCCCCCCCTTATTTTTTGCTGAAATATGAAAGAGAATGATAATCTGTACAGACTATGCAATATTTAGAAATTAATCTAATTGAGTGGTGTTTTTATGTAAAATATGAATATTACTTTGAAAAATGTTTGAAGTTTGTAGATTTGTGATCCTTACAAGTTAGATTTCATTTCATTTAGGCCATGTAAAATACATTTTTTGCTTAAGCATATGAGTTTAGTGTTTTAGAATAGAATAGGAAACACACAGTTCATTGGCTCACCTTGCCACAGTAGCTATTTATTTATTATTTCAGAACACAGAAATATTTCATCAGTAGTATAGTAATAAGGAGAATTTTAATCATAAAGAAAACAATATTTTGTAAACCTTTTTAATATTTTAGTGGTGAAAACATTTCTGCAAAAAAATAATAACTTGTTTCTCCTCATTTGAACAAAATACTCAGTTTCATAATATATATACCATCAGTTATCATCTAATGTTGGTCGTTTAGCCGACAATTTTATGGCATTATTGTTATCGATATAAAATAGCAGTGAAAAGTTTTACCTGTGTCTATTCATAATAGAATTCTCATACAACTAATGCTTTCAAAATTTGATATTCAGTATTGTTAAATTATATTATAAAATTTTACGTTACTCTTGGAAGACCGTTCTAAATTGCTATTGATGTAACTTTATACTCAGTACAAATACATACCCTGAATGCTAAATGTCTGGATTTCAATGTTTTACCTTTTTTTATGGAACAATCATTAGATGTTTCAATCATTTTAGTGTAATTTTTATTTTTGTAGATTAATTACGATGGTGCTTGTGACAGAACATTCCACTTGAGTTCTGTGATTGTTTTGATGAAGGGCAATATATTAAAATATTTTATATACTTACAATAAGTTGATGTTGTCCTAAAAAAAAGTAGCCAGAAACTCCCCAAACATAAACAGCTTTAAAGTTAATATCAGTATACAATACACACTGCATAAGTTCTAATTACCAAGTTGTGAAGTGTTACTTTGAAATGATATTTTAATTCTATTTACCAGGTCACATGGTGGCTTTGAGAAATTTTTAAGTTGGATTTACCTTCTAGATTTATGTTATTTTTTTACCAGTAAGTTTGCACTAATGGAAATGGATGACGGACCACTAAAGCTGCTAAATAGAAAATCCTGTAATGCATCAGATTATGCAATGGGAAGTTTATTCGTAAATCAACTTTTCTGAAACAGAACATACCATACTTACAAATCTTTGAATGAAATTTACTTAGTTGTAGTGTTAAGAAGGTTTAATAAATTCTTAAGCTTTAACAGTAGTAACAAAATTTCAATGGATTTTCATTCAAATGCAAGTTTATCTATCTGTCTGTCAGCCATTTTGTTTTGTTTTTCAATATTTGTTCATTTTAATTTTGACTGATTTTATGACATGCATTGACATGTTTTTCAAATGATAATATTTTGTTGGTTATTCAATGTGTTCATGTAGATGTAGATTTTGCAGCATGTAGTTGTAGTTTTTCAAAGAAGTAATTAAACGTTTGAAATATTTTTGCCTAAATATTTGTTCATATTGATTTATTAGTGTCTTGCCAATACTGCAGATGAATCTAGATTGTGTACTATACAAGAACTGAATTTTGCCGGTTGTTTTTGTTTTAGTTTGTTTTTTCTCCTGTAGTATTCCAAAACTGTTGTCATTTTGAAATATTTGACTGTGAAAAATGTTTTTCATTTCAATAATGATTGTAATATGCAAAAAGTAGGTTGTTTTAAATTGTTTGCTTTAATTTTGAATGTAATTTTATTTTTCACTAGTTAAATATTTCAAACAGTGCTAAAATGTTTAATATTTGCTCAGATTTAACTATGCAAATGTAGTTGATATAGGGCTTATGGTATGTGTATTTTTAGTGTATTGTGCTTTGATGAAAAAAGTCATTATTCAAATTTTTAAGATTTGAAAAAACGGATTTTGTACTGAGAAAATTAAATAGAATGTAGTTGATGTTATAAAGTTATTGCTTATGTGTGATAACTCTTGAATGGTTAAGATTAAAATTTCTTGGGAAAAAAATTGATTATGGAAAAAATTATGAGTTTAGAAATATCCAAAATACTGTAAATTCAAAAGATGTTACACGCATTTATTACTGTATTTATTAAGCAATGAAAAATTAATAATATGAGATTAAACATTGCAAATTTAGGAAACAAAATGCTGCTAGCAAATTATTTTAATTGTAATTACAATTTTGGCAATATTTAAAAAAATATTAGATACAATAGGAATTTACAGTATTTTCAGTTTTTCCCCAAGTAATAAAATGATATGTCTTCTTCCTATTTGTGAGTGATCATGTATATGCAATAACTATTAGTTGCACCATAACAGAAATTTATGAATGTTGATTGTTTCAACAACTATTTTCCATTTATGTAGAATTTTATACAAAAGTAAATCATATTAAATGTAAAAGTAAATCATGTATATTCATAATTTTATGAAAGCAAATTTAGAATTTTCAAATGGCAATTTACAGTTATTTAGGTACAAAGTATTGAATATTAGTTCTAGGTTTCCCCATATCCATACTGATATAGCTTTTAATTTTTGGAAAATCATTATATAAATGAAAAGTAATTATACCTTCATATAATTTCCATCTATATAGAATCTCATTTCTTGTATCTTCAAATTTTAATTTTCAGAAAGTTATTTTGAAATTAAAAGTGCATTCATTGTACAGATAGCTACATTACTCAAAACTGAATCATTTTCATATATTTATTACCGGTAGATCCGTTCAACAATCAAAACTTTAATATAAGAAAGTACACTCTTGTAGATTTATCTTTTGGATATACAGTTTATACTTTAAATTTAGGCTAAAGTGTTGGTAAACATCATTTATAAATGATTTATTTTTCTTGCATTATACTAAAAACTTATGAACATAGGTTGATTCTAGTCAGAAATATAACCACAGAAATATTATATTATATTTATGAGAATGATCATGTACAAATATAGTTTTAGTAATGTTTTTTTTCTTAGCTTAATAAGAAATGTACAAGACTTTTGAAATATTGAAAAATATTTAAAATCATGAGCATGTAGTATGGACAGATGTCTAAAAATAATCACTGTGGAATCCACTTCTCAGATTGTATGGAACTTACTTCCTGGTTGAAAGTTTATTTTAACTTTTTAAGTTTTAGGATTTCTTTTGAATATGGTGTAGTATTGTATGTAATTTCAGAAAGTAAGGAATACTTTTATTTAGGGTACAGTATATGAATTGATTATTGTGTAAACAAATTCAAATTCCTACATTAGAGGTTAATTGTTTGGACATAATTTTTTAGTGCATATTTCACTGAAATAGTAAAATTACATATTTTTACAAGTTTACCAAAAAATCATAAAAATTATTTTTAAAATTGAATAGGATAAAATTAAAAATTTTAAAGAAGTATTCCAAACAGTCTGAGTTTGGAAGTGATTTCAAAGACAATAAAAAAACAGTTGAATAGGGACTTGCTGCAAAGAAAGAATTATTGTAAGCCCATATCATCAGAAAATAAATACTTGTTTACAGTAGCGTATATGTAGCCAGTAATGTAAACAGGAGGTATTTTGAAGTGTGTGAAAGTTGAAAAATGGTTGTAAAATTTTTATCTTAAGTTGTATGAGAATAGAAGCGTTTTGTAGTAATTTTGATATATAAGAAAATGTCAAAAACTGTTGAAATTTATAAAAATAAAAATATAAGTATGATTTTGTTTTTGTTTTTGAATTTGAATAAATTGGATAATTTATTCATGTATGTTTGATGTTTTTGTATACAGTTCTAGGAGTGCTCGAGACAAGACAAAAGTAAGGAAAGACAGTTCCAAATAAAGAATCTGAAAACTGAGGACCAAAATAACCCTATACTTTGAAATCATTGCAACTGCATGCATTATCCTATCCCATGAAGCAATAAAAGTTCTCAAAGAAACATATGGGAGTCACTTGTACATCCATCTACAAATTAATAGGATATCTTGGGCATATGTCAATGAGCAGCACAGCCTCGCATTTCTCTGTTTCTAAGCCACTGCACTATTATTGTCTAAATAGTGTTAGGCAATAAAGGCAATCATTGGGGACATTCCTACAATGACCGGCATGAAAATTTTGTACTTTTGAAATGGCATCCATCAACTGACATTAGTTTGTTCATTGATATTATTTCTGTCAACTGACGGTGCATTGTTTGATGTGTAAAACACCAGCAGGTTTATGTGTGCACTGAACACTTTATTATCGCAATAACACTTAAATATTCTAACTTTTGTTTAAACAAACACAAACCGAAGAGATATCAGTAGATTGATCTCATGGTCAAAGAAGGGCCAACTTTGACCAACCAAGGCCCCAAAACTACCCATTCTTGTTAAAACAAGGTCTGGGTACCACAAATGTGTCTGAGAGAACGAAAATCACCCTTCTGATGTACTGATATTTTAAGCACCCAGAGTCAGGACCTTCAGCACTGTAGCCATTTGGCTTAACCACTAGACCATGAACTCACACATGCAATCAGGACATCCCTACCAGATACCAAATTCATTCATTCATGCATACTTCCAAATCTACTTTAAAACATCTGGTTACAAGTAAACAAATAATGTTTATGTAAGATGAGATGAAATCTAATAATTTACATAAAAAGGGTAGATATTAATACATTAAAACATGAGAAATTACAAAACTAATGAAAGTGATTGTTTTTTCAAGCCTAACTAATAAAATGAGGCAGATGTTTAAGATATGGAATGGAAATTGTTATGAAATTGTGAAGCACAGAAAGGGACATAGCAACACTCCTGGTAACAGTTCATTGATTTTACAGCTGGCAGTATAGGACTTTAGAAAACTTGAAAGTCTTCTTCCACCAAAAATAAGCCAGGATGAGCAACTTTACAAAAAAAAATAAAGACAGGATGACAAATTATGTTTAAAAAGTCAGCATAAACTAATATAAAAAAGGCAGGACCCAAATAGAGTGAAAATTAAAAAGGGAAGACCATCGATTTCAACTAAAAAAAATGCTGGACAAAATTTGCCATACTAGCTTCACTGTAAAAATCATATGGTAGCTCCCTAAACAAATTAAAGAAACACATAATCAAATGAAAATTTACTTTAATGTATTTGTGTAACATGAACAAAAATGTAAACATTTGTATATAAACTTTACATAAGTATCTACTATTTTGTAGCTGTGTCTAAATAATTATACAAAACATACACGAAAAATCAACAATATCACTTTCAGGAATACAAGCTAAATACACTATATATGTATATCTTAATTTTTATTGCATGAGCAAAAGCACTACTATTACATTACATACATAAAAATGTGCATAATTGACCAGAAAACAATTGAGTGGGGGGGAAATGACTTGAAGGTTTATTAGGTAAATAATAAATAAGACAATAAAATTGATTGACTTATAAATTGTAAACTCTTATCTAAGTTTATTATTGAGAAAATTGGTATTTTTTCCTTTTTTCATTTGGTCAAAATAGTTTCCTCAAGAATTTACCTCTCTTGTCTAGTTTCAAATGTTAAAACCAATATTGTCAAGGTTTGATTTTGGTGTACACTGCAAATCTGATCACACAATAAAAAAAGACTTACCAAAGGTCATGGTTTAAGAGTAAAATTTATATGATTGTATAAAAAAAAAGTTTGTTTTTTTTACATAATCTTCAAAAACCTAATAGACACTTAGTTTACTTTTATATTTTCTGAAAAAAGAAAATTGGCAACAAAACAATCTTTTCTGAAAATCACATTTTTCAGACCCCTTTACATTACATCACAATTCATCCTAATCGGGTATTTTCCTCACAATTCCAAGTAATGAAAATATCACCAACAATACAACCACTACAAAAAAAACACATAATACTGCAGTTTACTAATAACCCTAAATGATTTCAACTATAAGTACAACTATAGGTAGACATAAAATTCACATTATTTTCATAAGGACATAAGTCAATATAAAGATAAGATGAATTCTTCCTCAGAAACCTGTCACTTTAAGTATTTTTGGTCTAATAAACATATACCACATGAAATTTTGGTCCAATTTTCACTTATTATTACCTTAGTTTTGTCATACGGGCTTGAGGACAGGATCCTGTAATTTTGTAAATAAATACACCAAATATAACGTATTTCACTCTCAATATGCATTTTTACTATCAACATGATATATATTGAAATATCTATGATTTATGATAAGGGGGAGTGGCTATCTCGGGGTCTTGTTACAGGATCCTGTCCTCAAGTACCTATAAGTTTTGTCATTCTATTTATTTTCTTAGAATTCCAAAGTAGTATAGCATTACAGATTTAGCAAGAAAATATACTAGCAATTATGACAACCTTACTATTTTTCTTTAAAACAAATCTCAAAAGGGACTGGAAAAAATTTCTAAAATACTTAAACCACAGTAAATAACTATAAACAATAATGCCAGCACTATAAACAAAAGATATCACAGTTTACATAAAAAAAATCTAATATATACTTTAATATACACACAAAAGCTTGGTATATCAATACCTGTTATGCCTGAGTTTGTTACCCTGTAGCATAAACCATTCATGTTAACCTTTTATTTTTTCACAATCACTTAATCATATTCTCTTCAGTTTAAAAAAAAATCAAAGCACTTGAGAGTACTGAGGGGTAAGATGCCTTTAATTAGTTTAAACAGACACAGAAACAAAAAATTCTCATTTGTCATCACTATTTCCAAATGAAAATTGAGACAAAAAAAATTGGCTATCATATGAATGTTTCATGCTATTAATATACAATATGAAATCTATAAAACACTATGGTTGCCTAGGGTTTTCCATTTTACTGCAAAAATACTTAAATCAAGACATATTGTCATATATTAGAAAAATTGTTTTTTGAATAACACCAACCATTTGAAAAAATATAGGTAAGGTACAGATGTTTCAACGGATTATTACAATGTGAAATCATTACCCATACCGGTACATCTATTATGTAGATAAATTCCAAAAATCAAAAAGTAATCAAACAAGTTACAGCATAGGTAGCTCTTGTTGAAGACTAATTCTCAATTTTAGAAAAAGTGCAATTGCTTCAAATTATGACAATATCAAATGTATGGAGAAAAAAAAAATTTAATTTGAATTTGATATTTGTTTATAATATTGAACAAATACCCTGAGAAAACTGATGTTTCGAATATATAACCAGATGTTAAAATATACCTGATGGTCTATGATTTATTTAATTGCTGAAAATAAATAAGTTAAAAGATTTACTGAAGAATTTCGTTATAAGTATCATTTCAATAATTTTGTATTAACCAATCATGTGATATCTGTTATACACCTACAGTCATTTGCATTGAGTGTGTAGATTAGGTAAGGTAAACTACCCTCCTTTCTAAGTAGTTTAGGATTAGACAGATAAATTTGTTAACCATACTCATTTAAAAGGAGGGTAGTTTACCTTACCTAATAATGACTTCACAGTTCAGCTAACAAGCAAGCTAACCAGTTATATTAACTTCACCTACACACTCAATGCAATTGGCTGTTATACAAATGAAAACAACAGCTATTATTATACCTTACATACCGGTATATTTTAAACAATTCTATTGGGTGAAACGTTATCATGTGACATGGAATAATTCAGTTGTTTTTCATTAAATTGTAAGGAAGGACGAATAACCCTAAACATTTACACCAGCGGTGAATAACCCTATTATTCACTGGTGAATAACCTTTTGAGTTTGTTTATTTGTACTTGAGTTTCCTCCCGTGAAAATGATGTCACAGACGTAAATAAACAAAATGGCAGCGTTCGTGTTACACTGGAAGCCCATCGAGAAACAAGGGAATAAGGCATTGGACATCAATAGAGCTAAGAGTGCCAGCAGCTGATGATATCCCTTAAAAAACAGTCCTTTTCAGGACCATCAATATTTTTACAAAAAGATTCTACTTTTGTTGTAAATTCGAGAAATTCGAACACAAATGTATTTTCAAATATCAGTCACTGTCTGTGTGTTAAGTTAAAAATATAGACTATAGTAAGTGTTCGAAATGCCCTTCCACTGTTAGCTCGGTATAATAAAACAATAGTGGCCCGTTGAAAAGGTGAATATCCAAAATTGTCAACCCTTAAAACTTATTTCACTTCAGGCTGCGCCCTCAATGAAATAACCTTCTCGTGTTGACAATTTTGGATAATCACCTTTTCAACGGGCCATAATTGTATAATGTTCTTAATACTTAAAACAAACAATTATCAATGATAGTTAAAATTGCATATACTTATACAAACATTTCCTGAATTCCATAATAAATTACAATTATACAATAGCTTCTACATATTAAGCTGATAGGGTATATATGATAAAAATGTTTATGAAAGATTTGTGTTTGGTTTGTTTTCAATTCAACACAAAAACAAGAATTCAATTTCTATCAAAATCCTCATGTTAAGTTTAAAATGAGTTTGCAATATTATACACAATTTACAAGGTATATAGGAGTATGGAAACTTCAGTCATCGTGTTTTTTTCCAGAAAAAAGACTTAGATTTAAAATTTTCATTGTAGAACAGAATTTACAATGTTCTCCTGAAATCATACATGCCCCCCCCCCCCCCAAAAAAAAAAACCAACAACAACTAATAACAACAAAAACAATGAAAAACAAACTAAAGCAGTTTTCAATCAATCTCTTGCTTCTTAAATTTTGAAAAAAAAACATCCTGGCTCAAAATAACTATAAATAGAATCCTCAGATCAAATGGCAAGTGTAAAAATAGACAAATCTAGGTGGGAGGTTAATCTTGGAAATGCAGGGATCAATAGCATTGAATATGTTTATTACATCCCATTCAATACTTACAGCAAAATGACTTGAGTGTGAAGGTAAAGGTTTTATCTTTGGCTAGCTTGCTTGTTAGCTGAACCATGGAATCATCATAAGGTTAACTATACTACCCTCCTTTCAGAGAAGTCTAGTCCTACGGACAAATAGTTTGGCTATATGTAGGATTAGTCTATACTCTTCAAGGAGGGAAGTATACCTAACCTAATAATGAATGAACGGTTCAACTAGCAAGCAAGCTTACCAAAGAAATTACCTCTACCTACACACTCTAATCATTTTGCTGTAAACTAATCAGCTGGCAAGAGAATACAATTTCAAATTATGGCCACTGTTTAGCTTCTTCGTCTATTTGCATCCCTAATTATTTTTTTTCTATCTTTGATCTATTATCTGCAACATATATCTTGATCTTTCAAGAACTGTTCAAATTTCTTTTCATCTTCATTTAAATTGCCCCACAAAAGAACTTCTCTCCTGCAAAGAAAAACAAACAAATTCCCTTCTAATAGTATTCCGCAAATTTTATCACTTCAGTTTCTAGAAAGAATATGCACAATAATGTCTGCAAAAATTAAATTAAATAAAAAAATACAGCATATTTAACTACCAGCTCATGAGGACCATAAAGAGCTTAGCATATCCTTCAGGTACTTGTCTTTTGATGAAGAATATATGCTTATCTTCAGTTTTATGGGTGTATGTCAAGTCTTTTTGGTAGCTATCTCACTTAAGTAATTATGCAAGTTTTAGTATTTACATGTTAATGTGTACAAATATCATTTTGAAGGCAAATGTTTTTACAAACCTTTATAATTCAATCGTTCATATGAAGAAACAGCACCTACATAGAACATCCATAAATGTCCATTATTGGAAGATGAAAGACAATCACGACATGGAACTCTGACGTTGTAACCAAGGCAATTCCCACTGAGAAAAAAAAAAATTGTACATGTAGGTCACATCAAATTAATATTTTCTGACCCCATATCTCTTTTTTTATGTAGATGCATGATTTATCATATTCAGTTTTACATGCTTTTTAAGCTTGTTCCCACATAAATCAACTTCAAAACTTATATACTACAAAGTATGTTTTAGCTAATTTCTCTACTAATGTTTTATTTGTATTTCACTTTGTTTTTATGTGTCCATTTTGAAGTTTTGTTTGTCACAGGATATGTGATGAATGTTTAGAATCAGAAAGTAATTGTTTTTAACAACACAATTGTGTTTTCTTCATAAAAAAAGCTGAAACAATGATCTACTTATGGTACTTTCTCATTTTTCACTAAAATAGAAAATTAGTATGACAATAAAACTACCTATCCATAAATATAATGAAAATAAAAACAACCTGAATCTAACTCAATCATACTGGCGGTATGATTTAGGTTGTTGTTTTTTGTTTCATTATATAAATGTAGTAATAATACAACTCAATCTTTTTTCCAAAGAGAAGCAATATCTGAATACCTATACATATAAAGTTTGTGAATTAATGTACGTCATGTACACATGAAAATGAATTTACAAATGTACAAACACAAATACTTACCAATTAATACATGCCATGTTCACTAACCAACAATCACAATTCTCTGCCAGGAACAAGTTGGTTGTCGTGGCAACATCACTGAAAAAAAATATACCATTCAATAGATGATCAAGGTCTCTTTTTCAAAGTTAAAAAGAAAAATGTTGGTATCTCATATCAATCAGTCATTATCAGTATGTCATCTGATGGAACTTTACTTAAATATTTCACAACTGGCAATTTTTCTAAATAAGGGATAAAATAAAATGATATAAAACATTAAGTTTAAAATATATGTTTATCTATTCTTGTAGAAGGAATATTATCGCTATTTTGTGCTTTTTTCCTTTGATCTATTTTTGGGATAATTTTCATATCATGCTACTCGCTTGAGATGGAAAATTATCGCTCGAAACTAAGGATGCACATGTCGTTGCTAATGAAATTGATATCGTCGTCATCGTTAAAATAGCGATAAACAGATTATTATTGGTCATCTCAACTTGATTGCTTTTCTCACTTTCACCGTACCGGCTCAAGCGAGAAAATCAATCTCTTTGAGATGATCTAAGATAATCTATAAATATTGCAGAAAATCTTTAGATGAGAACAAATGTCTTGGATTATTTTTAGTAAGATATATATGTACATGTATGCTTGGGTCATTAAAAGTTTTTTATATACATGTAATTATAACTGGAATGGACATGTGGCTCCTGTAGATATTAGAAAATATTATATCAAATATATATACTTTTTAGATGGTGCTTTTATTTTAACAATAAGCTGCTTTCATGTATATTTGGTTTGCTACACATGAAACTAATGTTAACTTGCTTTAAATTATAATCACAATACTTTGCCTTAGATGTTACTGAAATTCAGAAATTATTGCAATTTTGTCATTTTGGACTAAATTTTAATTTTTGAATTGAGAAAAATCCTATGAAATTCACATACAAAATTTTTGAAATGCGAGTTTAAATTTTTGCAATTTTAACCCTGTTGCATTTTTGCGCAATAATAAAAACATGACAATAATTTCTGAATTTACAGAATACTATTGTAATATAAGGTCCACTTGTATTTTTGAGTTAAGCCTTTTTCAACTGATTTTTATAGTTCGTTCTTATGTTGTAGTGTTATACCACTGTCCCAGGTTAGGGGGAGGGTTGGGATCCCGCTAACATGTTTAACCCCGCCATATTATTTGCCTTACATATATTATGTATGTGCCTGTCCCATGTCAGGAGCCTGTAATTCAGTGGTTGTCGTTTGTTTATGTGTTACATATTTGTTTTTCGTTCATTTTTTTTTCACATAAATAAGGCCGTTAGTTTTCTCGTTTGAATTGTTTTACATCGGGGCCTTTTATAGCTGACTATGCGGTATGGGCTTTGCTCATTGTTGAAGGCCGTATGGTGACCTATACATGTAGTTGTTAATGACTGTGTCATTTTGTCTTTTGTGGATAGTTGTCTCATTGGCAATCATACCACATCTTCTTTTTTGTACCTATGTTTACCTTAGTTTGTATATTTTTTTAATTGCAAAGTTTGGTTAAAAAGCTCTACACAGCTATAATGTTATTTGTTATAATTAGAGTACCAACTTTTCTTGCATGTGTTGTTATAATTAACCTATATATACAAGTAGACAACTTTCAAGTTCATACAGTTTCCTATTCATTTCCTACATGTTTGTGTATGTCACAGTGCTTATGTTATCAACAAGTAGTAAGGGGGGTCTCATTGGGGGGTTCCGAACCCTGATCCCGCTTACTGTTTTGTCAGATTCCCGTATCCCGCTTACACTATGTAGGTAAGCAATTCTCATTTTTTTGTAATTTCCCGAGTCCTGCTAGACCTCATTTCACGTTTTTACGACACAATAATTGGACTTTCACACGTGTCCCGCTTACAAAAAATCGGCAATCCCGCGTCACGCTTAAACCCCAATGAGACCCACAGTAAGGACAGATTGCTCTGTGATGCTGTTTATGCAGATTGTGCTTTAGATAAACCAGTGTTATTCATTCATATAAAACAGCTCTATATAATTTGGTCTATAGTGGACTTGCATTTGTGCTATAAATCAACCTTTAGACAATGCTTTCCCTAAATGTTCTACTGTTTTACGCATGTTGTCTACATATTTATATTGCCAACATATTTTTCTTATGTTATGTCAAATGTTATTAGTTCATGTATGTGTGAACAAGTTTGATAAAAAGATTTAGTTTTCTCCAGTCAGTACCAGATTTCAGGACAGTCAGTTGAAAAAAGTTGGACCTCAGCATTTGCTAATAGTACAGCACTCATTCCCCTCCTACACGCAGTTGATTCACATTGGTTACATTGTAATGTAAAAACAGGTTCATTTGAATACTGGGGTCCTATATCTGTTTGCTTTTTAAAATTATCGTCAGATTCCATAACGAACGTGACCACTTGTCAAAATGTCCTTGTTTACCTTTGTAACGAAACTTCTGATAGGCTAACGCATTTCTTGCTTTTAGTACAAGAAATTTTATTGGGCATATTTGAGAACAGTCTAAAACAAGTGAACTCTGTCTGTAACAAGACCCAATATTAGTTCGGTAAATTTATTATACATAAACGACTTAGACACTGACAATTTATTTTAGTCAACACAAAAAATGATTTTTCAGGGGAAAATGTTTTCAAACGGAATTAAAAAATGCGGTTTCACTAATTAGCGGCAAGAAAACATATTTTTTTTTATTAAAATTACCTATTCCAAATCAATATTAGAATAAAAGAATATGCAAAAGAAAACAATTTTAGCGACAAGAAAGTTAATATTGATAGAAAAAAATGAGAAACATTTATTTACATCATGATATTTTATCATTTATCATGTATATAACAGCAAGTACTACGTTTACACTGTCGTATTATGGTATTACTTTTACTTGTGTTTTTGAACAATAATACAGTTATCTTATAATTTGTATTTTTAAAATCTCTTTGTACAATCATATAATAAACTTGCAAAATGCATTATTTGTGCATCATTGTCCAGAAAATACAGACACAAATTGTGAAATACAAACAAACAACGACTCAATCATAAAATGAGTCTTTGTCCGGGCTTTTTCGTGATAACAAAACAAACAATTTTGCAAAAATTTAAAATAGTACACCTTTTTCATTGAATAATCTATACATTTAACTCTACTTTAACTCTACTCGCCGACTTGTTTCTTTATTATTATGAGGCTGACTTCATGCAGGAACTTCTTAGGAAGAAAGATAAGAAGTTAGCAATATCCTTTAACTCTACTTTCCGCTATATAGATGATGTTCTTTCACTAAACAATTCAAAATTTGGTGACTATGTGGAACGCATCTATCCAATCGAACTAGAGATAAAGGATACTACAGATACAGTTAAGTCGGCTTCATATCTTGACTTACATCTAGAAATTGACAATGAGGGTCGGTTGAAAACAAAACTTTACGACAAAAGAGATGATTTCAGCTTTCCAATTGTGAACTTTCCATTTCTAAGTAGCAACATTCCAGCAGCACCTGCATACGGGGTATATATCTCCCAATTGATACGATATTCCCGTGCTTGCATTTCCTATCATGATTTTCTTGATAGAGGTTTGCTGCTCACAAGGAAGCTATTAAACCAAGAGTTCCAAATGGTGAAGTTGAAATCATCCCTTCGTAAATTTTACGGACGCCATCACGAGTTGGTTGACCGTTATGGAATAACCGTTTCACAAATGATATCGGATATGTTCCTTACGTCGTAACTACAATCCCCTTCCCTTTCATGAATATGACCTACCGAATTAGACTATTTACCGGATTTGTAATCACATAAGCAACACGACGGGTGCCACATGTGGAGCAGGATCTGCTTACCCTTCCGGAGCACCTGAGATCGTCCCTAGTTTTTGGTGGGGTTCGTGTTGTTTATTCTTTAGTTTTCTATGTTGTGTCGTGTGTACTATTGTTTTTCTGTTTGTCTTTTTCATTTTTAGCCATGGCGTTGTCAGTTTGTTTTAGATTTATGAGTTTGACTGTCCCTTTGGTATCTTTTGTCCCTCTTTTAAGTTTGCACTGCATGCTATGTTATCAAACCGCCGTCAAGTAACCATTACTAGGTCTGTTTGGAACTTAGCCCTCGACGGGACGGAGTGAAACCCGTACGTTCAAAGGGGCGAAAGATTACACTCTTAGTTGCTAGTAGTCCTTTCTCTGTCAGTCTATTTAAGATGTACGATAAAAGGGGGATGTTTAAATGAACATTTAAAAAAAAAGCTTTATAATAACAGGTCATTTACATTTTGGGCAACATTTTGTTAAACATGCGTGTGTCCCACGTCAGGTACGTGTACGTCGTCGTGTACATGTACGATAAAAGGGGGATGTTAAAAATAACATTTAAAAAAAAGCTTTATAATAACAGGTCATTTACATTTTGTTTAACATGTGTGTGTCCCACGTCAGGTACGTGTACGTCGTCGCGAAAGGTCGTTTATCATATCTAAATGGTTATGCCCCCCTTTTTCCCCCTTTATTTAGAGAATTGAGTAGTAATAGCAGATCTTTAATTGTTTCTGTTGAATAAATATATATATTTTATGTAGAGCCCAGGTGGTCGTGTGGTCTAGCGGGACGACTGCAGTGCAGGCGATTTGGTGTCACGATATCACAGTAGCATGGGTTCGAATCCCGGCGAGGGAAGAACAAAAATTTGCGAAAGCAAATTTACAGATCTAACATTGTTGGGTTGATGTTTAGACGAGTTATATATATATATATATGTATATATAGCAAAAGTAAATAAACACGGTGTACAGAATGTATATAATAATACTTTTAAATTTGCAAACTACATTTCACATCAAATAATAACAGTTCGTTAAAATATTGTCACTAGCGCTTTCATGCCTCTATATATATCACTCATGGAATCGAGATAGTTCAGAGCCGATCATATCGACAATGTGTCGACCTGTCTATTTGTCGTGAGACTTAATGTCTGCATCAAGATGTTGTTTCATTTTCTGTCGTTGTGCTGATGTTCAATTAAACGTAACTATAACCAACATCCGATTCTCCTTCTATTTCACACTTACTATTACGTTAATACTGCTGGCTGAAAATAAATATAAATCTGACAGAACTCATGTGATATATTGATAGGACACCTGTTTATTGTTGCAGATTACGCGTCTCCCTCTAGATTTCTTTTGGTTATTTCTGTAGTTGGGTTGCTGTCTCATTGACAATTACCTCTCATCTCCTTTTATTTACGCAGTCTGAGTACTTGATTTTCAATGTGCACTAATTGCTGACAAAAAATATCATATAAATCGGATAGACTAAGCACTGCCAGTGTTTCTTTGCATCAAGTGAGTGGATTGATTTGCTTGTTTTTGCTTCACGTTCAGTGGCAAATATTCCATGCAAATTAAAGTCGCAATTGTTTTAGAAATTCACCTCAAGTCTACGTAAACATTAGCTTTTATTTGTATTTTTCTGAGAGAACGAGAGAAAAAAAAACCTGAACGATATAGAATCGCAGACACGCACTTGCTTCAAATGTGTTTTCTGGAATAAAACCACTATGCAGTTTTAAGCATTGATGGTTATTTCGACTTAAGTGAGAATAAAGTGGCAGTTATTTCAAAGCCAAATTATCTGATCCCGACTTGACTGGGATGAAAAAAACAACATATTACATAGTAGAACACACTGGTTCCCGAAAAGTGGATAGTTTTAGAGAGCTGGTACTTCCGTTCTGGGCAATAAGACAAACATTGGCCCCATCATACTTTCATATTTCTATTATATCTTCACGAGAAACCTCCGTCACGGGTTCTACCGTCACTCTGTGACGTGGAGCTTTCAATTAATATTAATTCATTACCAATTTTCTTTTACCTTTACATAAAGTTACAGCTACTCGTAGAAACTGCATTTTGTCTAAAATATGTACTACTTTCTTGTATGTTCTTTGTGACCGGGCCCGAAATAATCTATATACCTTCTTGGTGGCGTCAATCGAAACAAAACACAAAGGAGTTAACGCACACACAATTTTGAAAAATTAGCACAGCTCTACCTACGTAATTCTGACTAGTTTTCTGCCGACACATACAAATAAGCAAAAAACTACTCGAAGAGGAAAATGACTAAACAGAAAAAAAAAAAAAAAAAAAAAAGAACTCAGTCCGTCACGGCTTTCTTGAATATTTCTTTTTTCATATCAACAATAGTTAGACTCTTTTTTGAAACTCCACCACTTGCACGTGAACAGAAGTGTATATTTTAACACTGAGATTCTTCTAAAATAATACGACGAACAAAAAACAGCGAATTTCATACCATACCGTTCAGTTTTGTGTTGTTTGTTTGCTGTTTGATTGATGTATACACTGCATCTCCTATGATTTATATGACTGCTTTATGTGTCAACAAGTTGCTGCTTATTTTCTAAACAATGAAGGTAATTTGCATTTTATAGCTGATGTTTAGCATTTGAAAAATCTATTTCAAGGTATCCCCCTTTTCTTCATAAAAAAATTTATACCAAAACAATGCAAAAGCAAAAAACACGAAAAAATCGTGTTCCAGACACAACTCGTAACAAAACAAACTTCGTCTTTCAGAGGTAAGCATACAATGTAATGGGTTTGAAACCCTTATATAGTACCCAATTTGCAAAGTTTCCTCAGAGAAGGTATTGGCAAAAATCTGTCTTGTTTTATACGTATAGTATGCGTTTGTGGCTTGTGGCGTTTTTCTTGTATTTTGAAGTTGTGCACTGCATAGATTAAAATCTAATAATCCCTAAAAATTTAAAACAACGACTCAAACATAAAATGAGTCTTTGTTCGGGCTTTTTCGTGATAACAACAAAAAAATTTGCAAAAATTTAAAATAGTACACCTTTTTCATTGAATAATCTATACATTTAAGTTTGCATTGCATGCTATATCATCATATATATCTGTAGTAGTTGGGATAATGTCTTATTGAGAGAAATTCGCATCTCCTTTTCTCCGTTCAGCGTGCACATGTCGTTTGCATATTTTTGTCGCAAGGTTGCTGTCTCATTGACGTTTACCCCACAATCTGTTTGTTGCACACTATATATTTTCAAACATGCGTGAGTTAAAGATGTTATTTCATGTATAAAAAAGTGAGAAAATGCAGAAGAGAAGACCAAAGGACTTAATAGAAAGAAAAAAAATGCTAGTTTTTCGGATTGCATTGTGGGATGAAGTGTCAAAAGTGTATGAAAAGCAACTCTGTCTACTTAATCAGCGTAAAAATCGTAGTTTTAAAAGTGCGACTTTTTCCATGTGTCTTATGACTTTATATTTCATGGCATCAAGCAGTTCATAATAAGTAAGCACACGAGTGTGTGTTTAGATGTACTACAGATTTCAAGTTTTGTTTTATTTAGCAACTGTAAATCTTTAAAGAATGTGTGTTTGCAAAAAAAAAAAAAAAAAAAAAAAATATGTCTTCACTGGGAACTCCCGAGCTGAAACATACAGACTTCAGTTTAGCAGGGACGTAACTCTATTACCATTTTGCGCATAGAATCTTTACAGACACAGTCAGTGAAGCACAGTTGTGCTTCCCAACGACATGTCTACTTAGCTACCGAATGATGCATCCAAATAATGACTGCTCGATACATTCTCCGAAATTTCGCAATCCTTGGTCATAAACCACACCCTTTCGTAGTAGGAAAAAAAATTCTATACATAAAGGTGTCGTCCTCAAGTTATACAACGAACTGACTTAAGATATAAAGTTAAAACTTTATAAAGTTTAAACTTAAAGGTCTCCACACTAAAATTGTGATGGACAACACAGGCCCTCTAATACTGATGCTGTACCCTTCCTACCTTTCTTTTAAATCTTCTTACATTTCTAAGTCATATACTTGTTTGCATCAAGTACAAACTGACACTAGTATTTATGTTTCTCAATAAATCAATCAATACTACAAGGCATTGATGAACACATTTGATTAGATGTAGCTGCTTCATGTCCAGCGGGAAATATATCAGTCGCATTTCAAAAAGATAGTAACTTATATGTGTTGCAAGGCATTGCTTTAGTTAATTTAAAACTCCAGTTAATAGATCCTACAAAGCATTCAAGAAGAACTTTTATTCAACGATGAATCTGCTTCATGTCCAGCGACACATATATTAGTCATAATACAAGAAGATAGTAACATGTATGTGTTGCAAAACATTGCTTTAGTCAATTTAAAATCCTTTCAACAGATTCTTGTTTACCGAACCAAATACGGTGTAGGAAAGGTCTTTGATAAACCCTGATTTATTTTATTGCTTTTTTTGGTGTTTAAGCCACTTTCATCACTACTGGCTTCTTCATTGCGGACAGTTTTTTTTATCGGCAAAAAAATAATAGCATAAAAAAACACAAACAAATGGTAGCATCAGCAAAGTGAATATGTCATTCATATATATCTGTAGTCGTTGGGTTGATGTCTTATTGAGGGAAATTCGCATCTCCTTTTCTCCGTTCAGCGTGCACATGTCGTTTGCATATTTTTGTCGCTAGGTTGCTGTCTCATTGACGTTTACCCCACAATCTGTTTGTTGCACACTATATATTTTCAAACATGCGTGAGTTAAAGATGTTATTTCATGTATAAAAAAAGTGAGAAAATGCAGAAGAGAAGACCAAAGGACTTAATAGAAAAAAAAAACAAATGCTAGTTTTTCGGATTGCATGTGGGATGAAGTGTCAAAAGTGTATGAAAAGCAACTCTGTCTACTTAATCAGCGTAAAAATCGTAGTTTTTAAAAGTGCGACTTTTTCCATGTGTCTTATGACTTTATATTTCATGGCATCAAGCAGTTCATAATAAGTAAGCACACGAGTGTGTGTTTAGATGTACTACAGATTTCAAGTTTTGTTTTATTTAGCAACTGTTAATCTTTAAAAACTGTGTGTTTGCCAAAAAAAAAATCAAAAAAAAATATGTCTTCACTGGGAACTCCCGAGCTGAAACCTACAGACTTCAGTTTAGCAGGGACGTAACTCTATTACCATTTTGCGCATAGAATCTTTACAGACACAGTCAGTGAAGCACAGTTGTGCTTCCCAACGACATGTCTACTTAGCTACCAAATGGTGCATCCAAATAATGACTGCTTGATACATTCTCCGAAATTTCGCAATCCTTGGTCATAAACCACACCCTTTCGTAGTAAGAAAAAAAAATTCCATACATAAAGGTGTCGTCCTAAAGTTATACAACGAACTGACTTAAGATATAAAGTTAAAACTTTATAAAGTTTAAACTTAAAGGTCTCCACACTAAAATTGTGATGGACACAAAGACCTTTGGACACAAAGACCTTTGAACACAGGCCCTCTAATGCTGTACCCTTCCTACCTTTCTTTTAAATCTTCTTACATTTCTAGTCATATACTTGTTTGCATCAAGTACAAACTGACACTAGTATTTATGTTTCTCAATAAATCAATCAATACTACAAGGCATTGATGAACACATTTTATTAGATGTAGCTGCTTCATGTCCAGCGGGAAATATATCAGTCGCATATTAAAAAGATAGTAACTTATATGTGTTGCAAGGCATTGCTTTAGTTAATTTAAAACTCCAGTTAATAGATCCTACAAAGCATTCAAGAAGAACTTTTATTCATCGATGAATCTGCTTCATGTCCAGTGACACATATATTAGTCATAATACAAGAAGATAGTAACATGTATGTGTTGCAAAACATTGCTTTAGTCAATTTAAAATCCCTTCAACAGATTCTTGTTTACCGAACCAAATACGGTGTAGGAAAAGTCTTTGATAAACCCTGATTTATTTTATTGCTTTTTTGGTGTTTAATGCCACTTTCATCACTACTGGCTTCTTCATTGCGGACTTTTTTTTTATCGGCAAAAAAATAATAGCATAAAAAAACACAAACAAATGGTAGCATCAGCAAAGTGAATATGTCATTCATATATATCTGTAGTCGTTGGGTTGATGTCTTATTGAGGGAAATTCGCATCTCCTTTTCTCCGTTCAGCGTGCACATGTCGTTTGCATATTTTTGTCGCTAGGTTGCTGTCTCATTGACGTTTACCCCACAATCTGTTTGTTGCACACTATATATTTTCAAACATGCGTGAGTTAAAGATGTTATTTCATGTATAAAAAAGTGAGAAAATGCAGAAGAGAAGACCAAAGGACTTAATAGAAAAAGAAAAAAAATGCTAGTTTTTCGGATTGCATTGTGGGATGAAGTGTCAAAAGTGTATGAAAAGCAACTCTGTCTACTTAATCAGCGTAAAAATCGTAGTTTTAAAAGTGCGACTTTTTCCATGTGTCTTATGACTTTATATTTCATGGCATCAAGCAGTTCATAATAAGTAAGCACACGAGTGTGTGTTTAGATGTACTACAGATTTCAAGTTTTGTTTTATTTAGCAACTGTTAATCTTTAAAAACTGTGTGTTTGCCAAAAAAATAAATCAAAACAAAATATGTCTTCACTGGGAACTCCCGAGCTGAAACCTACAGACTTCAGTTTAGCAGGGACGTAACTCTATTACCATTTTGCGCATATAATCTTTACAGACAAAGTCAGTGAAGCACAGTTGTGCTTCCCAACGACATGTCTACTTAGCTACCGAATGGTGCATCCAAATAATGACTGCTCGATTCATTCTCCGAAATTTCGCAATCCTTGGTCATAAACCACACCCTTTCGTAGTAAGAAAAAAAAATTCTATACATAAAGGTGTCGTCCTAAAGTTATACAACAGAACTGACTTAAGATATAAAGTTAAAACTTTATAAAGTTTAAACTTAAAGGTCTCCACACTAAAATTGTGATGGACACAAAGATCTTTGAACACAGGCCCTCTAATACTGATGCTGTACCCTTCCTACCTTTCTTTTAAATCTTTTTACATTTCTTAGTCATATACTTGTTTGCATCAAGTACAAACTGACACTAGTATTTATGTTTCTCAATAAATCAATCAATACTACAAGGCATTGATGAACACATTTTATTAGATGTAGCTGCTTCATGTCCAGCGGGAAATATATCAGTCGCATTTCAAAAAGATAGTATCTTATATGTGTTGCAAGGCATTGCTTTAGTTAATTTAAAACTCCAGTTAATAGATCCTACAAAGCATTCAAGAAGAACTTTTATTCATCGATGAATCTGCTTCATGTCCAGCGACACATATATTAGTCATAATACAAGAAGATAGTAACATGTATGTGTTGCAAAACATTGCTTTAGTCAATTCAAAATCCCGTCAACAGATTCTTGTTTACCAAACCAAATACGGTGTAGGAAAGGTCTTTGATAAACCGTGATTTATTTTATTGCTTTTTTGGTGTTTAATGCCACTTTCATCACTACTGGCTTCTTCATTGCGGACAGTTTTTTTTTTATCGGCAAAAAAGTAATAGCATAAAAAAACACAAACAAATGGTAGCATCAGCAAAGTGAATATGTCATTCATATATATCTGTAGTCGTTGGGATGATGTCTTATTGAGGGAAATTCGCATCTCCTTTTCTCCGTTCAGCGTGCACATGTCGTTTGCATTTTTTTGTCGCTAGGTTGCTGTCTCATTGACGTTTACCCCACAATCTGTTTGTTCCACACTATATATATTTTCAAACATGCGTGAGTTAAAGATGTTATTTCATGTATAAAAAAGTGAGAAAATGCAGAAGAGAAGACCAAAGGACTTAATAGAGAAAAAAAAATGCTAGTTTTTCGGATTGCATTTTGGGATGAAGTGTCAAAAGTGTATGAAAAGCAACTCTGTCTACTTAATCAGCGTAAAAATCGTAGTTTTAAAAGTGCGACTTTTTTCCATGTGTCTTATGACTTTATATTTCATGGCATCAACCAGTTCATAATAAGTAAGCACACGAGTGTGTGTTTAGATGTACAACAGATTTCAAGTTTTGTTTTATTTAGCAACTGTAAATCTTTAAAAAAATGTGTGTTTGCCAAAAAAAAAAAAAAAAAATATGTCTTCACTGGGAACTCCCGAGCTGAAACCTACAGACTTCAGTTTAGCAGGGACGTAACTCTATTACCATTTTGCGCATAGAATCTTTACAGACACAGTCAGTGAAGCACAGTTGTGCTTCCCAACGACATGTCTACTTAGCTACCGAATGATGCATCCAAATAATGACTGCGCGATACATTCTCCGAAATTTCGCAATCCTTGGTCATAAACCACACCCTTTCGTAGTAAGAAAAAAAATTCTATACATAAAGGTGTCGTCCTAAAGTTATGCAACGAACTGACATAAGATATAAAGACTTTATAAAGTTTAAACTTAAAGGTCTCCACACTAAAATTGTGATGGATACAAAGACCTTTGAACACAGGCCCTCTAATACTGATGCTGTACCCTTCCTACCTATGTTTTAAATCTTCTTACATTTCTTTGTCATATACTTTACAACTTTACAACTTCGAACGCACCTCGATAGCAGCCACCATATTTTGAGTACGCAAATATTTTTCTCCAAACTAACTGAAATATGAACTAAAGTGACACAAACTTGTCAACCAATGAAAGCTTGAGTAGTTAAAACATCATGTCCAAGGAGGGATGAAAAATTTACCTAAATTAACTAACTATTTGAGTTTAAAAGGGAATTATATCTGAATACCATTATATTGCGGTAACCAAAACAAAACAACAATGGCCGCCAAAACAACCCGATCTCAAATAAACACAGACGTAGAGAGCCTTGTTAAATTTTATAATGTAACAGAAATATATAAAAATAGTCAGAAATCTTCAAACGGAAAGATAATCCCCTTCGAATATATTGATAAATCGTTCTACAAACAAAAAGGAAACTGTGCCAGCTTTATAACATCAAATACAAGAATTCATGCATGGATATCTGCTTTCGGAGATCTTATTTACAACAAGGAAGGCGATGGTTTTGATGTCACATGGATTGATAAGAAAGCTGAAAATGAGAAAATTATTCAAACTGAATTTGTTGTGTCCAACAGCTTAGACTCTGATGATGACTTTCTTTACAAAATAATTATATATCTTACCACTGGGAAAATTTTGATCCAAGGAAAAGGTTGGGAGACATTTTGTGACAACAAATTTCAAGCCTGTAAACAACTGGTCGATAATCTAATTAATCAAGACAAAAAAGGAAATGACAACTGTGTAAGTGTCACTTCAAATGACACCAATACTGACATGAATGAAGAAACTAATCCAAAAATTCTTCTTCCCAGTTCAATGACAAATTCTGAGAAAGATAATGAAAATCACAAGACTGAAAATAAGGATAAAACACTGAATAAAAGTGAAAAACATGCTCCCGTTACAAATGCTACAAATAAAGAGGAAAATTATATAAATTTACCAGAACAGGTTGATTCAAATGCAGTCCTAATGATTAACAACAGGTTAGACATTTTTGAAGAATCTTTAGTCAAAATTACTTCAACTCTGGCCAACACAATAGACATTTTAGGAATAAATCATAATGATACCTTGCAGGAACTTCGAAAAATTAAAAAATCAAAAGGTTCATCTGAGACACTCCAACCTGAAATAAAACTATTTGAAAATCAAATAAAAGAAAAAGATGATATGATTAGTTCATTAAGAAAAGAAGTTCAACAACTTAATGAATTACAAGATAGAAACCAAAAGAAGTATGCAAAAGAACTTGAAAACACAAAAACTGAACATCAAAATCAGATCAGTGTAATTAGAGAAGAAAAAATTCAATCAAACATAGAAACTGAGAAACTTTCCCTAAAACTTGAACAAATACAAAATGATAAAGACAACTTGAAAATGACCTTCAAAGAGCGGATAGACGACAAAGACAAAACAATTCACAACCTTCAAGAAAGAATTCAGTCATTTCTGTATGATTGTGACGGAGAACCATGGAAAAAACAAACAAAAAGGGTATCTCAAGATAACAACTCTTCCTTCAACAATGATCAACAAGAAGAAAACTTGGCATCTAATCTTGATCTAACAGCTGAACCCCAAAACAGCTCTGATAGAATGTCTCTCACAACTAATGAGAGCCTGACATCAATCCAACAACATTTAGATATAAACAAAAGTAATTCGCAAAATAACAAGAATGATGGGAACATACCCTATAAAACACCAAAATCTGCAGTAAATGGTGCATATTTAAATAATGCAAAACTCGATACTATTTTCTATCATGATTCTATTGGCCACAAGGTAGACATTAAAAGATTGTTAGCAGGCTCTGGACAAGCAGGTCTCAAACAAACAACATACAGAATAGAAAACGTTATTGAAGCATTAGAGGATATTTCTTCGGCAAGATCAATTATTATTCATGTCGGAATTAATGACATCAAAGTGAGAGATGATTCGGCTGAAGATATATTCCCTAGATACGAAGAAATGGTAAACAAAGCTTTAGGTAAAGCAAATAGTGTTGTGCTTTCTTTAGTTATCCCAACTAAATACACCTTGTTAAATAAAAAGAGTCAAGCATTGAATGAAATGATAAAATTAAAATTTGCAACAACATCTACATTACTTATATGTGAAAATAATAATTTCACAGCTGACAATGGAGATGTTATGGAAAATTTGTACTCTGACTCCATTCGTTTATCTATATATCAAGGCACTGGGGTTCTTGCTGGAAATATAAGAAAAACCATGTTTCCACAAAGGCAATCAGAGAACAAGAGAGTGAGTAAGACTGATCACAGTACAAACTATAGAGGACGTACTAAGTACAATTACAACCACAGACTCAATAATACAGGCTACAACAAAAGTCACCAATACAAGGGTGATAACACTAGGAGACCATTGTATAACAATAACTGGTATACTCAAGAGGATAAGACAGAACTTGGCCATTACAGAAATGATAGTATAAGAAAATCATTTGATTACGACAATTCATACAATACTGATGGAGAAGTTAACTACTACAGAAATTATGACAACAGTACATCTCAATACAACCAATCATACAGACATGAAATGGATAGAGACCTTAGCCAAAGTCAGATTTCTGACTTAGCGACCAGTATTGCATCTGCATTTGCAAATGTATTTAAATGTCATTAAATTTTCAATCATTGCACAAAAAGTGTGAAGACAATCATAATAGTTGTTGTTAAAAAGAATGTTTTTTTCTTTTAAATTTAAGAAACTTGTGAATATATACATGTTGATTTAGGCCAGAGGGTCTTGTGTACTTTAAGTAAGGGAAAAATACTTTAAAGTCCCATTTTCTTTTTACATAGATAGAAGAATTAAAAAGATGTAAATTCTAGATTTCTTAGTAAATTTATTTCATATTTTTGGTTTTCTCTCTTAGTCATTAATCTATTTGCTAGGTAAAGAGGGATAACTCTAGCTGTTTATTTTAAAAGCTTTAATTTGAAATTTTATTATGAATAAAACAGTTCTAATTAATAACTATTACAAAATATATTTCATTGTGGTACAACAATGAACAATTGATACAATTTTAAAAGAATTATACATTTGCTAATTGCATTAGCTAATTAGGTTAATGAGAACCCTATCCTTGTTCATGATGTTTGTCGGTTTTGTAACTCAAAAATATGTGTATTAAAGTGTCGAGAAATGTATCAATTACTTCATGGAATGTTAATGGTTTATTTAGAAAATTAAGTGGAGACAGGATATGTAAACTAGATGATGAAAATTTTAGTAATATAATGACATCTGATATTGTATGTTTATCAGAGACACATGCCTCCTCAAAGGATATTTTATTTTATAATGGATACAAATGTTTTACTAACTGCAGACAGTCTAAAACTAATAGAGTATGGGGTGGTTTAGCCACTTTTATTAAAAGGGAAATTTTGCAAGGTGTTAAATTAATTGATAAAACAATGAGTGACATGATGTGGTTTAAACTTGACAAAAATTATTTTGGCTTTGAGAAAAATCTATTCATCTGCTCCATGTATATACCGCCCAGTAACTCAGCATACACTATGCGAACTAATTGCGATAAACAAATATTTGAAAAACTAGAGCAAGATATTACCAAATTTTCTATAGAGGGAAATATTGCTTTAATTGGTGATTTGAATGCCCATATCAATGTTAGTGAGTCTGATTATATTACAAATGAAATTGACGACAGCCTAGATGATTTTTTACCTATAAATTACATAGCAGATGCTGTGCTTAAATCAAGAAGTACTGAGATATCACAAAAAGTTTAGAAAATAGAATAGATGATAACAAGGATAAAAGAAAGAATAAATCAGTTTTTCATTACATGTTGGGATGAATTCAATAAAATAGGATGAAAATGTTGTTGACATAATCAGTAATTCCCGTGTTTTAAAAGTGAAGACAATTTGTATTTATATTTTCTCTGCGATCAACATGTATATATTACTACATTGTTAATACATAAGTGAATTGTTTAATAGAATGAAATTATAAAATGTCCAATAAAAAAAAAAAAAATGTTAATTGATGCATCTAACCTTATAATGTTAAGATAATTATAACATTTTTGCGCATAAACTTAGCATAAATATTAAGAAATTTTTCAACGACAGCTGTCATACTAAATGTATTGATAAATAATACTGCGGATACATTCTCGAATTTTCGATTTGTCATTCAAATCTACACCCTTTGTAGTGTTTAATACATAGTTTGTATTATAAATGAACTGTCTTAGTTATGTTAATTATGTTGTAACTTAAGGTACAACACTATTGTTGGAATTAACTTACTACTGAACATTCCTTATTCTTTAAATTAATTCTTTTATACTTGTTTGCATCAAGTACAAACTGACACTAGTATTTATGTTTCTCAATAAATCAATCAATACTACAAGGCATTGATGAACACATTTTATTAGATGTAGCTGCTTCATGTCCAGCGGGAAATATATCAGTCGCATTTCAAAAAGATAGTTACTTATATGTGTTGCAAGGCATTGCTTTAGTTAATTTAAAACTCCAGTTAATAGATCCTACAAAGCATTCAAGAAGAACTTTTATTCATCGATGAATCTGCTTCATGTCCAGCGACACATATATTAGTCATAATACAAGAAGATAGTAACATGTATGTGTTGCAAAACATTGCTTTAGTCAATTCAAAATCCCGTCAACAGATTCTTGTTTACCAAACCAAATACGGTGTAGGAAAGGTCTTTGATAAACCCTGATTTATTTTATTGCTTTTTTGGTGTTTAATGCCACTTTCATCACTACTGGCTTCTTCATTGCGGACAGTTTTTTTTTTATCGGCAAAAAAATAATAGCATAAAAAAAACACAAACAAATGGTAGCATCAGCAAAGTGAATATGTCATTCATATATATCTGTAGTCGTTGGGATGATGTCTTATTGAGGGAAATTCGCATCTCCTTTTCTCCGTTCAGCGTGCACATGTCGTTTGCATATTTTTGTCGCTAGGTTGCTGTCTCATTGACGTTTACCCCACAATCTGTTTGTTGCACACTATATATATTTTCAAACATGCGTGAGTTAAAGATGTTATTTCATGTATAAAAAAGTGAGAAAATGCAGAAGAGAAGACCAAAGGACTTAATAGAAAAAAAAAAAAAATGCTAGTTTTTCGGATTGCATTTTGGGATGAAGTGTCAAAAGTGTATGAAAAGCAACTCTGTCTACTTAATCAGCGTAAAAATCGTAGTTTTAAAAGTGCGACTTTTTCCATGTGTCTTATGACTTTATATTTCATGGCATCAACCAGTTCATAATAAGTAAGCACACGAGTGTGTGTTTAGATGTACTACAGATTTCAAGTTTTGTTTTATTTAGCAACTGTAAATCTTTAAAAAATGTGTGTTTGCCAAAAAAAAAAAAAAAAAAAAAAATATGTCTTCACTGGAACTCCCGAGCTGAAACCTACAGACTTCAGTTTAGCAGGGACGTAACTCTATTACCATTTTGCGCATAGAATCTTTACAGACACAGTCAGTGAAGCACAGTTGTGCTTCCCAACGACATGTCTACTTAGCTACCGAATGATGCATCCAAATAATAACTGCGCGATACATTCTCCGAAATTTCGCAATCCTTGGTCATAAACCACACCCTTTCGTAGTAAGAAAAAAAATTCTATACATAAAGGTGTCGTCCTAAAGTTATACAACGAACTGACTTAAGATATAAAGTTAAAACTTTATAAAGTTTAAACTTAAAGGTCTCCACACTAAATTGTGATGGACACAAAGACCTTTGAACACAGGCCCTCTAATACTGATGCTGTACCCTTCCTACCTATCTTTTAAATCTTCTTACATTTCTTTGTCATATACTTGTTTGCATCAAGTACAAACTGACACTAGTATTTATGTTTCTCAATAAATCAATCAATACTACAAGGCATTGATGAACACATTTTATTAGATGTAGCTGCTTCATGTCCAGCGGGAAATATATCAGTCGCATTTCAAAAAGATAGTTACTTATATGTGTTGCAAGGCATTGCTTTAGTTAATTTAAAACTCCAGTTAATAGATCCTACAAAGCATTCAAGAAGAACTTTTATTCATCGATGAATCTGCTTCATGTCCAGCGACACATATATTAGTCATAATACAAGAAGATAGTAACATGTATGTGTTGCAAAACATTGCTTTAGTCAATTCAAAATCCCGTCAACAGATTCTTGTTTACCAAACCAAATACGGTGTAGGAAAGGTCTTTGATAAACCTGATTTATTTTATTGCTTTTTTGGTGTTTAATGCCACTTTCATCACTACTGGCTTCTTCATTGCGGACAGTTTTTTTTTATCGGCAAAAAAATAATAGCATAAAAAAACACAAACAAATGGTAGCATCAGCAAAGTGAATATGTCATTCATATATATCTGTAGTCGTTGGGATGATGTCTTATTGAGGGAAATTCGCATCTCCTTTTCTCCGTTCAGCGTGCACATGTCGTTTGCATATTTTTGTCGCTAGGTTGCTGTCTCATTGACGTTTACCCCACAATCTGTTTGTTGCACACTATATATATTTTCAAACATGCGTGAGTTAAAGATGTTATTTCATGTATAAAAAAGTTAGAAAATGCAGAAGAGAAAGACCAAAGGACTTAATAGAAAAAAAAAAAAATGCTAGTTTTTCGGATTGCATTTTGGGATGAAGTGTCAAAAGTGTATGAAAAGCAACTCTGTCTACTTAATCAGCGTAAAAATCGTAGTTTTAAAAGTGCGACTTTTTCCATGTGTCTTATGACTTTATATTTCATGGCATCAACCAGTTCATAATAAGTAAGCACACGAGTGTGTGTTTAGATGTACTACAGATTTCAAGTTTTGTTTTATTTAGCAACTGTAAATCTTTAAAAAATGTGTGTTTGCCAAAAAAAAAAAAAAAAAAAAAAAAAATATGTCTTCACTGGGAACTCCCGAGCTGAAACCTACAGACTTCAGTTTAGCAGGGACGTAACTCTATTACCATTTTGCGCATAGAATCTTTACAGACACAGTCAGTGAAGCACAGTTGTGCTTCCCAACGACATGTCTACTTAGCTACCGAATGATGCATCCAAATAATGAACTGCGCGATACATTCTCCGAAATTTCGCAATCCTTGGTCATAAACCACACCCTTTCGTAGTAAGAAAAAAAATTCTATACATAAAGGTGTCGTCCTAAAGTTATACAACGAACTGACTTAAGATATAAAGTTAAAACTTTATAAAGTTTAAACTTAAAGGTCTCCACACTAAAATTGTGATGGACACAAAGACCTTTGAACACAGGCCCTCTAATACTGATGCTGTACCCTTCCTACCTATCTTTTAAATCTTCTTACATTTCTTTGTCATATACTTGTTTGCATCAAGTACCAACTGACACTAGTATTTATGTTTCTCAATAAATCAATCAATACTACAAGGCATTGATGAACACATTTTATTAGATGTACTGCTTCATGTCCAGCGGGAAATATATCAGTCGCATTTCAAAAAGATAGTTACTTATATGTGTTGCAAGGCATTGCTTTAGTTAATTTAAAACTCCAGTTAATAGATCCTACAAAGCATTCAAGAAGAACTTTTATTCATCGATGAATCTGCTTCATGTCCAGCGACACATATATTAGTCATAATACAAGAAGATAGTAACATGTATGTGTTGCAAAACATTGCTTTAGTCAATTCAAAATCCCGTCAACAGATTCTTGTTTACCAAACCAAATACGGTGTAGGAAAGGTCTTTGATAAACCCTGATTTATTTTATTGCTTTTTTGGTGTTTAATGCCACTTTCATCACTACTGGCTTCTTCATTGCGGACAGTTTTTTTTTATCGGCAAAAAAATAATAGCATAAAAAAACACAAACAAATGGTAGCATCAGCAAAGTGAATATGTCATTCATATATATCTGTAGTCGTTGGGATGATGTCTTATTGAGGGAAATTCGCATCTCCTTTTCTCCGTTCAGCGTGCACATGTCGTTTGCATATTTTTGTCGCTAGGTTGCTGTCTCATTGACGTTTACCCCACAATCTGTTTGTTGCACACTATATATATTTTCAAACATGCGTGAGTTAAAGATGTTATTTCATGTATAAAAAAGTAGAAAATGCAGAAGGAAGACCAAAGGACTTAATAGAAAAAAAAAAAAAATGCTAGTTTTTCGGATTGCATTTTGGGATGAAGTGTCAAAAGTGTATGAAAAGCAACTCTGTCTACTTAATCAGCGTAAAAATCGTAGTTTTAAAAGTGCGACTTTTTCCATGTGTCTTATGACTTTATATTTCATGGCATCAACCAGTTCATAATAAGTAAGCACACGAGTGTGTGTTTAGATGTACTACAGATTTCAAGTTTTGTTTTATTTAGCAACTGTAAATCTTTAAAAAATGTGTGTTTGCCAAAAAAAAAAAAAAAAAAAAAAAATATGTCTTCACTGGGAACTCCCGAGCTGAAACCTACAGACTTCAGTTTAGCAGGGACGTAACTCTATTACCATTTTGCGCATAGAATCTTTACAGACACAGTCAGTGAAGCACAGTTGTGCTTCCCAACGACATGTCTACTTAGCTACCGAATGATGCATCCAAATAATGACTGCGCGATACATTCTCCGAAATTTCGCAATCCTTGGTCATAAACCACACCCTTTCGTAGTAAGAAAAAAAATTCTATACATAAAGGTGTCGTCCTAAAGTTATACAACGAACTGACTTAAGATATAAAGTTAAAACTTTATTAAGTTTAAACTTAAAGGTCTCCACACTAAAATTGTGATGGACACAAAGACCTTTGAACACAGGCCCTCTAATACTGATGCTGTACCCTTCCTACCTATCTTTTAAATCTTCTTACATTTCTTTGTCATATACTTGTTTGCATCAAGTACAAACTGACACTAGTATTTATGTTTCTCAATAAATCAATCAATACTTCAAGGACATTGATGAACACATTTTATTAGATGTAGCTGCTTCATGTCCAGCGGGAAATATATCAGTCGCATTTCAAAAAGATAGTTACTTATATGTGTTGCAAGGCATTGCTTTAGTTAATTTAAAACTCCAGTTAATAGATCCTACAAAGCATTCAAGAAGAACTTTTATTCATCGATGAATCTGCTTCATGTCCAGCGACACATATATTAGTCATAATACAAGAAGATAGTAACATGTATGTGTTGCAAAACATTGCTTTAGTCAATTCAAAATCCCTTCAACAGATTCTTGTTTACCAAACCAAATACGGTGTAGGAAAGGTCTTTGATAAACCCTGATTTATTTTATTGCTTTTTTGGTGTTTAATGCCACTTTCATCACTACTGGCTTCTTCATTGCGGACAGTTTTTTTTTTATCGGCAAAAAAATAATAGCATAAAAAAACACAAACAAATGGTAGCATCAGCAAAGTGAATATGTCATTCATATATATCTGTAGTCGTTGGGATGATGTCTTATTGAGGGAAATTCGCATCTCCTTTTCTCCGTTCAGCGTGCACATGTCGTTTGCATATTTTTGTCGCTAGGTTGCTGTCTCATTGACGTTTACCCCACAATCTGTTTGTTGCACACTATATATATTTTCAAACATGCGTGAGTTAAAGATGTTATTTCATGTATAAAAAAGTGAGAAAATGCAGAAGAGAAGACCAAAGGACTTAATAGAAAAAAAAAAAAAATGCTAGTTTTTCGGATTGCATTTTGGGATGAAGTGTCAAAAGTGTATGAAAAGCAACTCTGTCTACTTAATCAGCGTAAAAATCGTAGTTTTAAAAGTGCGACTTTTTCCATGTGTCTTATGACTTTATATTTCATGGCATCAACCAGTTCATAATAAGTAAGCACACGAGTGTGTGTTTAGATGTACTACAGATTTCAAGTTTTGTTTTATTTAGCAACTGTAAATCTTTAAAAAATGAGTGTTTGCCAAAAAAAAAAAAAAAAAAAAAAAAAATATGTCTTCACTGGGAACTCCCGAGCTGAAACCTACAGACTTCAGTTTAGCAGGGACGTAACTCTATTACCATTTTGCGCATAGAATCTTTACAGACACAGTCAGTGAAGAACAGTTGTGCTTCCCAACGACATGTCTACTTAGCTACCGAATGATGCATCCAAATAATGACTGCGCGATACATTCTCCGAAATTTCGCAATCCTTGGTCATAAACCACACCCTTTCGTAATAAGAAAAAAAATTCTATACATAAAGGTGTCGTCCTAAAGTTATACAACGAACTGACTTAAGATATAAAGTTAAAACTTATAAAGTTTAAACTTAAAGGTCTCCACACTAAAATTGTGATGGACACAAAGACCTTTGAACACAGGCCCTCTAATACTGATGCTGTACCCTTCCTACCTATCTTTTAAATCTTCTTACATTTCTTTGTCATATACTTGTTTGCATCAAGTACAAACTGACACTAGTATTTATGTTTCTCAATAAATCAATCAATACTACAAGGCATTGATGAACACATTTTATTAGATGTAGCTGCTTCATGTCCAGCGGGAAATATATCAGTCGCATTTCAAAAAGATAGTTACTTATATGTGTTGCAAGGCATTGCTTTAGTTAATTTAAAACTCCAGTTAATAGATCCTACAAGCATTCAGAAGAACTTTATTCATGAATCTGCTTCAGTCAGAACATATATTAGTCATAATACAAAATAGTAACATGTATTGTTTGCAAAACATTGCTTTAGTATTCAAAATCCTCAACAGATTTAGTTTACCAAACCAAATACGGTGTAGAAAGGTTTTGATAAACCTGATTATTTTATTGCTTTTTTGGTGTTTAATGCCACTTTCATCATACGGGCTCTTCATTGCTAAGTTTTTTTTTTATCGCCTAAAAATAATACATAAAAAATATCACAAATCAATGTACATTACGCAATGATATTATTTCATAATATATACTGTAGTCGTTGGGATGATTTATTGAGGGAAATTCAGCATCCTTCATCCGTTCACGTCAAAGTCGTTTGCATATTTTTGTCGTTAGGTTGCTGTTCATTGACGTTTACCACAATCTGTTTGTTCACACTATAATATTTTCAAACATGGTGAGTTAAAAGTTATTTCATGTATAAAAAAATAGAAAATGCAGAAGAGAAGACAAAGGATAATAGAAAAAAAAAAAATGTAGTTTTGGATTGCATTTTGGGATGAAGTGTCAAAGTGTATGAAAAGCAATTGTCTATTAATCAGCGTAAAAATCGTAGTTAAATAAGTGCACATTTTTCCATGTGTCTTATGACTTATATTTCATGGCATCAACCAGTTCATAATAAGTAAGCACAGAGTGTGTGTGATTAGATGTACTACAGATTTCAAGTTTTGTTTATTTAGCAACTGTAAAGTCTTTAAAAAATGTGTGTTTGCCAAAAATAAAAAAATAAAAAAAAATATGGTCTTCACTGGGATCTCCCGAGTCTGAAACCTACAGACTCAGTTAGCAGGAGTAACATCTAATTACTTTTGCGCATGAATCTTTCAACAATCAGTAGAAGTGTTTTTCCAAAAATATTCTACTTAGCTACCGAATGATGCATCAATAATATGCGCAATTCTCCGAAATTTCGCAATCCTTGTCAAAATCCACACTCATCACTTTGTTAAAGAATTCATAAAAATTAATATCATAAAGACGGGTCTATCAAAAACGTTAATCATTTCTAAGAAAGACTTAAGATAATAAAGTTAAAACTTTAATTAAAATTTAAACTTAAAGTTAACTTTAGCTTTACTAAAATTGTGATGGACACAAAGCCTTTGAAACAGGCCCTCTAATACTGATGCTGTACCCTTCCTACCTATCTTTTAAATTTCTTACATTTTTTTCATATACTTGTTTGCATCAAGTACAAACTACACTAAGTATTTATGTTTCTCAATAAATCAATCAATACTACAAGCATTGATGAACACTTTTATTAGATGTAGCTGCATGTCCAGCGGAAATATATCAGTACCATTTCAAAAGATTTCTTATATGTGTTGAAGGCATTGCTTAGTTAATTAAAACTCAGTTAATTGATCCTACGAAAGCATTCAAGAAGAACTTTTATTACGATGAATCTGTTATAGTCCAGTCGACACATATTTAGTCAAAACAAGAAGATAGTAACATTATGTTAGTCAAAAATTGCTTTAGTCAATTAAAATCCGCGTCAACAGATTCTTGTTTAACCAAATCCAAATACGGTGTAAGTCCTTTTAAACCCTGATTTTTTATTGCTTTTTTGGTGTTTAATGCCAATATTCATACATAGGCTTTTCATTGCGAACAGTTTTTTTTCTTATCGCAAAAATATTAGATAAAAAATATCAAACAAATGGTAGCATCAGCAAGTTAATATGTCATTCTATATATTTTCGTGGATGTGTCTTATTAGGGAAATTCGCATTCCTTTTCTTTCAGCGTGCATCGAGTCGTTTGCATTTTTGTCGCTAGATCTGTCTCATTAGGTTTACCCCACAATCTGTTTGTTGCACACAATATATTATTTTCAAACTCGTGAGTTAAAGTGTTATTTCATGTATGAAAAAAGTTGAAAATCGCAGAAGATAAGACCAAAGGTTTTAATGAAAATAAATAAATGCTATGTTCTTTACGGTTCTTTTGGGCAAAATATGTCAAAAGTGTATGAAAAGCAACTCTGTCTACTTAATCAGCGTAAAAATCGTAGTTTTAAAAGTGGACTTTTTCCAATGTGTACTTATACTTTATATTCATGGCATCAACCAGTTCATAATAAGTAAGCCAATTGTGTTTAGATGTACTACAGATTTCCAAGTTTTTTTTTTAGCAACTGTAATCTTTAAAAAATGGTGTTTGCCAAAAATTAATTAAAAAAAAAAAATAAAGTCTTCACTGGAACCCGAGCTGAAACCTACAGACTTCAGTTTAGCAGGGACGTAACTCTATTGACATTTTGCCATAGAATCTTTACAGACCAGTCATAAGCAACGTTGTTTCAAGACATTAGTTAAACTTTAGCTACAGAATGATCATCCAAATAATGACGCGCGATACTTCTCCGAAATTCGAATCTTGGTTATACCACTAAATCTTACATTTGTTAGTAAAAAAAAAATACAAATAAGTTTCTAATTAAACAATACTTAAGTATTAAGAAAACTTTATTAATTTAGCTAAGTCTCACAAAAATTAGGACAAAAGACTTTGACCAAGGCTTAAACTATTGCTTACCTTACTATATCCTTTTAATATCTACATTCTTTCAAATTTGTTTATCATAACCACACCTTCATTCAGAAACAAATATTATACAAAGAGGAAGTACACAATGTTTAAGATTCTTTCAGTTAAAATATAACAGTTCTGTTTCAAACAATACGTTGTGTTGCAAAGGCTTGCTTGTTAATTTAAACTCTGTTTAATCCTACTTTCAAATACTTATTCATTCGATGAATTTTCTTACGAAATATAATGCAAAACAAACAATAGTATATTGTGTAAAAATATCATAATATCTAAAATCGTAACAGATTCTTATTTACGAAATACGGTTTGTGGAATCTGTAAACTGATTTATATTTCTTTTTGGTTGCTTAGCCATTGCTTTCCTACTTCTCATTGCACATTTATTTTTAAAAAAAATTTAATTAAATAAAAAATGAAGTCAGCAGAAATAATATTAATAAAAAAAAAAATATCGTAGTTTTTGGATATTTTTTGGTGAAATTGCAAACTTTTCGTTCACTCATTATCGTTGAAATCTTTGTTAAGTTATTTTCATTGTTTACCTATGTGTTTTGCACACTATTTAATATTGTCTAACATGCGGTTAAAGTGTTTTTATGTATAAAAAATTGAATAAAGAACAATAAACAAAGGATATGAAAAAAAATAAGTTTCGGATTGATTTGGATGAGGAAAAGTGACGAAACCTATCTTCGTTTAACAGCGTAACGTTTTTAAATTTGCGATTTTTACATTGTCTTAACTTAATTGATGTTCAACTATATTTAATAAGCACCGATGTGTTTAAATTATATTGATAATTTTAATTTGCAAGAATTTAAAAGACTTCTTTGCAAAAAAAAAAAAAAATATAAATTATGTGTCTTCTGGGAAATCAAGTAAACCTAAGACTTAGTTTAAGACGTAAATCTTAAACAATTTCCATAAATTTTATGACACAGCTTGAATATCATGCTCCAAACATGATTAACTTCTCACCGATGTGTTCAATTAATGACATCGTTCTTTCAAATTTCGAATCTTGGTCAAAACACGTTTTCTAAAAAAAAAAAAAATACTATAAAAGGTTACGAAATTTACAGACTGATTAAGTACTTCAGTAAAGTATAATTTAATTCATTTCCAAGAAATTTTAATCGATTACAAGGCATTGTTTAGTATTTAACTCTTAATACTACAATTCACAAACTTACTCTGAATCTTCTCCAACCATTTTGTATAATCAACTGTTGTAAGTAAATGAAAATTGTTTATGTTTCAATAATCTACAAGATTGATTGATAAACTATATTTTTGTGAAAGTTCTTGAAACTATCATATTTGCAAATTGTAGTATTAATGCCTTTACAGGCACTTTTCTTACTTTAAACGTATTTTTATACATAATTATAGATAAAATTTTAACATGTAGCAAGCATATGTATGTCTTCATATATATCATATACAGGATGAATGTGTTGAAAACATTGCTTTTTCTTTTCAGTGCTCATCGTGTATTTTTTCAAGTTCGTTGAAAGTTTTATACCTATTATTGTTTTGCTTTATTGTTTTAAACCCTTATATAAAGATTTTTGTAAAAAATTTTATTACAGAATAATATGCAAAGACTAAAAAAAAAAAAATGATTAATGATTTGATGAATGTAAGGTTGAATAAATCGTCTACTTAGAATTCGTTTTTACAGCTTTACAAGTGGAAGTTTTTCATGTTTTTTTAGTTTTTTCATTTAATCCATTTCAATAATTGACGCTTTTTATTTAACATTTAATTTTTAAAATTTATTCATAAAAAATAAAAAAATGTTGAACAAAAATAAAAAAAAAAAAATATTGTTCTTGGATCCGATGAAGCTAAATCGTTATTCTCTTTACTTTCGTTGCATATTTTTAAAAGTCAGTTGCATGTTCATTTATTTCCACAAACTGTTTTCTACAATGAATTCAACCATAGATAGTTTAATTCTCGAATAAATTTGATTTCAGAAAAACCAAAGCTTTATAAAAAATAAAAAAAAAATAAAGGATTGCTTAAGGTTAATGGAAATTATAATAAACTTACTTTAACAGGATAAATTTTTAACATTTACATTGTATTTTACAGACAATCTTTGATAACAGAGCTCCCAATACATGTCCTTCTAGCTATCTGTTTAATCTAATACGATTTCTGTATTCTTTTTATTTGCAATTAATTAAAAACAATTTGTTTCCAAAAAAAAAAATATAATAAAAAATGACATGTATCAGTACTCTCAGCTGATTACACGTAATCATACATATTCTATATTTCAAGCATTTTATTATAAATTCTCTTAAGATTACTTAAGCTTCAAGAAGATCTTTATACTCGGAATCTGTATCCGACACAAATCCTTTAATCACCATTAGATAACATGTATTCTTCAATCTTTAATTTCTTAAATTTTTAATGATTTGTTCCAAATAACCAATCGTTGAAGTCTTATAAACCTATTATTATTGCTTTTGATTAATCACTTATACTCGTTCTTCATGGGAAATTTTATTTATTCAAAATATAATAATAAAGTTCAAGAAATTGTAGATACAAATGACTTGTAATCAATCTACTAATCATTGGACTTTCTTATTCGAAATCTGCTTCATTTCCATTTACTTTGACAGTACAAACTAGTACATTTAGTTTCCAATAATCGTTATATCAAATCATTGTGAACAATTTTATTAACCACGGGAAATATGTAGTCATTATAAAAATGATATTATATTTTTTGTAAGGCATTTTAAAAAAACTCTTTTCATTCGAAATTTTTAGAAAATTTCATAAATGAAAAGCAATGTCATAACAAATTTAAATTCATAATTTTAAAGTCAGTTTGTGCAAAATGTTTATAGTTTAATTATGCCCAACATTCTATGTCACACAGCGTTTGATATTTGTAGGTTTCTAATCTGTTTTATTTAACTTATTGTTTAATAATATTTTTACATAGGTATTAAAGAATTATTATAAAAGTCCAGAAAATCAAAAAAACAAAGTTAATAGAAAAAAGAAAAAAAAATGCTAGTTTTTCGGATTGCATTTTGGGATGAAGTGTCAAAAGTGTATGAAAAGCAACTCTGTCTACTTAATCAGCGTAAAAATCGTAGTTTTAAAAGTGCGACTTTTTCCATGTGTCTTATGACTTTATATTTCATGGCATCAACCAGTTCATAATAAGTAAGCACACGAGTGTGTGTTTAGATGTACTACAGATTTCAAGTTTTGTTTTATTTAGCAACTGTAAATCTTTAAAAAATGTGTGTTTGCCAAAAAAAAAAAAAAAAAAAAAAATATGTCTTCACTTGGAACTCCCGAGCTGAAACCTACAGACTTCAGTTTAGCAGGGACGTAACTCTATTACCATTTTGCGCATAGAATCTTTACAGACACAGTCAGTGAAGCACAGTTGTGCTTCCCAACGACATGTCTACTTAGCTACCGAATGATGCATCCAAATAATGACTGCGCGATACATTCTTCGAAATTTCGCAATCCTTGGTCATTAACCACACCCTTTCGTAGTAAGAAAAAAAATTCTATACATAAAGGTGTCGGTCCTAAAGTTATACAACGAACTGACTGAAGATTAAAGTTAAAACTTTATAAAGTTTAAACTTAAAGGTCTCCACACTAAAATTGTGATGGACACAAAGACCTTTGAACACAGGCCCTCTAATACTGATGCTGTATTTCTACCTATCTTTTAAATCTTCTTACATTTCTTTGTCATATACTTGTTTGCATCAAGTACCAACTGACACTAGTATTTATGTTTCTCAATAAATCAATCAATACTACAAGGCATTGATGAACACATTTTATTAGATGTAGCTGCTTCATGTCCAGCGGGAAATATATCAGTCGCATTTCAAAAAGATAGTTACTTATATGTGTTGCAAGGCATTGCTTTAGTTAATTTAAAACTCCAGTTAATAGATCCTACAAAGCATTCAAGAAGAACTTCTATTCATCGATGAATCTGCTTCATGTCCAGCGACACATATATTAGTCATAATACAAGAAGATAGTAACATGTATGTGTTGCAAAACATTGCTTTAGTCAATTCAAAATCCCGTCAACAGATTCTTGTTTACCAAACCAAATACGGTGTAGGAAAGGTCTTTGATAAACCCTGATTTATTTTATTGCTTTTTTGGTGTTTAATGCCACTTTCATCACTACTGGCTTCTTCATTGCGGACAGTTTTTTTTTATCGGCAAAAAATAATAGCATAAAAAAACACAAACAAATGGAAGCATCAGCAAAGTGAATATGTCATTCATATATATCTGTAGTCGTTAGGATGATGTCTTATTGAGGGAAATTCGCATCTCCTTTTCTCCGTTCAGCGTGCACATGTCGTTTGCATATTTTTGTCGCTAGGTTGCTGTCTCATTGACGTTTACCCCACAATCTGTTTGTTGCACACTATATATATTTTCAAACATGCGTGAGTTAAAGATGTTATTTCATGTATAAAAAAGTGAGAAAATGCAGAAGAGAAGACCAAAGGACTTAATAGAAAAAAAGAAATGCTAGTTTTCTTTCTTCAAAAACGACCTGTTTGGTCACTCGTATATTGGTTGTCTATAAATATAGTTCCTGACAGTTTTATGGATGTAAACTATAAGTACTGAGTCTTTTAGGGGAAAATGTATAGCTTAACCATTATAAGTTATGTTATTTGTTTGATAGTGATCATGATATGTATCAATATTTCTTGAAATTTGAACTTTTTCGGATTGCATTGTGGGATGAAGTGTCAAAAGTGTATACGTATGAGAAGCAACTCTGACTACTTAATCAGCGTCAAAATCGTAGTTTTAAAAGTGCGACTTTTTCCATGTGTCTAATGACTTTATATTTTATGTCATCAAGCAGTTCATAATAAGTAAGCACACGAGTTTGTGTTAAGATGTACTACAGATTTCAAGTTTTGTTTTATTTAGTAACTGTAAATCTTTAAAAAAAAATGTGTGTTTGCCAAAAAAAAAAAAAAAAAAAAAATATGTCTTCACTGGGAACGCATGAGCTGAAACCTACAGACTTCAGTTTAGCAGGGACGTAACTCTATTACCATTTTGCGCATATAATCTTTACAGACACAGTCAGTGTAGCACAGTTGTGCTTCCCAACGACATGTCTACTTAGCTACCGAATGATGCATCCTAATAATGACTGCGCGATACATTCTCCGAAATTTCGCAATCTTTGGTCATAAACCACACCCTTTCGTAGTAAGAAAAAAAATTCTATATATAAAGGTGTCGTCCTAAAGTCATACAATGAACTGAATAGTGTAACTTAAGAATTAAAGATAAAACTTTATAAAGTTTAAACTTAAAGGTCTCCACACTAAAATTGTGATGGACACAAAGACCTTTAAACAAAGGCCCTCTAATACTGATGATGCTGTACCCTTCCTACCTTTCTTTTAAATCATCTTACACTTCTTAGTCATATACTTGTTTGCATCAAGTACAAACTGACATAAGTATCTAGTTACTCAATAAATCAATCAATACTACAAGGCATTGATGAACTATTAGATGTAGCTGCTTCATGTCCAGCGACAAATATATCAGTCACATTTCAAAAAGATAGTAACATATATGTGTTGCAAAACATTGCTTTAGTTAATTTAAAACTCCAGTTAATAGATCCTACAAAGCATCTAAGAAGAACTTTCAATCATCGACGAATCTGCTTCATATCCAGCGACAAATATATCAGTCATAATACAAGAAGATAGTAGCATGCATGTGTTGCAAAACTTTGCTTTAGTCAATTTAAAATCCCTTCAACGGATTCTCGTTTACCAAACCAAATACGATGTAGAAAAGGTCTTTAATAAACCCTGATTTATTTTATTGCTTTTTTGGTGTTTAATGCCACTTTCATCACTACTGGCTTCTTCATTGTGGACAGGTTTTTTTATCGGCAAAAAATAACAGCATAAAAAAAACCACAAACAAATGGTAGCATCAACAAAGTGAATATGTCATTCATATATATCTGTAGTCGTTGGGATGATGTCTTATTGAGGGAAACTCGCATCTCCTTTTCTCCGTTCAGCGTGCACATGTCGTTTGCATATTTGTATCGCTAGGTTGCTGTCACATTGACGTTTACTCCAGAGTTTGTTTGTTGCACACTATGTATTTTCAAACATGCATTTAAAGATGTTATTTTATGTATAATAAAGTGAGGAAATGCAGAATAGAAGACCAAAGGACTTAATAGAAAAAAAGAAATGCTAGTTTTCTTTCTTCAAAAAACGACCTGTTTGGTCACTCGTATATTGGTTGTCTATAAATATAGTTCCTGACAGTTTTATGGATGTAAACTATAAGTACTGAGTCTTTTAGGGGAAAATGTATAGCTTAACCATTATAAGTTATGTTATTTGTTTGAATGTGATATGTATCAATATTTCTTGAAATTTGAACTTTTTCGGATTGCATTGTAGGATGAAGTGTCAAAAGTGTATGAAAAGCAACTCTGACTACTTAATCAGCGTAAAAATCGTAGTTTTAAAAGTGCGACTTTTCCATGTGTCTAATGACTTTATATGTTATGTCATCAAGCAGTTCACAATAAGTTAAGTACACGAGTTTGTGTTAAGATGTACTACAGATTTCAAGTTTTGTTTTATTTAGTAACTGTAAATCTTTAAAAAAATGTGTGTTTGCCAAAAAAAAAAAAAAAAAATATGTCTTCACTTGGAACGCCAGAGCTGAAACCTACAGACTTCAGTTTAGCAGGGACGTAACTCTATTACCATTTTGCGCATAATCTTTACAGACACAGTCAGTGTAGCACAGTTGTGCTTCCCAACGACATGTCTTCTTAGCTACCGAATAATGCATCCAAATAATGACTGCGCGATACATGCATTCTCCGAAATTTCGCAATCTTTGGTCATAAACCACACCCTTTTGTAGTAAGAAAAAAAAATTCTACATATAAAGGTGTCGTCCTAAAGTCATACAATGAACTGACTAGTGTAACTTAAGATTTAAAGATAAAACTTTATAAAGTTTAAACTTAAAGGTCTCCACACTAAAATTGTGATGGACACAAAGGCCTTTAAACAAAGGCCCTCTAATACTGATGATGCTGTACCCTTCCTACCTTTCTTTTAAATCTTCTTACACTTCTTAGTCATATACTTGTTTGCATCAAGTACAAACTGACATAAGTATCTAGTTACTCAATAAATCAATCAATACTACAAGGCATTGATGAACTATTAGATGTAACTGCTTCATGTCCAGCGACAAATATATCAGTCACATTTCAAAAAGATAGTAACATATATGTGTTGCAAAACATTGCTTTAGTTAATTTAAAACTCCAGTTAATAGATCCTACAAAGCATCCAAGAAGAACTTTTAATCATCGACGAATCTGCTTCATATCAGGCGACAAATATATCAGTCATAATACAAGAAGATAGTAGCATGCTTGTGTTGCAAAACATTGCTTTAGTCAATTTAAAATCCCTTCAACGGATTATCGTTTACCAAACCAAATACGATGTAGGGAAGGTCTTTAATAAACCCTGATTTTTTTTATTGCTTTTTTGGTGTTTAATGCCACTTTCATCACTACTGGCTTCTTCATTGCGGACAGGTTTTTTTATCGGCAAAAAAATAACAGCATAAAAAAACCCACAAATAAATGGTAGCATCAGCAAAGTGAATATGTTATTCATATATATCTGTAGTTGTGGGATGATGTCTTATTGAGGGAAAATCGCATCTCCTTTTCTCCGTTCAGCGTGCACATGTCGTTTGCATATTTTTGTCGCTAGGTTGCTGTCTCATTGACGTTTACCCCACAATCTGTTTGTTGCGCACTATATATTTTCAAACATGCAGTTAAAGATGTTATTTTATGTATATATAATAAAATGAGAAAATGCAGAGGAGAAGACCAAAGGACTTAATAGAAAAAAAGAAGTGCTATCATGCCAAGAAATCCTAGCTAAAATTGCGGTGAACCTCCTACGGCACCCATTAGTAGATACAGGTTTAATTTCATTCAACAAATTTATTTAAAACCTTTATGTACGTCTCGCTAAGAAAACGACCATATACCAAATGGTCAATACTAAAGTAAACAATGTCATAATACCTATTCCTGTTGGAACAAATATTCTATACTATTTATCCCGTTAGGAACATATACTGTAATATGTATTCCTGTGGAAATAATATTCCAGAATATGTCTTCCTTTTAGAACTTATATTAGAAGGAACTTCTATTCTGTGACAGTTTGACGATTTTAAATAGTAACTGGCTTCTACAGCTAATAATACTGGTGATTTCAATAACACATCAAGAGACAGGGATTGTTTCTAATGTTTTTGTATTCTTCAGAGATAGTATTAAATAACTGTGGCAACCAGTAGCATATACACTGTAGCTACCTGTAGTTGAACACACTTTTTTTATCCTTCTTTCCAATTTATGTGCTGTCTTTCATTTCGCTTTAGCTCACCTGGCCTTAAAGGCCAAGTGAGCTTTTCTCATCACTTGGCGTCCGTCGTCCGTTTTAATCAAACTTGGCCACAATCATCATTGGGGTATCTAGTTTTAAAAAAAAATGTGTCCGGTGACCCGGCCAACAAACCAAGATGGCCGCCATGGCTTAGAATAGAACATTGGGGTAAAATGTAGATTTTGGCTTAAATCTCTGAAACCGAAGCATTTAGAGCAAATCTGACATGGGTTAAATTGTTTATCAAGTCAAGATCTATCTGCCCTGAAATTTTCAGACAAATGGGACAACCAGTTGTTGGGTTGCTGCTCATGAATTGGCAATTTTAAGAAAATTTTGCCGTGTTTGGTTATTATCTTTCATATTATTATAGATAAAGATAAACTGTAAACAGCAATAATGTTCAGCAAAAAAAGGATCTACAAATAAGTCAACATGACCAAAATGGTCAGTTGACCTCTTAAGGAGTTATTGCCCTTTACAGTCAATTTTTTTTTACAATTTTTGTAAATCTTTTACAAAATATTTTCCTCTAACTAATAGGCCAAGTTCATTATAAATAGAGATAATTGAAAGTAGCAAGAATTTTCAGTAAAGTAAGATCTACAAACACCTCATCATCACCAAAACACAATTTTGTCATTAATCCATCTATGTCTTTTGTTTAATATGCAAATAGACCAAGGTGAGCGACACAGGCTCTTAAGAGCCTCTAGTTCTAAGGTAGTATTCTTCTTGATGGTAGCTGGATTGTACAGGTTTTTATTTTTGCTTTCCGGTACTTCCATGTCATATAATCTATGTGAATTTGTAAATCTGTTTTTATCTGTAATATTTAGTACACCACATTTTGTGCCTGTACAAGCTATCTGGACCATGTGTTGTTTATTATTGTTTGTATTTGTTTCTACATCTATTTTATAGGCGGAATTTATTTTTGGTGAGCCTCCTCAAGGTTTTTTTTTATTGTTGTCGTTTTTAGAGTGATTATTTGATAACCAGACAAAATATTTTACGATTATTTGATTACTGTGGATTCATTATATTCATTTTATCGTTGGATACCAATCTTTGTGGATTTCATGGTTGGAAAATAACCACAAATTCAAATTTTCATATGCTTGTATGCAAACTTTGACAAAACCATCACATTTAATATCCACCAAAATGCAATTTTTCCTGGGTCCATTAAATTTAGTATCCATGAAAATAAACAAATCCAAAGTATTTTGTTTAGAAAAAAATTGATAATTATGGAATATATTGGCCGAAAAAAATACATTGTGATTATGTGATTACTAAGACCACCCTTGAGGGGCCTCATTGGTGGTTGGTATGGTATGGTCAGTTGTACAATATATTTGGTGATTCCTATAATCTTTTTCATACATGTATTATTCTGCCATGTTTTCTTGTAATTTAGTCTAAGATTTTGCCCAATATACATTTAACCAGAGTTGAATACCATGACATTGAAGGTGTGCTATGTGAAATAGCAAATTGATGCAACATGAACCATTATAAATTGACAGATCAACTTCCCAAGATGACAGAAGTTATCCTTTTTAAGTATACATCTTTTTATCGGGAGACACAGTAAAGGAAGTTTAATACATTGTCAATAGCAGGTTAGATTAAATGTGGCCTAGGTATCGTAGAGATGATAAAAATGTGAAACAACAGCAGACGACAGTTGCCAGATGACTTACAATGAACACCATGTGAAGCACAATAGCAGACGACAGGTGACAGCCTGATACCATGTGATGTCAACACCTTTTGTTCCAGGTGAGCTATAAAGGGAAAAGATGACATTTACAAAAAAAAAATCTTCATTTACAATTTTATTACACTGAACACATAATACAAAAATGTATAAAAATAAGGAGATTATGCGTATTTGTTCTTGATATAAATAGTTTCTGGTTGTATATGGCTTTCAATCAGTTCATCTTCTACTCCCTGAATGACCCAATTATGCTGAACAATCTCCAATGCCTCCCATTCTGCTTTAAATGCTTTGTTGGGGTCAGGTGGGGTCATCATTCCTGCTCCAGACATTTGTTCCTGCATGGCCTTAGTCTGATCTGCAGCTGTAATATACAAAATTCAAGTTCACAATTTACGAAGAAGGAATATTAACTTTCACAAGAAACTATTTTTTAATCACCACAGGTATATAAAAAGTACTTTAAGAAGCAACTTTTATTTATAAAAATCAATATTAAAAAGAAATACATTGAAAAATTAGATTTTTTTTCAATCAAAATTGTGGTTTCTCGCTACTAAACATCATCTCTGAAATTAAGTATCCCACTAAAAGTACTGAATCCACTGTAGTTCTTTATATTTTAAGAATGTAATGTACAATGTATTTGCCATTCATTTAGGTAAAAATTAAATAATATTTTCATTTGATGATAAATTATATCATTACCATGGTTGCAATGAATTACATTGATTTCCCAGTTAAATAAAAACCGATAATTTCACATGTGAAATAAACGTGGTTATTTCACTCTCTGACGTCATACAACAATATGCGTTGTCAAGACGTCGATAATGGCGGATCAAAACAAATTGTGAATGTGTAGAAAAAAACATAGTTCCTTACATGTTTTACATTAATTTCTTTTAAAAAAAAGCCATTTGCCAATGTAATAAAAAGAATAACTAATTAAAGAATTCAAATATCGAAAAATATTCAACTCGTGACTGAACAACACTTATAATTAACTCATGCGCTACGCGCATTCGTGAATTAATGTGTTGTTCGGTCACTCGTTGAATATTTTTCTCTATTTGAATTCTTCGATTAGTTATTCTATAAATACAATCACATTGCATCACTTCCTGAAATTCTAATCAACTGATGTTGGAGTCAATGTTTAATTCCTCGATATTTTGACTGAAAATTGTATTACTTGTAAGCATGAAACTTCATTTGAGTTTGTACTATAAATTTTTCACCTCTACATTAAAATATATGTCTACTTACCATTATCTTGTCCCAGTATAAGTGTGTACATACTCCTGATACCAAACACATTGAGGAAATACCAGGATACAGAACTAACCCTATAAAATAAACATGAAGGATCAGCTAGTTTTCTTTCTTTTTCAATTGATTAATTTGTCAACTATTGTGTTTTTAATGAATGGAGAATATGTCCATGGTACACAGATGACTCCCTGCTTGAATATAACATTATAAAAGGACATAACTCCAACATAGTAAAAGTACTAGATTTGTTTTGTGATGAGTTGAGACTATCCTACTCAAAATTCAGTCTTCTTTTTTAAGACAGTCCAGGGGTGTGGAAATATTTGTTGTGAGCACTTGTCCCCGGGCAAGTGAAACCTAAAATTTTACTTGTCCGGAATTTTAATACTCTGTGTCCTCCATTTGCATTTAAGGTTTTCTACTCGACTCATGACTCCTTTCGTCTTGCTTGCCCACCTTTTTATTAAGTATTTATCAATCTGAATCTCGATACAAAATTTAAAGAAATGACACTTCCAGTAAATGATCGAAAAAACCTAATCGACGATCCCGGGTCAACGGACAAAGTCAATGCAATGTTATGCGACTCGGGTTTGCATACTTATACTATTTATTTTGGTAATCGATCTATTTCCGGTATGTTTTTATCGTCATAAACATTGATGTTTTTACTTGCTGAATATTGGTTTCTTTTACATAAATTAAACATCTTTATACGTTTTGAAATTAATTTTATGTTTTTGTTGGATTTGAACTTTGTCTTGTACATTTTTTTACTTGTCCACGGTCAACCAAGACAAAAATAATTACTTGTCCGGTTGTTCAAATGTACGAGTCGGGCGAGTCGGGCATAGCATTTCCACACCCCTGCAGTCAGAAATAAACTGGAAACATGAGAGAAAAGCACAGGAAGAAATGCAATTTAATATTGGGACTTTATTGGTAATACAGGCAATACAAATAAAAGGTCTTATAATGTGTTCTATAAACCACAGTAATAATTTGACACATGGGAAATAATCTTTCTGTAAATTAAATGAAATACAACCAAAACTTTGAGTGCCACATCTGGTTTTACATTACCGGTAAATTGGATAAAAAAAAATCCACTAGAATTTGAGTTGTAGAAATCCTTGCAGATTATTTTTTTGAGTCAAAAACATATATCTTGGGTGTTTTAAGACACCATTCTTTTTTTTCATATTTGGTGTTCCTACAAATCTATAAAATATTTTGGAAACATGCCTACTCATCTAATGCCAGCTAACACAAAGAAAAAAGTTGAGAAATTGTCTTGTTTATACCCAGAGAAGTGTGCTTCCTTTTCTGTATTAAAATGAGTGAAATTTAAATTGTTGCACATGTAATTGAAAGATTAAAGACTACCAATGCCTAGTATTTCTTTATTTAAAATAAAAGGTAATTGTATAAATTCAGCATTTTGAAAAATGGGTATTCAACAAAAAGCTTAATAAAGAAATACACAATAGTGGTTATACCCCTATTTAAATAAGATAAGGGGAGATAATCTTGTTAAACAAAAATGCAATGCTTTGGCATCTCCTCAACACAAACAATTCTTGAACATTATCATGCAAGGGTCTGCACTATTACAAACCTTTGGTTGTTACAGTGATGGAATTGACAGATGACAGTGATATTGTTGGCTTTTTTCAAAACTATCTCTACCCTTTTTTATTGGGAAAATATGCGTCATTTTCATCAACTTGGGAAATTTAAAATAAACCACAAATTTGACTGAAACTTCAATTTACGGACCCCCTTTCAAGAGTCAACCCCTGCTTTGAAATAAGACCCCTTTTTGTCAATGATTATACATAAATAGACCCTCAAATCTGCACATACAGTCATTTTAGGCATGAAAAATGTTTAAATGAGTGTTTTCAGTTTTCATTCATGCACAATTTCTACTGTACTGTACTGTTTGGGAAAAAAGTTGTCTTTTTGGGAATAATTTTAAGCCATTTTTTTTAAAATTGGGATTCTTCTCCAGGGGAAAAAGCCTTTATTCTCCACTTATTTAAGGCAAACAATATCACTGGATGAACAAATATTCTAATATTGGCTCCATTCTTGTATAGGAGAAATCAATTGATAAAATGTTAAGAAATGCATACTAACCATGATGCATCTAAGGAATTCAACTCTATTCCTCTCTGTAACATTGGTTTAAATCTAAGAGTTAAAGGAAATGGCACCTTTGCTGTGATAAAAATATATAAAAAGACAAACATTAGAACATACACATTTTTATATGAATTCATTATTTGGAATATTATATTAAATTACTTTATAAAACATGTAAAAGAATAACTACTGTGGTAACATTAATTTTCGTGGGGTTAAAACTTTCTTGGTTGTCTCACTATTAAGATTTCATGGGTATTTATTATCGTGGTTTCCTGAAATGAAAGTGGTATTATATAAAGGTTAAATTTTCGTGGGGGTTTCCATTTCGTGGATATATTCTTTCCACAAAATAATCAGAATTAAATCCTCCACGAAAATTTCTGCTTTTACAGGTTTAAAGGTATGTATAAAGGTACAGTAAAACCTGTATAAACCGGCCGGCTACGGGACTATGAAAAAGGGCCAGTCTGGACAGTGAGCCGGTTTATTCAGGTTTCCGTTTTGACCGGAAGTTAATGACTTGTGACGTCCGACATTTTGCATGTAAAAGTTCTCTCTGATTGTAAATTATATCTGATATATTAAAATAATTTGACTTCGTTTTTCATTGATTGCATTTGCATTATAATGCTCGCGTTCTTTGGATTGTAAGACGAGAGTTTCGATTTACTCCCATGATCAATAATTTGAAATGTTGGAATGGCCGATTAAAAAGCCAGAATATTATCAAACGTAATTTCATCACTTTCGAAACGTTGTCGTACAGTGTACAATATCCATTGATTGTTGTCATCCGAGTGTTTTTCATTATCAAGGTCATTTGTTTAGGGGTTCACAACAGAGAACCCAGGATTTCGAAATCACGATGTGAATTTCTTACTCCGCAATTTTAATTTGTTTATCCAAGTGAAAACGTAAGTTCAATCCGAGATATATTCAGTGTGTCTTTTCGTTTAATTGACACGTTTATAATGTTTTAATAAATAATACAGCTCAATACTGTACGATTGTAGGTTCACAGTTAATTGATTATCACGAAAAGCCATATTGTATAAACAAATATGTTTTGATTCGAATTGATCATTGAAATTAATTAGACAAACCGGTTTTGACAGGTAATAATTAATGTAATTAAGAGTATTGGGACTTCATAATTAGACCGGAACTTGGAATACACAGGGTCCGGTTTGCAAAGGGTATTTTAACAAAGACTTTGAATGGAAAAATATGGGACTTTCTTTTTCGGCCGGAATGGACAGGAAACCGGTTTATTCGGGGTCCGGTTTAATCAGGTTTGACTGTACATTGCAAAAGTTCTTTTATTGTCTATTATCAACAATGATTATTTTGATGTTGATGATTTTAACCTGATCTTATTGAATATTAATTCGCTTAACTTGAATTAAACAAACAAAAAAAATTACCAGATTTTATCATGAAAATTTAAACATCACTAATTCAAATAGTATGCCAAATTTAATATGTTTGTCCAACTTACATGAGCAGCATGACTGGTGTCATCTGTGGAGCAGAATCTGCTTACCCTTTTAAAACACATTATCTCATGTGGGGTTGGTGTTGCTCAGTCTTTAGTTTTTTCTATGTTGAGGTTTGTAGACTGTCATTTGTTTTTTTTACCATGGCATTGTCAGTTTGATATAGACTTATATACAAGTTTAAATGTACCTTTGGTACTACTGCCTCTCTTTAATTAGTTTATAAAGATATTAAAGGTTTGAAAAAATAAGATGCTGCACATTTTATACAGTTATCTATAATTGAAGACTATGTTTTTTTAATTTGACATATAATCCACATCTCCTCTTATTAAAAATTCAATCATATATCCTATTTCTAAATATATATTATCACATTACAATGAATGTGTTTCAGAAACGACTGAGACAATTTATTTTTAGCAAAGAACCATTAAAACTATATTTCCTTTTCTAATTACATACTTGTAAGAAATCCAGAGAATGCCCAGTTGATCCATCCACCGATAACTATCATAGGTAAAACATTAGTGACATTTCCCTTCAACATGTCTGTCATCATACTCGGATCTGTTAAATAAATAAATATACGTATCTGTCATGATCATATCAGTTACTAGTTAGACTGCATAAGGGTGATCATGAAGACACTTGATGAACTTTAATTGTGTAGAGATACAGGCAGTTCCTTTTCTGATAAATGATGACTTATTTTTTACAATTTATATTATTAAACACAAATCCTTATCTTGAACACCATAAAAGTACATGTAATTGAAATGTAAATCAAAAGTAATTGAGCATTACATGCTTTTTTCAATGTAATTAATTAAATTACCATTACATGTAATTAAAAAAATGCTCAATTACACATTATATTCGAATTCAATGACATAGAAAATTGTAATGCATTACACTTAATTACCATTACATTTTCAATTACCCCATCCCTGAATGATGTCATAAAGGCACCCATAATTGACAAACTTTCTAGTGAAGGACATAACTCGAAAGTGGTCAAATAGGACCATGTCATGTTCATGGGTCCTTTGTGCTGTATTGTATATCTTTCTTAATTTATTTTTATAAATTAATATTTACATGTACATGTATGTCACCAATATAATGTACTAAAGGTACATGTATATGTATTTTCTTTGGATTAAACATCAGGAAAAATGAATATTATAGAACTAAATGTGAAAGATTTCTTTTGTTATCTCCCTTTCATAATCATGTTCAGAATACAAATGGAAAATGGCATGGAATGTATGTTTGAAATCAATAATGTTGTGTGTATTGAAATTTTCCAATTATATGTATTAATTTTCATCCTCACCAACTGTTCAAACTGTATACAAATAGACATATCCTTGATCTGTATAAATTTGTTAATTATTGACTAATTTACATATTCATATAAATCAATCTAATTAAAAACCGATCTCTCATAGCTCCTGTTTTCTGATATGTCGCGTGGGAGATCTAACGAAACCAGCTTTGAGGTCACATGTGAGTGACCTCGTAGATGTGTCTTTTTCGACCAATGAAATTGAGTCTTCCACGATCTTGAAAGTTTAACGTAAGGTAAAGGGATGTAACTCATTTTATTTACGACAAAATCGTCAGTCAAAATAATTCAAAAACTTTTTCAATTGGCTTATTAATAGGTCGTCAACTCATTTGCATATCATTATAAATTCATAACTTTTAGTTCACTCACATGTGACCTCAAAGCCGGTTTCGTTAGATCTCCCATGCGACATATCAGAAACAGGAGCGATGAGAGATCGGTTTTTAATTAGATTGCATATAAATACTCTGAAAAAGGTAAGCATTTATGAAGATTAACTTTTTCATTTGGCTGAATCCATGCATATTTCAAACTGTGTTTTGATTCAAATATATATATATGCAACTACATTTCAACCAAAATAATTTTGTTGTTTTAACAAACAAGATAAAATTGAATTAACATTATTGTAAATCTTATGATATACCTGTCATAGGATTTTTAGTTGCAGTTTCTCTTTTTTCTCTTTTAAAATATCCCTCCTTGGAATCATTGAAAAAATTCTTCCTCATCAAGAAACTCTGAAATACAAATAATATGCATGGCTGTTTTTCATTATAATGATTACAATAAACACAAACTTATTTATTCATTTTTTTACTATATTAATATATAACATGACAAAATCAATTTGTCTTTTTACATTGAACATTTATAGCTTTACATGGAGCTAAATCATTATTTTGTTTATAATCTTTTAAATTAAGACTGGACATTTATTTACCACTGCCCTTTCTTATGACATATATGTTTTTTGTGTCTATTTCTATTAAAATGATAAAAAAAAAAAAATGTTTTACATACAATTTTCATCAGTAGAAATAATTGAATTGTGACTTACTTTTTGAGGTATGTATTTTCCATTTTCTCTCAAAAGTCTGCTTCTTATCAAAGCATGGCTAAAAATATAAAATAAGATTTACATGTTTAAAGCTTGCAAAATTGTACAAGAGCATTTTTTTTTTAAGATTTCAACATTGAGATGAATAACCAAACCAAGTTACTTCATTTGATAATATGGTTATAAGAATATGACACTGACTGCAATGCACATGACATATGTATGTATAATGTAAAGTGAAAAGCTATCTTCAGATATATATGCCAAAGTTGGAGAAGTTAGATATATATGAGACATTTAGCCTATATAGATCAAAATAAGGAAGTGTGGTATGATTGCAAATGAGACAACTATTCACCAGAAACAAAAAGACAAGGATGCAGGGTTGGCAAAGTATTACCCGCCCGGGTTTTACTGGGCGGGAAAACCCGGGTTTTCCCGGGCTGGGCAATACTCCCAGAAACGGGTTATACTGGGCAATACTGGGCAATATGAATTTTTAAGCTTAATTCAACATAAAATAGTAAAGACTTGTTGTAGTTTCATAGTATTATAGCTAAATATATACATTTTATACAGATAACCATTGAGAGTCTTTTCGAGCAGATTAAACATTCAAGTTCATTCTCTTCTCCACTTAAATTCTATGTAGGCAAAATGCAAGATTTGCCCAATTCCTTGTTAATTTTGAAGCTTTGTTTCAAGTATCTAAACATTTTATTGCAGTGTTTATGAGGATTGTAAATTAAATTGCTATACATTGTATATGCAATTATGATTGCTAAACAAACACCCTAGAGGGTCTTGTCATTAACTCTTATAGAAATGAAAAGGCTGATTATTGTTATATATACATATCTGTGTTCTAATCTGAATAATTACTTATTAATGAGTTTTGTACATTTGTACATATAAATTATTTCAAAATAATTTTTCTTACATGTAATTGTTAAATACTTTATACTCGCTATATTTAGTTGAAAAAAAATCTCAAAGAGTTGTTAGAATAATTCTTTCTCAAATGTATACATTTGTACATGCATGTATTATAAGACTCAAACAAGTAACTTATTTACAATTAAAATAGGTTTATATATATTAAATGTATGGTATTTGTGTTTGATTATGAATCCTCTTTAAAATTCAGACCAGTATTTATATTACCAGTATTGCCCCGTATTACAGTAAAACCCGGGTTTTCCAGTATTTCCCACTGGCTGAGGCAATACTCATTAAACCCGGGATTTTTGCAAACCTGCAAGGATGAAAACAACTATAGAGCTCTATCTCATGTATACATATGGGTCTTTCAGCAATGAGCAAATCTGATTGAAAGCTATAAAATTCAACTTTCAAGATTCCATAATTAATTGGACTTGTGTAGGGACACTCCTGTTATGATATGTATGGTCGTATGTGTTTTATGGTAAATATATATATAAAGTTGTGAGAGTTGTGTCCCTTTGTATAATGAAGCATATTTGTCATGTGATGTATTATCTCTCTCTTCGGAATAAACATGCTATGGCAGTAGATGTGTTATTGTTGCTCTTACGCAGATATAAATTTAATGGCATGGGGAGGCAAGTACATGTATGTGTCCCCCCCATGTATGCAATACTGTAATTTAAATTTGATAAAATTAAGAAAGGAAATGGGGAATGTGTCAAAGCGATAACAACCTAACCATAGAGCAGGCAACAGCCAAAGGCCACCAATGAGTCTTCAATGTAGCAAGAAACTCCCGCATCCGAGGCGTCCTTCAGCTGGCCCTTAAAAAATGTTTACTAGTACAGTGAAAATGGACATCATACTGAACTCCGAATTATCATGATTATACACAAGAAACTAAAATTAAAAATCATACAAGACTAACAAAGGCCAGAGGCTCCTGCCTTGGGACAGGCACAAAAATGGGGCAGGGTTAAACATGTTTATGAGATCTCAACCCTCCCCCTATACTTCTATAGCCAATGTAGAAAAGTAAACGCATAACAATACGTTATTTTTGGAATATTTTATGAGGTTCTAATTTTGACACTAAAAGGCTGATTATTCACATTTGAAACATTTTTTTTTGGGGGGAGGGGGGTTTACCCATCCTGAATTCGCGCCTGAGATGCGTGATTTATACACAGGTACTAGACGTTCTGTCAATATTTTTATACTATTGACAGAACGTCTAGTGCCTGTGGTTTATATACACCTGAAAAAAGTATTGCAACACTAAATTCAAATTCAAATTAAAAAAACACTTTTTATTTTTGTGTGATATAATTTAGTAAAATAGAATTAGTTAAACATTATTTAAGTATCACATGAGTTTAATCAATAAATATCGACTCGATAAGTTCTTATCTGCACATGCAGCAACTGTACCCGTAAACAGCAAAACAGGTGTTTTAATCCTCATTGTTTTCAACACTTTAAATAACCAATTTTTTGAAGTTATGTGATTGACACCTTGTAATGGGTCGTCGACAACTCTTAACTGCAGCAAGATGGCATATTATCAGCATGAGCGAAGCAGGGATGTCGCTGTAACAACTGCATGTATTGTTGGTCATCACCATTCCACTATAAGTCGTTTTGAGAATAAAAATCAGGCAATAACCGGTGTTAAAGACTTTCCGAGATAAAGAAGAACCCCTATACCATTTGCTAGGGAAAATTAGGCATAATGAAGATTGGTCAGAAGGAAACCCATTGCATACAATACAATCCTAAAAATAGAGTGGTGGGTATACAGGAGCCTTTTAACAAGATCTGTTCGAGATCGACTCATCGCTACTGGTTACGTGCGATAAAGCCAATTCGGATACCTTTGCTTACGAACAGACACACAGTTTTCCGTATCCAATGTAGTGCAGAGCTCGCCAAAGTTGAAAATTAGCATCGTGGAGGAAGATCCATTGTTCCTATAGAATTCTGTTCATCTTTCTTGGCCCGATCGTAGCCCGGATTTGAACCATATCAAGCAAACATGGGACACTATTGGGCGTAAAGTGCACGAAAGGACACCACAGTTCAAACACATCATGAAATAAACAATGACCTTCATCAGAAATGGTTGCTGCTACCTTAGAAACAAATTAGTCGATTTATGACAGGAATCAGAAGACGTTATGGTGCGGTTATCCGTTTGAATGAAGGCTGTGCACAAAGTACTAATTCTTTGGCGTATAACGATCACTCATGATGTGAACAGTCATCGGAAGATTAATTTTGAAATGTCTGACATTGTAATGTTCGACTACAGTTATAGTTGTAAAATGCATTTTTTTGTACAAAAAACACTTCATTTTGTTATCAAAATTGTGGTTATATAAATCATTTTTTTTTAAAACATTTTTTGGTCGTGTAAATGCCAATGTTATCATAAACTATGTTTCAATAATATTATACAAATACTTTACTATATTTTATCCAAAAAAAGAGGTTGATTTTTCAAGTTTTAAAAAATCAAGGTGTTGCAATACTTTTTTCCATGTGTATATAAACATTTGAAAATAGATGAAATCGATTCTTTTTTGTGCTACCATTAATGCATAAAAAAAACTACCTATCCGTCACTTGCTGAAGTTCTGTCTTTTTCTCTGATGTCAGCAATATTGTTACATAATGACGAATGATTCCTGTAAAAAATGTGATCACCACTATAGGTAAAAATACCCAAAATCTAATGTCTGGATCGAGCAATAATTCGGCCATGGTTGTTAATTTTCGATATTCTCGGGACTGAGGAAAAGTCTAGAGAAGAAATGAAGAGAAGGTGAAAAATTGTGTCACAGGAATCCGATCATGTACCTTTAATCAGTGACGTATACAGTTCAAAATATAGGACAATTCAATAAACTCTGATCCAGTACAGTTGGGAATCTCTAAGTAAGTTTTATAAAAGTTAAAACTTCATAGCTTTTTAATGTAATTGGCTATTGAATTAAATAAGTTAGTGTATTTAAGGTTTACAACATAAAAAAACTACTGAAATATATATGAGTGTTATTTTTAAAAAGTTCAAGAGTTCTTATCATCAGAGTCAAAAATTAGGGTCAACATTATATTTATATGATTGTAAATAAAAATAGTGAAATGTCTCTGGCCATAGAATTATAAAAAGATAGCATTGATATTCCCAATGGCCTTTTGTAAAAAAAAATATTGTTGAATAAACAATTACTGCAGTAGATTTTATCAAACATATTAATATAGAATTTTTTCAAATATTTTTTTATTTGATTTTTCATCAAAATTGTTATGGTTATGATCCAAACAGATTTTAAACAAGTAAAGGGTTGTTAAAAATTATTATGAAAACCCATAAATTGTGCAATAAAAGATGGGGGGGGGGGGTCCTGATCCTGAAATGTGGGGTTTAAAACACATACTAAATCCTGAGGTCCCAAATTTAAAGATATATATCTAAATCCCGACATTCAGAAATTCGAAAAAAAGAATTCCAGATTCTGAAAGGGTCAATCTCAAAAATCCTGAGCTTAAAAACACCTGATCCTGAACTCCTGATAAAGGTCCTATCCCCACTTATATTTAAAGAAAAATAAACAATAGAAATTTTACATATAGTATCAGCAGATAGCTCTCTTATAGTGCCTACTTTAACAAAACAAAAAGAAAAATTGGGGTCACAGGAATTATTTTCTTGCAACAAAACAAATAATTTAAATTCATAATACTTTCCTTTATAAAAGTAACATTATTAAATTTATCTCCCCTTATTGGTCAAAGTTTAAACAAATTGAATCAAAACTAAAAAAAAGTTATTTGTAAAAAAAACGTTGAAAAAAAAATCATTAAACATGTATATTTTTTTTCATTTAGTTGAAACGTGAACAATTGTACTAAATTCGTATATAAAACTTTGCACTTTTAATTAAAGATCTGTGCTATTTTACAATCCATCCAAGATGATGGAAATCACTTGATCTACCTAAATCAATATTGCTACTGTGTTGACATTTTCCTGGAATTCATTGCTAAAAAAATGTACAAAAAGAAACTATTTTAAACACTTTTAAATACATGTAATTTATAAATACCAAATGCGAAGGACAATCTAAAAGTTCTACACATTGCTATGTAATAGTTTATTTTTTTACATGGTAATTTTCCTTTATATTGTTTATAATATTATTGCATGTTATTTTTGCTTTAACTGATTTGAGAGGTTGAAGCAAGATCAGCAAAATGAATTCTGGTAATTTTTATGATAATGTTATGTTGAGGTACGTGATAATCTAGCTAAAGAATGTCTTCAATGATAAATTAATGTTTTAACAATCAAATATGCTTAGGGGCACATCTTTAACATGTTAATGAACTTAAACTAGTGCAACTTTTTAAATATTAGTATTATTCTAGGTTAATTTATGCAATTAGTTGAACCAACATTAAGTGTGAAATTTGAGTACAACTGTTTTTGAAATATAATAACTAAGGCCAAAATTAAAAATAAGTTTGTTTCCCGTCCACCCACAAATAAGCCCTGGGGTCAAAATTATTTTCCACAAAAAAATGAAAAATGTTTTTAATCCTGAAAATAATTCGTTCCATTTTTGAAAAGTGCTTGAAAGCAAGGATTGATGAACTAAATAAATACACACAAATTGAGCACAAACAACTGATAAGTGGCCTGGATTGGACAAGTCAAACCATTCATGTGACCAGGTTGGAAAAAAAAAATGAAAAATAATAACCTGCCTTAATTCCCAGTATGTTTACAAAGGGTAGACCCGGGGGAGGGGAAACAGACATTCATTTAAATGTGGCAAAATTATCAAAAACATCTTTTATTAGCATATCAAATGGCCTGTAATATTAATAATAAATTAACAAGTAACAGTTAGAGATTTTATGTACACCTGTACTAAGTTCCTTGGTAATCCTATTATTTCCGTGATAACAAGATGACCAATTAGTCAGATATAAAATTTTAGATTTTCTGCTGTAAACTCTATCATACAGGGTTGGGATAATTAACAATTAAAATTTAACACTTGTACATTGTTGAAGAGTGTTCATTAACCTTTCTAAGATGCCTTGTACATTTTCTATTATATTATTTTTGTCTATTATTCTCTATTCTGTAAACCCCACACCTAAATGTATATGGAATATCATAGTTATCAATTATGAATTCTAATGCAATTATTTTGTATCAATGGTTCTGATTGGATGACAGATAGCATACAATTCTCTATCTCCTTGTCTGTAACTAAGGAAGCAGACATTTTGAATTGCTGAATGTATTGACATGTAATTTCTACAATGATAAGCCAAAAAACTCACATGTTGCACCTAAAAATCTTCTTTTTATCAAATTTTATTACATTTTGAAGCGGCACAGAAGCAAGAAAAAGCCAGGTGTTTATGTTTGACACCGGAAGCATACCTATGACAACACCTAGTGTAGGGACCATAGAAGATAACAGCTTTTCGCAGATTTTTTTTTTAATGGAGATTTTACACTGAAATAATGATTGAAATTTAATTGTGAATTTGTTTTGCATTAGAATAGAGATAACTGTATTGTATTAGAAGCTTTGCGGACATCTATCGGTAGTTTTACTGTCGCAAATACCCGTTTACCTGTCTCCGCTACGCCTCGCCTACGCTACAGTTATCTCTTAATTGGCACTCATTTGTTGTGAAAGACATTGACCTCAAGAATTGCCTTGTACTTTGACCTTGAGATGCCTTTACTAATTCCATTGTATTTTTTGCCCATTATTCTCTATTTTGTAAACCCTGACATGCCTGATCCACAACCTTATATTTATGGGCTAATTATTTATCATGATTTGACACTCATTTATTACTGAAGACTGTCCTTTAACCTCTAGAAGCCTTTACCTATTCTTTTGTATTTTTTGCCCATTATTCTGTATTCTGTAAACACCCATCCACAGTCCACACCCTTCTGTTTATATGGTATAATTATTAATTAAGAATTGACACTAATGTGTATTCATTGTTGAAGACTGTTCATTGACCTCTAAATGCCTTATACATTGACCTCAAGAAGCCTTTACTTATTTTTTTTGTATTTTTACCCATTATTCTCTATTCTGTAGACCCCATCAACACCATAATGTTTATGGGATAATTATTAATTATGATTTGACACTCATTCATTGTCACGATTGTTATAGTCTGTTCATTGGCCAGGGGAATAGCTGTCTTTTACATTAACCTCAAGATGCCTTTACTAATTCTTTTGTATTTCTGCCCATTATTTTCTATTTTGTAAACATTTATCCATACATTTTTGTACCTTAGAATATATGGGACAATTATTAATTATGAATTGGCACATGTTTATTGACGAAAGCTGTTCATTGCCTTCAAGATGACTTGTACAATATTTGACCTCAAGATGTCTTTTTCATTGACTTTACTAATTTTATTGTGTTGTTTGGTCACTTTCCCACTGTTTCAAAACAATCAATATAGCACAAATTTATAAATCCTCAAATAAATAAATTTGAGTCATTAATCCAATTAAATTCAGGTTATTTCAATCCTGCTCATTTCAAACATAGACATGATAGACTTATTCAATGTATTCAATGTGATTCAAAACAGAATCCAATGATAGTGTAACATTTATAAATCAAATCTAGTTATCATCACCTATTAAATTGATTGAACTAAAAAAACAAACTTTATAGAATCAAACCGGTCTATAGCTCCAGCATGTCCAGTATGTGTTTATGCTAGCAAAATATTACTGGGTACTGTTAAAGATCTTCATTTGTTTGCAACATTTGTGCAATGCCATTGACAGTTTCTGTTCAACTTATGAATTTGAACATCCCTTAATGTTTGACCTTTGTTTTTGTTACCATTTCATAATGAAATTTTGATATTATTGATGATTTGTTTTCATTAGTCTAAGAATTATAACACAATGCCTTCTGAAGATGGACTTATAACTTTAAGAGAAATTGAAGGTGCAAGGAAGAATTTAGCAGAAAGTGATTTAGGTGTTATCAAAACTCCATTGCTGAAGCATGTTACTGGAATGTTTCCACAGCTGCCCAAATCAGTAGATTTATATCTAAAACTGGAAAATACACAAACAACAGGTAAGAAGTGAACATGATCATAATTTTAGTGATACACACAATAATTCATTATAAAAGTCAGTACCTGAAAATTCTTGTTCTTTATACCATAGATTTATAGAAAACATGAAAATTAACTGAACAAAAACATCTATTCAGTTGGTCAAAAGATAGCAAATTCTTCTGGTCAATTTGTCTGTACAGTAAGCACCATTTGGTTTTGTTCCTTCGAACTATTATATGTTACTGGCTTACCAAACTTATGGCCTTGAATTAACCTGATGTAGGTTTTTCTAGGAACACAATTGTGACTCATGACCACTTAAATTTGTATCACACTCCTGTATCTATATTCCTGAAACACAGACTGTTCAAATTAAAAAAAAACCTAAGCTATTTATAGTTATGTTAGGTGTTATGTGAAAGAATACTTTTAATTCCTTATAAATTGGAACAATGAAGGAAATTTGCATATCCAAGTCATACTTGTTTTAGTAAATAATATTCCTGAAAACTAAGTTTTTCAATTCTTCCAACCTATTAAGAAACAAAAGTCAATGACTGAAGGCAAAACTTGATGGTAAGCAGGTAAGAATATTTTTTATTACACTGAATTTTCTTAAAACTAACAACCATTACTATTAAGGTGGTACCTAACACCTTCACTAAAATTAATTTGGCTCGTTTAATTTTCATAAAATTTTGAAAAAGAATTTACTTTGACCATTTGACAAAATATATAAAAATTTCAAAAAATTTGAACCAACCATTTTATTAGAAAAATAACACTGGTTATATAGCAGTTTGACAAATACTAATTTTGATCATTGAGAAGTTTAATATTCCGGCCCTCAACGACACAACGTAATTAAAATGTTTAGCTGATTTGACAGAGTTATCTCCCGGTAGTGTTATGTACCACCTTAATAAAACAAAGAAAAATCACCAGTTGATCAGTTTGAAGAAATGTTTTCAATCTGCAACTTCTTGGTCAATCAGTAATAATATGAAAGAGCTAAATTTTTCCAATAAGTTCATAATACAATTTATATATTCTTTTACGAGTTTAACTCTTTTGGTATGAGGTGAATAAGAACATATTTTCTTCCATTTTCAGGGTCATTCAAAATAAGAGGAGTTGCTAATCAAATGAAATTCTTACCAGACGATGTTAAAAATGGGGAAAGGAAATTAATAACAATGTCAGCAGGGAATTATGGGAAAGCCTTTGCTTATGCTTTGCAAAAACATAAATTATCAGGATTATGTTTAATGCCAATTACAGCACCACAAAGCAGAGTGGAATTAATCAAGGTAATATTTGATGCGAATTAAATGATGTCATTGTTAAAGTCATCTTAAAAATTTGAGTTATCTCCCGTTGTCTAGAATTGCAGTTGAATAAAACTACAACCTTTGCTTTATTGACAATTCAATATTTAATGTTTCTTCTCACTAATAAATTAACGCAATCTTTACCCTTCTTTGTTTACAAGCACTTTGATTTAATATGCGCTTGATTTGCAATTTGCAATATTAATTTAAATGCACTTCATTTCAGTAACATACATCATAATACCATGGCATTTTTTCTTTTATTTGGCTATAGATTAGAATTAACATCGGGAAGGATGATTACTAACTCGTTGAATTGTAGGAAGATAATGAAATTCTATTTAACAATACTTTTAGTACTCAAAATCCAGTTCATTATTTAGCTGCAATCTTGGTAATGCAATTTATTGGATAGCACCTTTTATTGACATAATGTCTCCTTGCATATATATTTTTCGTCATTGAATAACTTTCTTAATTAAATGCAGTATTCGGAAAATTTTAGTCATCTAGTAAGATGAAGATGTAATCTATATAAAAGCAATATTTCATTTTGATTTATAGATTTATGACAGTATAATATCCAACAAAAGACATCACTTTGTCTATTATTTTATTGGATATTTATCTATTAGTTCTGAGACAGTTAATTAAGTCCAATATTGTATAGATATTATGTATAAGCAGAGATCTGAATTGTTCCTTTTCAAGCTGAAAGATTTCAAAATTGTTGATTTTGATTACCTAAATGGTATAAATTTTACTACACCAGATGGGAATTACGACAATATATGTCTCTTCGATTATGCTGGATAGAATGATTGATGAATCCTGCTTGTTATGTCTCAAAGATGGTGACTTATTGTGTGTTTTTTGTTTGTTTAATGGTTTCTGGTAAAATGCAAACATGATCAGTTTTCCTGTATATTTTCCTCCCACATGCTGTTTTTTCTTTTTTCCCATTATTTAAGAAAATTTCTGTCTAGATTGTTTTCGTGTATTTTGCACTGCAGCTCTATAATGTTTGCCATTTACTAGGGCTGTGATCTTATTCAAAGTCCTCCCAACATCATAGTTTTGTTTTTCTGATTGCTAAAGTTCTTTCAGCAGTATGAATTCTTATTTGCAATTTTTACAGTGGTGCTTCTTAATTTTATTCTGGTCAGATAGTTGCACTGTAAACAGTTTGGTGTAATTACCATGCAATCATATGTAAAGTAATTCGTTTCTAAGAATTTTTTGTAAAACACAAGGGTAATACTAGCAAGGAAAATGGATTGACATGTTTTTATCAGTGACTTTATGTCATTTCATCTCTTAGGGAACCTTATGTTGTGCTCATTTGTGACTTTCGATTAGATTTTAAACTTCACAAGATATATATGTTAAAGTGATTCCTTGCACGATCTTAATTTTGTTTCTTAGAAAAATTTTCATATAGTGTAGTATTAATGCTTCTGTTCACTGTTTCATTGTAATCATTAAAAAATGTCTTTTCCTCCCTATGCAAGAACTTGATCACTAGTGTAGGCTTTAATTGAAATCATTTCCTTTCTTTCTTTCTCTATATTTCAGATATCAAGGATATAGAGACTGATTTTCTGTTTTTAGGGATATGGAACTAAAGTAGAACAATCAACGTCATCCCAGCTACAGGCTTCAGTTGATGAATATGTCAAGGAGAAAAATTACATCTTTCTTCATTCTTTTGATGATTTAGATCTAATTGCAGGCTATGGAAGGTAAATAACTGGGAATCACTGTGACAAACATTCTTGGTGATTAGAACAGACAGTGATGCTGATGCACATGATTCATATATATATTTTTTTTATCTCTTATCATACCTTATACCATTTTGGATTTATTGAATGGTGTTTTAGCTTCAGTTTGTACTACACAGTTTTGCATATACATTTGATTTAGATTGGTATTTGTACACCACACCTGCCAGTATCCAGGGAGAAGATCCAAACTTGAAAATCTTATTCCATCAATTATTGAGATTTTGATATGATATGTTGTTGGACAATATATTCATCAGACAAATATATCTGTATTGTGTAGGAAGTATATAATGTGTGGACAAATTCATTGTCCTTGCTTTCCTGTAAATATTCTACCTCAAGGCACACCTATGTAGTCTAGATATTTTCATGACTGATCATAAGTACCTTATGCTGTATAGCTTTCTGAATACTAGCTAACCAAGTCCCTGTGTATACGTTTATTTGCTTCCTATTCTGCTAGTCTTAAGTAGTTTAATACACGAATTCTTATTTCCTATTCAAATTTTTATACATAAATGTCTGTCGTTGGAATGGTTACTGATATCTATTAGAAATCACATTAATTCTAAGATTTCAAATATGGTCATAAGACTGACCAGGTAGACATAATTAAAACCCTTGTTTGAAACCTATTTGTCCTTTTGTGATAGTATCAAGGAAATTCTCTGCAATATTCAAAACAATCTGAGCCATTTATGATTTGAAAAATGTACTGTTGATTCGACTCTCTTTTGTACATAAACAGTGGATATCTTCATTGTTAAGAATGAAGGAACAACTTGTTCGAATTTTATTAACCAATGTACTGGAAGCTTTCGTTTTACTTTTCACTTATAATGCAATATTTACCCTGCTGTTTTTCTTGGCTTGGTGGTTTTGCAAAGTTCCTTATGTAAGAATCATCATTTTTAAATCTTGTGATTCCCGACTTTAAACATAGTAATATGGCACCCTTTCTGCTAGTGATGATTTATAGTTCAAGCTGTAGGGTTCATATTGTCTGAAGGAAATTCTCAGATACTCCATATCAGTGCCATTTGTTTTCAACAGAATCTTGGTTGTGCGGTCGAGACATGCCTACACGGCGAAATCAGGCATACCATGAAACGTTATGAACATACACATGGTTACCATGTCTTGCATTCATTTGACGATAGAGATCTGATAGCAGGATATGCCAGGTAAAACATGACTATAGTATCATGGTCTTGTAAGATGTTCATGTTGTATATAGCTTTGATCTCGCCACGTTTCATGTTTTCATGTATCGTTCATCATGTTTGAAAAATTTATTAAGATAAGCCAAATATTTAGCGTTGTGTATGTTGTATATATGATGTTGCAACGGTGCTTTAATAATGAAAATAAAAACATGTATATTGTTGAAAGCAAGTTCAATTAACTTCTTTTGATTTTGAAATTTATCTTTATTTTCAAATATTTCAATTCACTGCTTTTATATTCAGGTTAAAAAGTTCTGATTAATAAATACCATAGAATGTTTATGATAAGTTATAAGCATAAATAGAACCCAATCTTAACATTCCTCCACACTTTGAGATGTGAAATCTAGTCTCAAAGAACATTTTCAGTCCATCCTTGACAAGAGAAATCAATCAATCTTTTTGAAAGGATGACTATCAACAAGTTTAACCACACACCCATTGATATATATATACACATGACGAAGTTTCAACACTCCGGTGTTGACATGAATATCAATAATGTGGTAATTTTTAAATAAATTTCCTGTTTACAAAACTTTGAATCTTTCGAAAAACTAAGGATTTTCTTTTCCCAGGCATGGATTACCTTAGCCGTATTTGGCACAACTTTTTGGAATTTAGGATCCTCAATGCTCTTCAATTTTGTTCTTATTTGGCTTTATAAATATTTTGATATGAGCGTCACGAATGAGTCTTATGTAGACGAAACGCGCGTCTGGCGTACTAAATTATACTCCTGGTACATTTGATAACTTTTTCAGAAGTATTTTATAGCATGATGTACTGTGGATTCATCTATTTTCGTGGATACCAATTTTGAAGTTGAAGGAAGCATTGTATTTTCGTTGATATTTAGTTTCATTGTATTACCTTAGTCTCCATACACACGGGTAATTTGAACTCAGTTCAAAATTTTAAGGTTATCGACTTTACCCACGAAATTATAAAAATGTATACCCAACGAATAATGATGAAACCACACCATGTTCGGTTTTTTGTTGCTGTTGCTCTTTACAAAATTTATTCATATGTATACTTTTACATTTTATTTTTGTATTTTTCATCAAAGAAGTCAATGCTGATATGTTCAATTCCTATTATGATTTTTTGGAATTCTGAAAAATATACATATACATTAAATTGACTAAATTAACTATAATACTTTCATTAACAGTGCATCTCTTGAGATATTGGAAGAGGGTGTAAAGCCAGATATTGTATTGGTATGTTGTGGAGGCGGAGGTTTAGTGTCAGGAGTAGCTTCTGGTTTCAAACTTTCAGGACTGAAAGACTGTCGGATATACGCTGTTGAACCCCAAGGGTGTATGTATCAGTTTGTGATTTTTCTTATGATCTTCTGATTTGAAAAAATAAAATCATAAAAAAACTTCTGAACTCCAAGGAAAATTCAAAACAGAAAGTTCGTAATCAAATGGTATTAGCTAAGTTGTCATCTGTAGCAAATAGGGGTAAAAAAAACCCAACATTCACAGTTATTTTCTAAACATTCGATATTTCTTATTTTTCCATTTGTTATGATCTTCCAGAACAATCAGCGAATTTATCTTATAGAATGCTAGAGTATGATGCAAATTCATTATTGCAAATAATGGTAATTGAAAAAAAAACAAATTTCATTTCAGCACCGACCATGTATGAAAGTTATAAAAAAGGCAAAGTCATTACTGCAAATAATGTTAATTGCAAATAAAAATCTTCATTTCAGCACCGACCATGTATGAAAGTTATAAAAAAAGACAAAGTCATTACTGCAAATAATGTTAATTGCAAATAAAAATCTTCATTTCAGCACCGACCATGTTTGAAAGTTATAAAGAAGGAAGTCCGGTTACAATGAGAGTGAAATCGATAGCTGGAGGTTTATCACCACCTTTTGCTGGTATGTTACTCTCTTGTTATTGTTTTTTTCACAAACACTTACCTAATCTTTGAGGGATATCAACTCTAAAATGCATATTATATTATTTTATGTTAGGTTATCAACTTTTCAACACAAATCCTATACTTGTATTTTTTAGCTCTGAAAAAGAGGTTAAAGCCTGTAAAATGTTCATTTATCTGTCAGAAGCGTCATCAATTATTACTTTTGTAATTTGATGAAGTTGGTGATCAGGATAGATCCTTAACAGCCTCTGATGGATTTATTCCCCACTTTATTATACTCTGGACAATGAATAGCTTAACTTATTATATATATTGTTTAGCATCCGTAAATTGTTGCTGACAGCATGTTTACTTCTATTGTCTTTTTCATTTGGGGTTATCAGTTGCCATGTATAGGTGACAGCAACTATGTTGGTTAAAACTTTTTTTCTGTTTGTAGTTCTCCATAAATTCACAAAATTTATTTCATGATAGTGCTGTTCAAAACCAAATAGGATTGATCGATATATTGATGATTGATGATTGATATACGCTGCATCAACCAGAAATGATATGTTACAGTGACCAAACATTGAAAAACTTTTATATTCTGTTTATAGATGTAGAAAGATGTGGTGTGAGTGCCAATGAGACAACTCTCCATCCAAATAACAATTTATAAAAGTAAACCATTATAGGTCAATGTACGGCCTTCAACACGGAGCCTTGGCTCACACCGAACAACAAGCTATAAAGGGCCCCAAAATTACTAGTGTAAAACCATTCAAACGGGAAAACCAACGGTCTAATCTATATAAAAACGAGAAACCCGTATAAATTACATAAACAAACGACAACTACTGTACATCAGATTCCTAACTTAGGACAGGTGCAAACATTTGCAGCGGGATTAAACGTTTTAATGGTACCAAACCTTCTCCCTTTATCTGAAACAATAGCATAACATCACAACATAGAAAAACACACGATAAAATATTAATCTATTACATAAAATAGTTGAATGAACCTTTACTACTCCATACAGTTGTATGTTGCCGACTAAGATAAAATTAAACATAACAACACGAGGTAGTATGAGATTACAATAAAGTTGAAATACAAACTAAATTACAGTATTATATAATTACAGGTACAAGAACTTTCCAACATTGTAAGAAATATGTGAAAGATGTAATACTTGTATCAGACCAAGAACTTCTGGATACTATGCAACAGTTTTATAAAAGAGGACTTGTGGTGGAGCCATCAGGATGTGCAGCAATGGCGGCTTTGTTAGGTGGACACATTCCAGATATTGAGGGAAAGAAAATTGTTGTATTTGTGACAGGGGGGAATGTAACACCATCAGAAATGGTGTCGTTATTACAGTAGAGAATATGTTTGAATGACATACGAAAACTCATTCCACAGCCAAACGTCCAGAATACTGTGGGTTAAACTGAACAACATAAGAGAAAATCTAGTGATACATGGCATTATTATATTGTTAAAAACATTTTAATACGGGCATTTTATTATCTTTTTATTGATGTTTGCCATGCTGTATTCATACTAAAAGTAGATTGTTTTAATATTCAGAGCCTTAAATTCACATCTAGACATTTGTGTGTCACAGGTAAACATGGATATTTTACTTTTATCTTAGTCCACCCTGTCTTTTAACTTTTCCAATACAAATTAATTGACTGGGATGCATCAGCAAGGTAAGCGTCTCAATCTATTCTTGCATCACTTCCTATACGAATCCACACTGTATTTATTTAATACGTCAAATTGTTGTTGTGTACTTTCATCTTGAACGTTCCATTCCTCTCATTTGAAAGCCAGGGATATATTAATTTGTTAAACACATTATTGGATATATGACAAAATGGACATAAAAAAAATACCCAAAATTATCTAAGATAAACTTTGCATGATTGTGTTTGAGACTTTGTTTCTTTGTAAAATCACAATTTATCAACATTAACTTTGAATTTTAATAATAGATATGTACAAATGAAGGCAACAGTAGTCATAAATCGATTGAGAGAAAACTGCCATATTCCTTACTTGGTACAAGACATGTTAAGACAAAAATATGGGTTGAACTTGGATTAATGCTAGCCAAATATCGCGCTTAGTGACAATGTTGAAAATACCGCTAAAATGACAGCATTACATGACAGAATACAGTACAAATTAAATAAATACAAGAATACTCAGAACAGAGAAATACATAAATAGAAATACAAATCAGGTACTGAAACACTGACTACTGGGAAGTGACTAACATCCCATGACCTATGGTATGCACCCAGTGATTGTAAATAAAAATAACACTAAGATATTTTGTTCATCCGAAGCGCTTTGATGGATTTAGCTTAATGGGGAACTCTGAAACCAAAATAAATAGAAGCCGTGCAGTATAAATATCGATAAACTTGAGGAACTATGTATCAAAAAAGGGGATTTGAATATAGTCATCTTCATCTATGCTAATCTGTAACTGAGGGAGTTGAAACCTTAGTTTTATTTAATAAAATATCAATTTATAAATGACTACTGAGCAGATGCTTCTCCTAATAATGATCAAGATCAGAGGCACTTTAGAAAATAAAACCACTATAACATTGTTTTTGATCGACCATTTGGATAATGTCACTTTCAACAATATATCTCGTTCATCAGTAAACATCCATATCTATAATACTAAAATAACGAGGTCCAATTTGTCAGCCGTCATCGAGTAAAAACTACAAATCAAAGAATTCAACTTTATATATAGCTTATATAGGACAATGGTGTTGATTAAAAATTACACAACTCCAGATCCTTTTGTTGTCCACATAATTAATATTGTCAATAATTAACAAGTTCCGATTCGAATCCGATACCGATACCAATAATATATGTTACCTATAACATATTTGCACGTTCCGCATCTGACAGGCGCACCACCATACGGTGTATTTAGGATTTCGCTATATGCATGGGTCATAACAACAGGGTTGACACTACTAAATTCAATCATTGTCACATTGTTCCCTATTTAGGCTATTGTAGTATTTTAATCAGTATGACTTTCTAAGATGACAATAGGAATACTAAAAATCTTGACTTAAATTAAGGCGTATAGGTACAGTTTTCAATATGTTAGCTGGCATGACGTAAAACAGCGAATCAAATAATTCAACTTTATTTGTAACAAATATAGGACAATGATGTTGATTAAACAATACTCCATTCCAGGCCCTTTTGTTTTCCAAATAATTAATATTACCAATAATTGATAAGTTCCAGGTCGACGGGTTCAAACAGAAAGAGTGAAATCAGAGAAAACTGTGCATCTTATAATCGGCATGACTTTATCAGATACTACGCATAGTTATATACTTTAATTCAGTCACGGATCCGCGATATCACGGGTGTGTTCTTAACTAGTATACTATATTGTTGCAGAAAGTTCGCTTTTATAAAGTAAATGCCATTGGTTCTGAGTGTAGTCATTAGAGGGAAAAGCAAGACATGAGTCCCTCTAGTTTTTTAGTTGGACAGATCCTTCAATACGGTTTGTGATTATCAGAAGAAAATGGACGACAGCAAGATGTGTAGTACTGCATGTAAAATAATACGTAACATCTTGACAACTCAGAATACATTTAATAAGTACCACTATATAATTTTGTGTCCTGACAATTATAAAACAATCGTAATATTTCCACATGAGTGTCCCAAGATGGTCAGACCTATCGTTTTTTTTCTTCTAAAAATGTCCCTTTTCTCAAGACTAAAGTAGGTTTATTTATCAATAAAATTAATACTTTATATAAATTCATCAAAACGTGCAGTTTTGTAATTGTTTCTCTGTAACTTAGTCAATAGAATTTTAAGAAATTATACGATTTCGCCTATCTCTCGTGGAATACAGAAGAAATTTAGCATTTAAATATTATGAGAGAAAATCCTAGTTTCGAAAAGACAAATTGTTTCAACTTTTAATTCAGCATTACAGTTGTTTTATTTTTACAACTACAACTGACCTTAGACGGTATTGTTCAAATTGTTGATATAATATTTATACATTCCTGGTTTCAAATGTTAGGTTTCATAATTCATGTAAGTGGAAAATCTAGAAGAATGCTTCGGATGCATTTATTTCATTTATTTCAACTTTCGATACCGCCGCTGGTGGACTATTGTTTTCCGAGATTAACACACACCAGTTGTCAGCTCCTCGCCACTAATATGACTTTTCTTGAACTATCCGTTGATAACTTTAATTATTATTAAATGACTAAAGTTCCAACTTTTTCAAGCAACGTTGACCGTAGATAGTTTTGGATATCCGGGTTATGTTCTTTTGGTTATATAACTATAACATCTTTATATACTAGTAGTATAATCCCTGGTGTACTAACGTTCAGTCCTAAGTCTTCTGGACGTAAGCTAATCCAGAAAAGCTATTTCGTATGCAATAAAAATACAGGGTTATCTGCAACTCATTCAATTTCGCAAGCACGTCTTGTTTTGGATGGTAAGTTTCTGAAAGTACACACTATTTTTTTATATATCAACTGTTATTTTGTCATACAGTTTTGTTTTGGATAGTTAGTTTCGGAAAGTATACATTATACGATTTTGTTATATAATTACAGAAATGTTGTAATAAAATGTATGTCATATCTGAACATCGTTGAAGGGAATACTAAATGAGATATCTGGGGAATCCATTATGGTTGCAGATGTTAATAATAGATATCGAAGGAAGTAGAATTAATTGTATTACACTCTCGGTATGATATCATAATTTAATGTGACCATAGATGTTATACCCATTACATCTATGATGTGACAGACTAACAGAGTCTCTCATTACCATATCCTGTGTTAATTATGATGTATGATACTTTTGGGACAAGTGATTGATTGTGTCGTGTGGATGGAAGACTTCATTCTATCTAATCATATTGAAATATTATGAATGCAATAATTTCTCCAAAATGGTCTTTAAATGTACTAGTATTTGTATATGTAAACTATTTTTTTTTAAATATATGGCACCGACCGCTTATCGTGTTGAAAACAGGATGGGTATTTTCTTTCTTCTGGACAACCAACTCATATCAAAATCATTCATGTTTATTTTAAATGACATATAGAACAAGAAAAGTTTTTTGAATATCCATGTTTTTTTTGTTCGCTAATTTTCCGTAGAAACAAAGCTTGTTTTTTAATTCCTTAATCAAATCATTTAGTTATAAAAAAAATCATTTTGTTACTAATGTTTGGGTGTGTTTGATATCATTAACAATAGAAAATAAAGATAGCTGGTATATTGCCATTGACACGAGTATATACGAGATACTGAAATTACAAAATTCTAAGTATGGCCGTCAACAGTAAGCAAATGCTTGTACCGGGCAGTAAGTTATAACAAGCCCCGAAATGACAATATGTGAAATACTTGATATGGAAGGCAAACCGCGAAATTGATTCTAAACAGATCAACGAAAAATAAAGTGGAAAACAGCACACACGCTGAATTACATCATTCTGACTTAAGTCTAGTATAGTGAATTTAACGGGGTTAATATATTTATGAGCGGTCAAATCTTTCTCCAACTAAGACTTAATTTCTAGAGTTACAATACCAAAGTGACGGAATTCAAAATAAAACAATAAAAAGAAACCGACGAGTCAGTACAAGACTGACACACCACATATTAAACATGGCAGAAAATACATTTTTGAAAGTAAACGACCGTTTATGCGCTACTCATGCATTACAAATCAGCAACCATTTAATTTTGAAGATTCCAGCTTCGTCAATTTATTGTGACTGATGGTAATGTTCACCATGTTTAAATTTCTGCTAATGATCACATTCAACGTGTGAGAATGTCTATTGTAATTATAACAAAACCAATCCATGTGGTACTTTATTTACTTTGCTTTATTATGTAACACAATACTGTAAAAATCGTAATGTCCTACTAATTACTTGACGGTACTTTTCAGTTTTGAATTAATGTTGTATGTAATAAATATGCCAAATAGGAAAATAATTTTCATAATAAACTAGTATTTTTATGTTGCATAGAGGTTTTAATACTAAAAGTGTAATACTTCAGACGGAAACCCCTCATTGTCAATATATGGATTTGAATGAATGTCAGAATTTCCCCTACACACAGAACAGTTGTAGACGCTTTTCAAATCTCACAGAGTCCCAACATTAATGGGATTGTAATTGCGTATATATAATACGTTTTATCTCATTTATAGGGAAAACGGTACTATTCATTCTGCCATGGGCGACAATACTAATATTTTCTATATTTACCAGTATTTATAATAAAAACCTGGATAAAACAGTTATGTGTGGTGTTAGTACTTTATTACTCTATTTTAAAAATTGAAGCCAAATAGTATCATGACCAATTTCCAACAGAGCTTGTTTATGTTATCCATGCCCACCGTCATTTTACACCAAATTTATGAAATTTTAGAAGCCTTTTCGAATAATTCTCTAGAAAATATTTCAATAGGTTTTAAAATTTATATTGTAAATTTACACACTGCAGTTATATTCATAGATAAATAAAAAAAAAAATTGTACCCTTACATCCAACCACAGCCCTCCTAAGTTGACTTCCTTCACCTGTCTTGGGTACACAAAAGGCCAACATAATGCTGGGAAAATGTAATAGTACCGTTTCCCCTATAAGATAAACCAATTTAACGAAAGAAGAATGATTACTGCATAATTCGGATCCGGTTCTCATATCCCGCTAATCAACGTCACATTACTTGCACAGCCACTCTTGTAGATTTGTTAAATTTTGAAAAAATGTAATGGTAAAAAATCATTGACATCCTCACGTCATATTCCAATATTTTGATATGAAACTATCGAAGAGACAAGGTAATCCTCCAAGAAAGGAATTTCATTTGTCAGGGCCAGCACGAGGAACACCACCAGCTTCTTTCGACATGTATGGATGTGTAGAGATCATAGAACAATTTAATTAACGTATCTTCGCCATAAAAGTTATACAATGCACCAATGACAGGGACAGCTTCCAATTTGTCAGTGGCTCATGGACCGGTGATCAACTTATTGGCAGAACAAAATCTTCACACCAGGAGCCCCATTTATCATTCCACACGGCACAAGGGAAACACGATTCAAAAAGAATAGAGAACCACTGACCCAAAGAATTCATAACCTGGTTCCAGCGGTTTGCAGATTTCGTCAAACATTAATCTTGGTATGTTGAATTTATAAAAAGTTGATGTTTTGAGGCATATATTTATTCTAACTGATATTTATCTCGTAATGATTAAGATTAATCTGATAGTGATAAAGATAAGATACTGAAAGGATTATTTATTATTATTATTTATAAACGTCAAGTTTATACTTCAAGCGGCCATCTTTTCAAGTCGGATTGCAAACAGAAATTTTACCAAAAGATTCTGTACATGTATTTTACGGAAATTGTGTCTTCAAATATTTGGACTCCATTTTACAAATTATTACGTTATAGTTTTTCTACAGAAAATTAAGATCTCTGGGCGGATTGAAACTAATGATGATGGACAATTTTGCAGAAAAACTTTTTCTCAGATATGTAAAAACACACTGAAAAGACTGTAAAGTAAGCAAGCCAGTCTATTGTCATTTAGGTATTGAAATTGACCAAAAAGGATGCAAATTTCTTATCTGATTGCAATGAAAGAGCCATAAAGATGTCCAATAAAGAAATAAAAAGTAAAATCACAAAAATACTGAACTCCGGGGAAAATTCAAAAAGGAAAGTCCCCAATCAAATGGCAAAATCAAAAGTTCAAACACATCAAACGAATGGATAACAACTCTCATATTCCTGACTTGGTGCAGGCATTTTCTTATGTAGAAAATGGTGGATTGAACCTGGTTTTATAGCTAGCTAAACCCCTAACTTGTATGACAGTCGCATCAAATTCCATTATATTGTCAACAAAGCGTGAACAACACAAACAGACACAATAGGTAAAAATGTCAAAAATGGGGGTACAGCAGTCAACATTGTGTTATCATCTTAATCACTATAAAACAACAAATGTAACGAAGAAGCACAAAAAGGCATACATCAAATTTAACGTCCTATTTTGCTTATATTATACGATTTTATTTATCTATGTAAAATCCACCCATAAAGGATGGAAGGTTTTAAGTACTGGTGTAAAATTGCGCGTTTGAAATTCGAACAGGTAGACATAAAATAATTTTGTCGTTCAAAGTATGACGGGATACATTAATACAGAGCCACGTTAAATAGATATAACAAAAAACAGACTTAACAGTAAAAGTAATAATAATAAATAAAACAGTTATCAAATTCATCCAATCAGGCAAAGGTTATGAGGGTCATCATCGCAAATAATGCTTTTGCTTTTGGTTATTATTCTAATTGAACGCATGAAGTATTTATTATTGACGTGAACAGAAATACAGTGAAATCAATGAAGGTTCAGAGAAGATCATCGTTTAATTGCGTTGTTTACTATAACGATTTGGTAATTTTATTGAGTATCTCGACAATTCAGATTATTGCATAAGTGGAACGGTTAAAAGATCGAGGAATACGGAAATGTTTCAAAAGAAACGAATGCTTTCTATAGATAATTACGACAGCTTTACTGAAAATGATTATTATCCTAATACTGGCACATTTGGACATTTTGAGAAATCAAAAAAGTGTCGTACATTATTAAAGGCGTTATTTTGTTATATAATTACATTTATAATAGTCTTCTTTCAAGTCAATACATATTGTCTCGTTTTGTCATTTCATTTGTAAACGTCATGTGCAGCAGACTTACTATAAATTGTAATTTGCAACAACATGTTATTTTCTAAGATATATATGTGATTAATATAACTTTTCAAGAAGGATTGAACCGATGCTATTGTTTGTTATATCGGAACTATTTAAAAATGTGTCAGTTTTTGTTATTTATGACATCGTCATGGCGTCAGTGTGGTGACATCTTAGTAAATTATATACATGGATGAATTTTTGCAGTTAGAAAAACACTTAGAAATAACTCTGATTTCAAAGATTAATGCCGTTTTGAGTGTAAAAAAATGTGTCGTATAATTTCGTCTGCTTTTAAATGTTATATGAACACATGACAGGCATTTAGAAATAGTAACGGTATCCGAAATTGTAACATTACAAGCTATATACATAACACAGAAAATATTGATATATATATAAAGTCAGGTTATTTAAGGACTGAATTAAGCTTTTATAATACTGAAATATTATAATGACGAATTTCATGATACATCGTTGTACATTTGAAACACAATGTTCAGGTGTAGGGCTAAGTTGTCGCTGTTTCAGTTTGTGCGGGTTTTTTTTGCAATTTCCCCATCAAAGTCTTTTGTGGTGTAAAATATCTAGTTTACTTTAGTTGTAAAGAATAATACTTGGAGTAAAACGTTTGCTTACTGTCAAATGTTTTTTCAATTTTATTTTTTGTAAGAGTCCCAATTTAAAAGAGTAAACAGGAAAACCTATAAAAAGCTTATTCTAAATACAAGTAAAATAGCAAAAATATCGAACTACAAGGAAAATTCGAAACGGAAAGTAGTTTATCAAATTTCAAAACCAAAAGCCCAAACACACAAAACGAAAGTAAAATAACTGTCATATTACAAATAGTATTGCACCTTTCTTTTTTAATCATTGAATGGTACATATACTTTTAAAACTGTATACGGTTTACTACGGAGTACGATTTGTACGGATGTTGGATATAATCGAGCGCAGCACCATAAGGCTGATTAATACCAACGTTTCGCGAGGAATGCAATGTACGGATGACATTGTTAGCCTGGCACTGTTACTTTTGATAGGTCTTTATAATTTTAAATGATGAATAGATACTCTTGATATTGAAGAAGATTCATTCATATAAAGAAAACGGTAGTGCAAACCAATTAGTAAATTTCGTACTTTCTATGTAACAGTTCAACGACTTGGCCGTCTTCGTATCACAATGAGAATACCAGAAAGCAGGTCGTGCAGATATTTTGAATTAAAAAAAATTACTTCGATATCCGATTGTGCCTATTTATTTTAGAAATCTCAATAGCTGTTTATGTTTTATTTGCAATTCTTTTGACTTTGATCTGATCTATTTAATAAGATAATTGATCAAATCTACATTCAGTTCAAAATAAGATTTTTCTGAATGTTGAAGACTTATAATATGCTGTGGATATAAAACACACTTAGAATAGACTCACATTTCATACAACTGATTAATTCTGGTTTCTCATCTTCTAGTTCATCAGTCTGCCCATTACATTTATTTTTTTATGTTTAAATTCAGGATTAAGAAAGGATGTGATAATTGCATATGTTGGAAAGTGCTTTCTAGATATTATTGTTTTACAAGTCTTAATGCATACAACAATTGTGTGTTCAAGTAAATAGTTATCAAAGATATCAGGCTTATAACTTGATACGACAGACGCGCGTTTCTTCTACATAAGACTCATCAAGGACGCTCATATCAAAATAGTAAGAAAGCCAAACAAGCATAAAGTTGAAGAGCATCGAAGTATCCTTCACTAAACTTCATTTTCTGCATGGCCAAGATAGAACCATGAACTTTATTTTTCGATGCTTGGTCATTGTGACATAAGTAAAATGTCTGGGATATTTAAAAAATGCTTGCAAAGGTAATGGTCTTTAATTTATTTTATGTAAAGGGATAAAATGTAAAGACATATTCAGTACGGAATGATAAAATCATATTATCTCGATTTAGAGTATTTTCTGGCAATTTGATTTGCTTATATTGTCTTCATAAATTTCAGTACAATTTTTTATTACGTCAATTGGAATATCCTTTATATATTCACAGTATCTTACATTAATTTGTAGGATCCTTTACTATAGATAATTTAGCTGATCTGTAAAAATAACATCTCCATGCCTTATATATCATGTATTGTAGTACGAAGCTAGATTAAAACTGACGTGGAAAGGTAACACCCGGCCACCGAAAGCTTCATTTTTATGAAGCCCAGGTGGTCATGTGGTCTAGTGGTGCGGCTACTGTGCAGGCGATTTGGTGTCACGATATCTCAGTAGCCTGGGTTCGAATCCCGGCGAGGGAAGAACAAAAAATTTGCGAAAGCAAATTTACAGATCTAATATTGTTGGGATGATGTTTATACGAGTCGTCTAAACATCATATATATATATATATATATATATATATATATATATATTATATATATATATATATATTAGTTGCTTTTAATAGTCCTAATATTTTTCATTTTTCACAGTTTTATATTAAATATCTTAATATATTTGGTTGATATTGTCCTAATAATAGAATTTGAATATATTAATATGAAATATAACAAAATCAGAATAAATTCGTTACACAGTGTGGAATTGTCCTAATATGGAATTTATCGGGTCAATAAAATTCATTTCGGGTTCGGCTTCGCCTTATTCTTTATGAATTGTATTGACCCGATAAATTATCGTATTAGGACAATAGCACACTGTGTAACATTAAGTAATTAACCCTCATCAATGAGATGTAGAAATTGTGAATTACATCTTTCGTAAGCAGTCATCAGAGATAAACGTGTAACTAAAAGACATGACATTCAGCAAATATTTCCTTTGAGACAAAATGAACGAAATGTTGATTGTCTATTTGAAATATGTTAAACGATGTTTTTAAAAGTCTTACTTGTCAGTGGCATTGACATATCACAGATTTCCGGTTGGTTTCTGAAATACATCATGTTTAACTATGCTTGAACAAATGCACATTACTAAAATTATCTTCGACAAACATTATGCTATCAAAGCATGTTGTTGATAAAATATTCTTGAACGAAGTTATTTGTTTTCGATAGAAAATTACAATAATTTTGTATATCGGGTGAATTCATTTCAGTCGTTCCAGTTTAAAGGAAGTGAATCATTGTAACAATTGTACATCCTTTCTGAAATACGGTGTGTAATGTAGTAACATATAATGATACATAATTAATCATTTATAATGTCCTGTTACATTGCATATTTTAAAGAGGTAACTGTACATTAGGCACACGGATAGTTCCTAAACAGTTTTCATAAGAATGACAAAGAACGAATTACTAGCATTGTGACCCTTCTTCCAAATTATTCGGTATACTATTTTTCCAACAATGATTTAAAATTACATGTTTATTGTTCGAATACACGTTAATGTAGTAATGAAATAATATGGATTCATCTATTGTCGTGGTTACCAATTTACGAAGATTGGCGAAAGCATTCATTTTCGAAATTTTTTGATATGTCGTTTTGGCAAAGTTTTAAAATAAGCCTTCACCAAATTTGTTTTTCGTTGTACACTTTGTTGTTCCTCTTTATCCAAATTGGTATACAATAAATAGTAATGAATTGAAAGTAATATACGTCAGGACACCGTGATTTTCAATATTTTCGATTTGAATCTTCACTTGAAGAATCGTTAAAAACATGCATTTTGATAAAATAGTTATAGTTCTAAATAAACTCATTATGGATACCAGGATGAAAACCTTGAACGAAAGACGCACGTTTTCTTTTACAAAAGACTAATCAGTGACGCTTAATTCAAAAACGTTGCAAAAGCCAGGGTCGATTAATATTCTCATTGAGAGTATTAAACACAAAATTTTCATTTATCTACATATAATTATCAATAATACAGAGGGGGCAATGCATAAATAAAAAAAAGATATCACTGCCTTCATACTTGATACTGGTACTTGCAAATACTTAAAAACTTCTGCTGCCAACAACAAAACAGTTTAAAATGATTTGGATTTTAACCTCAAAGAAAATACGAAACATTTATATACTAGTAGCTGAATGTGTAGCTTGATACCATAGTTTCAAATTATTCCAGATCAGTTTCTCATTTGAATGTAGATTATGGACGATATTACAATGATGTTATGCAGCTGCCTTTTACATACTATCTTACTTTATGATATGTACAAAGTGCTTTTTGTATTGTTTATTGTTGAATGATTTGCGTTCAAAGCTCTAATTAAATTGAAAAGACATAATATTCCACAATCAAAGTATTTTGAGTTCTTACGATTTCTATATTTTATATGCAACCTTCAGGAGGTATCTTTGATATTTGATCATGTTATTCAACATATACAATTGCATCCGTTTCTAGAAATTAAACATATCAATAACATAACCACATTGCTGTAAATCTGCTTTGTACCAGTTTTAATGGGCTTCGTTTTATCTCTACATATTTGCAACTCAGCTGTTTCCAGTTAAAATTTATAAAATATGTACATCTACATTCGAAAAATAACGACAAGGTGTCGCAATTCATTCAAGTATTCAAAGAACTGGAAAGAAAAAATCATTTGTCACTCTCACAGCTGATGACAAACAATCGAAACTGCCTTGCAAATCCTTTAAACCGTTACAGACTTAATTGTATGAAAGTGTCCCTATAGTGAGAGTTAAGTCCCTTATAAAGATCAATACTATCTATAAGCAAAAAGAGGGATAGCGAAAGACGACGATAAAATGGCAAACCAAAATTAACCAACAAACATGAGTTAACATCTTGAGATTATCTTATGGTTTTGAAGATGAAATATCACAAAAAATGTGTAACAATCCTCATATCATTCTAACATTAGACAAGTTGTCAATAAATTCAACAAAAACGATTCAAGTTTGACATCTTCGTATAGAGTTCTGTGAAAAACAAATTACTTATGAAGAAATATGCTAAATGAAGATAATATCAATTCTATTTCACAATAATCTTTACAAGGTTGATTTACCCTTTTTTGTACCTCTCCTCGCGGGAACCATGTTTTGTGTTGTAATACGATCAACAATCATTATATTCATCGGTAATAAAACAAAATCATGTATATAAATACATTCATGACGACTCTTGAAATATCATTTTTAAACCCGTAATAACAATATTACCCCACGTGGAAATCAAAGAGGAACATTTGAGTTGACATTTCATTGCCTTATTTCTCAATTAAATAACTATTGATAAAGAAGTACAAAAATGTACTTGAAAAGGAAAAACAAAATGTGAATTCCAGTGTTGATAATCGTAAGCTGCCTTGGTCAAACATGATGACATTAACTGTATACATGTAGTACTGAAAACTATTAGCTATACCCATGAGGTTGTAAGTCAGAAAAAGTTTATCTAATTAACCAAAACAATATGACTTCACCACGAGTAACTATGACCAGAATTGCAAATCAACAAATGTTCTTCACGGATTATAGTGTAACCTTTATGAATTGGTTTATGTCACTGAGATGAAAGGAAGGCTTCACAAACATAAGTGCGGACATATATCAGACATAAATAACAATGCAAATTACATTTTTTATTAAAGTTTTTTTACAGACTAATCATTCAAACCTTTCAATGTGAGTTTGCATTATCGAAAACATATACAATAATAATCCTCATCTTGCAACACATTTTCGTTGACAAAAGGAGACGCGAACTGAGAACTGCAAAAACCTATTGTTCCAAATAAAAAAGTAATGGTAAAGGTATGATATCTAGTCCTCCCTGCAGCTTGGTTAATATGATGCTTGTGTTCAACACTGGTCTTTGTAGTAGACGCAGCCATGGTCTACGTCACCAAACACTCCCTTTAATAGCAGTTCATAAATAATATAGAAACCAAAATAGTGTGTTTCTGTTGTTGATGCAGTTCTTTTCGTCTTACTAAGTACACTGCTACAAAGTCAAATCATCTCAAAATGTTTTTCATTCGATTCATGGTTGGGTATTTCACTTCAGAAATACACATCATATACAGCGGCATCACACAGGGATTTATAGTTCGTTCTTATGTTGTACTGTTACATCACTGTCCCAGGTTAGGGGAGGGTTGGGATCCCGCTAACATGGTTAGGCCCGCCACATTTTGTTTGTATGTGCCTGTCCCAAGTCAGGAGCCTGTAATTCAGTGGTTGTCGTTTGTTGATATGTTACATATTTGTGTTTCATTAAATTTTTTGTACATAAATTATGCCGTTAGTTTCTCGTTTGAATTGTTTTACATTTGTCATTTCGGGGCCTTTTATAGCTGACTATGCGGTGTGGGCTTTGCTCATTGTTGAAGGCTGTACGGTGACCTATAGTTGTTAATTTCTGTGTCATTTGATCTCTTGTGGAGAGTTGTATCATTGGCAATAATACCACATCCTCGTTTTTATATTACCTAGGTAACTATATTTAATTTTGCAAAGACACAAAAGGTAAATAAGTAAAATCAAACAGATAAACAAACACACCAACCAAAACAGGCATAGTTGAATAAAACATCGTCTGGAATAAGTATGTACGTTAAAAATCATGTTTGAAACATGACTGATCTATATATTATAAATGTTATGTATCTTAACATCAATTCAACATAAAAACACTAATCAGCTTAATTGAGCATATTTTCACTAGCAGTTTGGATAAAAACCATCGTTGACATCTTCATTCTAGTGTTTTATCCATAACAGATAGATTCGATTTACTCGTGAAATGTAATGATTAAACTGGAATGTACCAACATATGCACATCATTAGCTCCACTTTGTTAGAAAACAACTACAAGGGAACATTATTTAATTGGGCACGATCTAAACATCATTCTTGATAAAGGCAAAATAAAGACATTCAACTACAATGTATAATATTCGTGGTTTAAACTTGCCTCAGAAAATTAATGTCTTTTTATAATCAATACACAGTCGCTGAAATTAAATATAAATTTTGAAAATAATTAAGAAATAATTCCATCATGTCATGCTCTATGCTCATTTTAACATGGGTAGGCATTATATTTGTCGATATTTTACACTGAGCGTTGGCGAGGTGTAAAATGTGGTCGAATATAATGCATACCCATGTTAAAATGAGCATAGAGCATGACATGAAGGAATTATTTCGATTCTAATAGGACAAATACAGTATTTTTATAGGTCGAAGCGTACGAAATTACCGTAAAAATGTTTCCTCCTCATTGCATTTCATATTTCATAAGTTTAAAAACTACGAGCAGGATAAATATATGTTGTTTCATAAAAATATATTATAAAAGTTTATGTTAGCTGGCTAAATGTATATATTTTAAAGGATAACGATGAAAATAACGTTAATTTAAACAGTAAGTTTGTGCGCATGTGTCAAACATATTTTGGGCTCATAAGAACACGGCTTTGTTTACATAGCGTAATAAGGACGTCATATTAGAAACCTTATTTTATACCTGTGCGCACCAGAAGAGTGTGTAAGATGTAAACTAAACAGTCTTCAGACTTCATTTAAAAGGGTGCTTTAGGGGCCATCACTGGTTGTGTGCGTTGTAAGAATACGCGGTAACGTTTGGTCGGATTCTGATGATTCATTTCGCCTTACCAATGAAATCAATTACACAGCAATTTGCATATTGGGCTATTATTCTCATGTCCGTTTTGGTTATGTTATATAGCTCCTTGGCTATACGTCCTTGGCTTTAAAATAAACATAATAAGCGCGTCGGAGGCATAAAATGTATAAAGTGCTAATTTTGACTGAATTTAACGGCAATCAGTATTCAGGTTTTTATCGATTGTCACATTATATGGAGTTTTAAGCCAAGCTTGATACTCCAAACAGTTCATCTAGAAACTTTGTTATTAACAATGCTATAATATAAGCATTGTGTTTAGTTTTTGAGAAAAATGTGATGTATAACTTATGAGAGAAATTCGATAAAAAGTTATGACTGACTATTGAATGTAGAAAAAAGGTAATATTGCAGTGCTTTTAGTTATCTGGTTGATTATACATGTATACACATTGTTGTTAGCATCGTTATAATTTGTTTCCTTATCTTAAAACTAAAAATGGAAATATATTACGTTATTAAAGCGTTTAAGTTCCATTCGATATATTATACGAAGCCTTAAGGATACACTTTGATATTTGATCATTATTTTAAACAGTTAGAATTTATATGGTTTTCAGAACCCCAAAAAAATTAAGAACATAAGCCATGTTGATGTTAATTCTGCTTTGAAGTACAATAGGTTTCGAGTGATTTATACATAAATTTGAGACTCAGCTGTTTTAAGTGAATGTTAAAATGAGGACACTTTCTTTCGAAAGGACAAAGCCATTACAAGGTGTCACAATCCACTTTTGAAGTCGTGTTCAAAGAACTAACTATATTACATAATACGTCATTGTTACTACTGTGGACTCGAAATCGTATAATTGATTTGACTCTTCTTTTGTGAATAGTTGAGGCGTATGTTAGGGTAAAAGAGTCCCAATATTGAAATTAAAGACCACAAAAAGACATTTCATACAATAAAAAAGATGGATATTGGTAAATATCAATGCTGCAGAAAACATACAACAAATCAGTAACAAAAACATAACATATATAGGTCATTATTGTAGTATATTATTTTAACGATGCGTATACGGCAAAGTTATATTGGAATCTAAAAATCATCCGGCCTACAAAACAAATGTCTACCAATGAAGAAGTGGCACAGACGCTATGAAAAAAGACAGATTGATATCTGAACATAAAGTTAAGTTCACTGAGTATATGTATATGTAGCATTATCATTGCGATTACATGTCTTGTGGTATAACTAAATTAAACCTTGCATCGAATGGCATTTCTAAATGTTAACTCAAATTGTAGTATCTACAGTAAGAGATGTTCACATTATTCCATGCCATCCAATCTTTGCTCCTTCACTGTAATGTACCAAAAGAGTGGTGGAGAATAGCAGCAACCGAAACTTGTTTAAAAGTCGTTTGTTCAACTTGTTTAAGGACAAATACATAGCATAATTTCCTTCTATAACGATACCACCGAATTATTGTATACTATTATTGGTAATATAATAATAACGTCAATTTCTCTGTCGAACATACAGTAACGTCAATTACTTCAATATTCACTATACATTTGTTTACACATCAAAATATATGATGTTAATTCAGTCAAAATACTTTTTTACAGTAATTTGACACTAGGCTAATATAAGGTCCGAGTGCACAGTTATCGTCCTTTCATTTTCGTTGTCCACGAATATTGTCCCTAGAAAGGACAGTTTGTTACTTGCCATTTTTTTTTATACCCCTTCCAAATTTATTTTTTCATGTCTTATGCCTCAAAAAGCTAGTAGGGGAAAGAAATGACACTGTAAATTTGTGTCATGAATTTGAAAGTCAAGTAGTGATTTAGACCAGCTAAAAAAGGTTAAAAATTTGCAATTTGGAAGCAGTCAAACATTCCAACACCTCCTTAACATAAAATTGTCCATATTTTAAGTTGGAGCTCATGAAGTTTTCTATAATTTTGATATAATTTGTTCCAAAAGTAGTATAACCCACTGTAAAAATGTTAATCAGAAAGCACATGTGGGATTTTTTAAATTTTCATTTATTGTCTAAAAGAAATGCACTACGAAATAACTGTGGTCTCGGACCATAAGGGTAAAGTGAGAGGTTTAGCTAGCTATAAAACCTTGTTTATTCCACAATTTTCTACACAAGAAACTATGTCTGTACAAAGTCAGGAATATGACAGTTGTAATCTTTTCGTTCGATGTGTGTCTGTTGTTTCGTGGTTTTCCTTTTATAATTGACGTGTTTCCTGCGGTTTTAGATTGTAACCTGGATTTGTTTTCTCTCTATCGATTTTTTATGACTTTCAAACAGCAGTATACTACTGTTGCCTTTATTTCGGCTTTTGATTTTGCTATTTGATTATTGACTTTCCATTTTGAATTTCCTCGGCTTTCGGTATTTTTGTGATTAACCTTTAATCTTGATCACTAGAATAAAAGCACAATATACATATAGGAACTTGCAGCAACATCATAACAACAAGAAAAAAAAACAAAAAAAAACAGACGTTATATGAAGTGGTGGTAAATATTTTTACTTTAGGTTTGTTAACGATCATAACTCTACATGAGGGTCTCGCACGGTACATACCTGAAATGTTATCAAAATATGGATAAACGATAATGTATTAAACTACCTAATATGAATCATATCATCCTATGCTTAAAGATCTCAGAATGTACACCGAAATATGGAATGATTAAATGGGGGAGGGGTAAAATATCAAAAGAACCGAGTTCCAAGAAAGTTTCCTTAAATGAAAAGTCCTTTATTAACTGGCAAAATTCAAAGCTCAAACACATCAAACAAATGGAAAACAACTGTCATAATACTGACTTGTTACAGATATTTCCTCATGAAGAACATGGTGGATTAAATTTGGTTTTATAGCTAGGTAAACTTCTCCTTTGTATGACAGTTGCATATACTTTCATTATATTGACAACAATGTGAGATCAATAGATTTCAAGAAAAATCTTTAAATTTAGTCGCCGTTGTTCAGTATTACTCTGACTTTTCAAAGAATTAATGCAGTTTAAATCCCGAAAACGAGGAATCCCATTAGTTCAAGTAATATATATCTATACAAGAAATGTCATTACAAAATAAATGAATACTCCAAATTGTTAAAATCAGTTTTCAAGGCCTCATGAGGGATACAACAATTCCGCAGACGTTGGTGTTCGTACACTGTGGCGAATTTTGTCGGGATAAGAATGTCTTGAAATCATCATGGTTCTTTTTTCTGAATATAAGGATATATTGTTCAATGGGACAGCAAATTACACAAATAAAACAAAGGACATCTCGACTTGAGGTTATAAAGCAACTATGCTATCTTGCGTATTATTATACCTTACATATATTTTAAACAATTCTATTGGGTGAAACGTTATCACGTGACATGGAATAATTCAATTGTTTTTCATTTAATTGCAAGGAAGGATGAATAACCCTAAAAATTTCCACCAGCGGTGAATAACTCTATTATTCACCGGTGAATAGCCTTTTGAGTTTGTTGTTTTTTACTTGAGTTATCTCCCATGAAAATGACGTCACAGACGTAAATAAACAAAATGGCAGCGTTCACGTTAAACTGGAAGCCCACCGAGAGAAGAGGAAATAAGGCATTGGACATGAAAAGAGTGCCAGCAGCCGATGATGTATCTTATAAAAAGGTCCTTTTCAGGACCATCAATATTTTACAAAAAGATTCTACCTTAAGTTTGTGGTACATTTGAGAAATTCTAGAACACAAAGCCGTCAAAGGTATTTTTGTGTGTGTTATAAAAAGTCCAAAGAATATTGTAACTAAGTGTTCGAAAGGCCTTTCCACTGTTAGTTCTGTATAATAAAACAATTGTGGCCCCTTATATTTTGTGTGGCTTATTCTTTATTTTGTTCGATGTCGTTTCAAGACTAGTATACTACTGTTTTTCTTTATTTTTTACATGTACACGTATTTTGTTATTATAATCTATCAATTGTAATTGATTTATACTGATCTGGCCACTATCATCCAATCAAGTATCCTTTTGAAGCAAAGCTTAAAGTGCATGATTGTGGGACAATTCTAATGACACTGACACAGATAAAATGATATTATTGTTTCACATCAAAGGAATGGTCGAGCAAACCTTATTTAAAGTAAGGTTGGCGATGATGCTAGGTGATCTAATAATTATCGTATTTCAAAGCTTCATCGTGACAAACGGATACATTGATGTTGTTAGCCAATGTTTGTCTCGATTTAAAGTTGTTTCTGGATTTACTTACTCTCATTTAAATCGAATATTATTGGATTTTGTCTTTATTCCAGCTTCTTTCGTTGGCCTTGGCCTGTATTTATGGTTGTTTCTTGACCTTCGATATTTGCATGCTGTATGGAATACGTTTTGCTACCACTTTACAGAAAATGTTATCATTTATAAACATCTATCAGGTTAATATGTATTGTGCAATATTAAGTCAAAGAAAGAAAAACAAAAAACGTGTTGGATGACGATTAAAAAGAACTGTTTTTTTGGGTTGCTAAATTTTTAATTTCTGTGTAGGGTTTTGTGAACTTATTTGTTTTTCCGTTGTCAGTTTTGGCCATGAGTTATTTTTTTTCGAAAAGTGTATTTTCATTGGCTGTTGTATCTACATTTAACTGTTATTAATCTTTCCTTTATTGTTTATTTTGTCAAGTTTAACACACTTTGACGCAAGAACTGGGGACCTGGTTTTCGAAAGTATATCTTGTGATTAGACTTGTCTTTTGATGGTCTTAGTCGTTTGATGTTTCCGAAAATGTCACACGTTACAATTTGTTAAAACTTAAGACACACAGCGACATGACTTATAACGGTCGTATATTTTATCATACAAATTACGACATCGCGGGGAATTTATAGGTCAAGAATGGAATCACATTGTCAATAAAATAAATATAGATTTCATTTTGTTTAACAACAATGAAAAACAGTCCTCATAGCAGGTTGCTTAATTTATTTTATTGTGGTTTTTTTTAATACGCCCACTTCTTGGAATCAATCATACTTTGTGTAATCCGGTCAACTATCAATATTGAACATATCAATTGCTACTCTTAAACAAATATGTACATTTAATAAAGCTTTAAATACTTTATAGATAACCTTATGAATTATTAATTTTCTAATCGTTATAACATGATCACTCTAAGTGGAAATCAAAGAGGAATATTTGCTATGGCATTTCAACGCAACATTTTACAATTATTAAACTACTGAAACTGAAGTACTTAAATATAAAATGAGTACTCTAGTGTCGAACCTGTAATACAAACATGATGACAGTCACCGCACACTTCCGAAGAGTATCAAATATATTCTCTGAGGTCGTTATTCTGATGGGGTATGCATTATTTAAACCACGAAAAGTCAACGGGATTATTAACAAATTTGGTTACGTTATCCATGTTGATCTGACACAGATATGTCACAACGGTCAACTACATTGTGTAACTTGTAAGGTGTGTGTACTATAATCGAAGGGATGACATAAACTTAAAAACTTGGAATCGTTGGTTAAAAGTTTCTATGAAGGGACAGTAAAAGGTAAAATCACAAAAATACTGAACTTAGAGGAAATCTAATCGAAAAGTCCACAATCACATGGCAAAATCAAATAACAAAACACATAAAAAAACGAATGGACAAAATGAGAAAATGAGAAAAAAGTCTAAACCAATTCCAGATTTAATTGATCAAATCATCGTTATAACTAGTCGTATAACTTATCCTTAACCTAGAGATTCGATTGATCTCTAGAAGGCTAATGATTTAATTGGCTTGATCAAAATATTTGCTGCCTGCTTTCGATTTATCATCAGTTAACCAAACATTAAAGCTACACTTCGTAAAAAAATCACCCGGCTACGTTGAAACATTATCTAATTGGACACGATCTGGTCGTAAAGTTAATATAGGCTTAATAACGATGGAAGTATTATGTTCATAATAAAAATTGTTTCAGAAATAAATGTGATTATATAAATCAATACTACGTATACGTTGTAGTAACAAATAAAATCTGTAAATAATAACTTGTAATAGGGTATTTTTGTGCACCATGTTGGTTAATTGTGAATACACAAAACTATGGTCTCCTGTATTCTTCTTACTAGCCTTGAGAACTATTTTGAACGATCATCTCTTGGTCGTAACTTATGTGAAAATAAAAATGAAATAATGCCGGTCAGAAATGATTTTTTTCTGATAATCTTTCTTTTGGAAACAACACTGTTTCCTCAAAAAAAAAAAAATTAAAAATTTTGCAATAAATCGTTGACAAATCTGTTGTTGACAAAATTTTAAAGCAAACTCGACTTCTCTTACTCTCTTTATCCTTAATAAACCCTTTTCAATTTTTTCGAAGCTTATCCAGTGAATCTAAATAGCTCAAAGAGGGGGTTTACATTGTACAAGTTTGGTTTTCCGGATAATGGTTAAAATACGATTGGACCAATTTTTTTAAATTTCAAAATATTGTCATAGATAAAAAAAAAATACAGATCAATTTAAATATTTTTTTGTTTTGACATTTTCAGTTGAAGATTTACGTCTCTTAGTTACGTTAAAGACTTCATCGTTGTGTGATACACTGCTGTGATAGAGATTGTCACTCTTATTGATCATGATGTTACAATCAAATAATCTTAGCATCTTCAAATGATCTATTTACTATTTAGTTGTAATTAAGGAGATTGAAGGGACAGACAAAATAGCAATTCCAGGACATTCTTCAAAACATTGACGGTACTTATGTGGTCATTCAATTTGTTTCGTCTCTCAGAATTTCTCGTCATTCTCTTAAAAGGATTGGCATAGTTTGTTCATCCGACAGATGTATGTACGTACTATAATATTAAAACCCCCGTTGTAATTTACAGTCGTTTTCGTCGAGGATTAGATTTTAGAATCTCATCAAGGTTTAAGAAGATATAATCATCCATACTCCCTATTGATTTAGTTTACAGACATATTATATCATCTTGTTGCTAAATGAGAAGATCAGTTAAATGATTGACGTTCGTATCAAATAAAGATGTCATCTACCAAATACAGTATCAAAAACATTTCGGTCAACAAAGGCTTTATCAATCAATGTTTTCTTATACAGATGCAGTTATTAAGATGTGATCAGAGGTTGACTGGACGAGTCTTGTAATTTTTAGAATGAACATCAATTTACTCATTTAAAGCTTGAAACCTTTTGTTTGGCATTAATAAGAAAAATGAAAAAAGCATTTCGTCATCTTTAGCGACACAGCAATCTTATTATAGAATTATATGATATATGATTGTAATGCGAACTCCTAAAACCAAAAAAAAACAAAAATCTCTCAGTGCCCATTGCTCTGATATTCATTGAATTACCGCTAACAGCTTCTGCTTTCGTTATTTCTCTTTTGATGATTATTTTATAATTATTTAGCGAGCGTGATAATAATTGTAGAACATGTACTATCTTGAAAACATATCTCTTTAAATATATGATACATCATAGATAAATTTATATGCCCTTGGCCAATGAGTTCTGAGATTTAAAGGAAAAATAAATAGACACATTCTTTATCGAGCGAGTTCGAACGAACATATAAAAATCTGTCATTTAATTAGCTCCAATAGAAACTCATTCAAAATGGAAATTAAATAACTTTCAATGGTATTTTTAAATTGGGTATACATTGTTGTCGGAGGTCCTGGATGATCAATTCCCTATATTTAATCAGCGTTAAGGAGCTTAACTCAAATGCAATTTTCGTGGCATTTATTTTCTGTTTAATGTGGCTAAGCTCGAATGTAATTTCAATGGAATTTTTTTAAGGCTTGTAGAGCTTAAGGAGCATAGCTCGAATGTTAATTTCGTAGATTTTTTTTTTAAATAGATAGACTTTAATTTATATTATATTTTAATAGATAACGTTTATCAAATGAATTCGTAGAGAGAGCCGTGGTGTATTGGTTAGTGCATCGGACTACTAACACAAAGGTTCCTGGTTCCTGGTTCGATTCCCGTCTGGGATGAAAATTTCAGGAACTGAATTTTCGGCTCTCCCTTGACACCATTTGCGAGTATGGTCTCGAGGAAACGATGATAGTCCGTCGGAAGTAGACGATAAATGGCTGACCTGTGTTAAGAGAGAGCCATATCTCTTGCACGTTAAATACACCCTTGTAGATTTCGAAAAGAGCAGGCTAATGCCGCTACAAGGCAGCACTCGCACCCGCAAAGTGGAAAGGGATTAATATAAGTTGCAAAACTTGTTTCCCAATCCACTATAAATAAATATGTTTAAACTAAATGAATTCGAATTGTCTCATATTATCAGTATTATCTTTTAATGTAATCAAAGTTTGAGATGAATAAATGAAGATATAAACAACTTTTAAATCGTTGTAAAATGAGTTCGATTTAATTCATTAGTTTCTTATCATGTTTCCAGGCAGTCAAATCAGTTCCCAGGCTTGACATAATGGTGGTTTAAAGTTAAATCAAATTAATTGATGAATGATATTCGAATGTTCAGTGGTGAGTCTTATATGGATGATAAGGTCGATTATATGATAAAAGAAGTGCTTTTACACCCACACGCTGACTTAGAACTTTCACGTTGTAGCTCGCTTGGTAAAAATAATAGACCCGCGATGTCAACTCGCACTTTCTGAAATTTTAAGCTGATTTAAAATCAGGTAACGTTTGTTTTTACTCCTAAATGGTGCTTGCTTATCGTATAAGCATAAAATACAAATTCGAAAATTCGATTTGACCAAATACTTGAGATCTGAGAGACAGGAAAAATGTACCCTTCTTGTATATTGAATGTACCCTCCTTGTAGATTGTATGCCCTTTTTTAGTATTATTCCAAATTGTAAGTAAAACATGTTCTGCAAAGATCGTTAGTCATTTAACTTTCAAAAGGGGGAGAAGATGGGTATGAAAAACCGATGGAGAGTAATGAAATGAATTTGTAAGCTCCTAACTTTTCTTTATAGCATTGATTTTACACATGTGACTTCTAATCGGTCTTTAAATTAAGAAAACTCATAAATTGTGTAGTTTTGCATTATTGAAAAAAGAAAACAAAGTGAAAATAACGTCAATAAATCCACGCGTAGGTAAATATTAAAACTATTCGTCCTTAAGCGATTTAATTAAACAAAAACAGAATATATTATATTTTATCGATTTGAAAGTAATCAAGCTAGATGTAAAATGTGGAAAATATTTACTTTGCTTTCATGACAGAACATTTATTAAAACTACAATAGGATAAGGCGTTGCAAAAATATGAATAATGATAAAAGTGATATAACAATTGCATTCCTGACGTTTGAGTCAATTACGAAAACTGCTTAAAATATCTAAGTAAAAATACCAATATTATCTCAAACATCAGTTTCTAGTACAGTCCGAGGCAGTATCCCATTTTTATGATTGTAATCCACCACAGTCAAAGCATTGAAAGCACGTATGGCAACATTATTAACATTGTGTTCCTCGGCACTCTTGCCCATAGGCATTCCTTTAAAGAAAATATCTAAAGCCATTTCTTCTTCCACCTCTTTCGAACTTGTTTTAGAATATTTCAATATCATAACTATTATTCCTGTTGAATAAAACAGTAAAACAACTATTATATATGAAACAGCTCCTAAATCTCCCTCTTTTTCTGTAGAAGTTGTGTTTTCGTACATTTCGGTTACGTTTTCTAAAATTATCCCAGTAACGTTTTCGTATGTTAAACTTTCCGCTTTAAGGTTTAAAGTATAATTCTCACACAATTTATAAAAAATCTTCATTGGTAAAAACATTTTATTTACTTTCCATTCCAAAAATAATTATTATATTCCATTCTTGGAGTCAGCCTAAACTTAATAATTTCAATGTGATGCACACCATCTGTCTTTTCAAGCCAATGAAATTGGATTATACAACCAGCAAGCAAGGTTGGCACAAATTAAACATAATTTTCCAAACAACTAAAATCATTTGTTGCTTAGTTTTTAAAACTAGTGTCATTTTGATCAATACAAGCTTCCTCAACCATGTTATTTATTAAGTGTTTGCTTTCCACCTTTATCCTCAGTACCTTAATTATTTTTCCGTTATATATTTACTTAGCTGTTAGCCTGATCACCAAACAATTTCAGATAGAAAGTCGATTACACAAACAAGGTTGTATATAGTTTGTCCAGGAAATCCAGAAATAAAGATCAATGAACTTATGTATCCGTTTGTTTGATATATTATCAATTGTTTTCATGATACTATTTTAATTTTTGATGTGTTCTTTGATTTTCAATCATATATTTTCTACAAGATCCGATATTTTTTTATTTTGGGACAAATATTTCAACTAGCGATATAAGCTGACACTAAATGATTAAGTTAAAAAAAACCGTCAGCTCATGGTAAAAAAAACCCCAACTTTTGTATATAAATTTGAACACTCCCTTTCATAAGATAACAGTGGTTACCATGTCCATTTGATGAGAGACTTTCCGTTTTGAAGTTTGAGCTTTTAATTTTCCCATTTGATTCGGGGACTTACCGTTTTGAATTTTGATCTTTTGATTTTGCCATTTGAATAGGGACTTTCCGTTTTGAATGATGAGCTTTTGATTTTGCTATTTGAGAAGACATTTTTCGGTATTTTTTGTGATTATACTTTTTGCGTATGCAATCTTGTATGCGTCGGTCTGTGTAATATTTGGTTTCTGAATCATAATAATCGATTGGTACACAATGTTATGGATTAAAAGTAAAGTGTTTTTGGTTCGGTTTCTGCAGATTCGTTACGTACTGCAAAATCGTTACAGCATTTGCTTTTTTGAAAATTAAGTTTTACATCCATACAATGTGTAGCTGGAATCCATCAAAGCTACATTTCTATATCTCCCTTTCTCTTGCATCATATAAAAAAAGGTATGTATGTGACAATTTTGGATGTATACTTTCCACAGGGATTCATTTTCATTCACTTATTCGAGTTTTATTTCAAAGAAAGAAATTATTTCAAAAACCAATTCAGTTATATACTATACAATGAAAATAAGTAGCAAATACTACAGTAGGTTGTCAAATAATTTTGAGAAAAATATGGGTCATCTTATAAGGAAGCTAGGCTATATTTTCAAGCATAAAATTAACAAGTTATCTCTTGTTTTAATGAAGCAATCTGGCGTTGGTTGAACGTTATCTATCTGCCACAATTTGCCGAGGATGTGTTCCAATTGTCGTAACCACCACAGTGATATCCTCTTTCCTAGATTGTGACACAACTGAATGAGACTTATCACTCAATGTGGACTTAAAACGCGCAATATGACGGGTGCAACTAGTGAAGAAAGTTCTGCCTACTTAAAAAAAAAAAACCCAAGTAAATCACCAAACTTTTGAATGGTTTCTTGTTGCTTTGTTTTTAGTTTTTATGTTACTGGTTTTGTGAACTTGTTTGTATTTTCGTCGTCTCTTGATTTTTGCAATGGCGTTTCCCTCCCACACATACTCTTTTTGGTAGCTTCCCATTTGTCACAACTCGCCCAATTCCGTACCTTTGAAGTAGAGTAGCGGATACACCCGAGGATTGCCGATCGGGAATCTTCTGCTTTATTTCAATTTATGTTTATCAAACTCTAATAACGAGTTTCCAATATATATGCCGTATTTTTAAAAGGGCTGTGTCAGAAAGTACATAGTGTTTTTATAGAAGAAATTTCCTAATTTACCAAGACAGATTAAAATGCAAAACTGACAAATCAGTATTTAGCCATATTATACGTAACCTCACAAATGTTCGATATGGTAAGCAACACTGAAATTAGATAAAAGTATGATGGTATTAATGATAAACTAATGCTAAAACTAATGCTAACTGATGAAGGATAAGACTAACATTATAAATAAATAACATGTTTTATACATCTGAAAGAAAAAACTGACAACTTAGGCATGACTTGCAACACCTGTAGTGTATTCAAAGACAAATCAGTATTTAGCCATATAATACGTAACCTCACAAATGTTCGATATGGTAAGCAACACTGAAATTAGATAAAAGTATGATGGTATTAATGATAAACTAATGCTAAAACTAATGCTAACTGATGAAGGATAAGACTAACATTATAAATAAATAACATGTTTTATACATCTGAAAGAAATTAAACTAGATGTAAAAAGTGAAAATGTTTACTTTGCAATCATGACAAAACATTAATGAAGATACAACAGGACTTGGCGCTGCAAACGTACAATAATAAACGTGATACTGGTATAACAATTGCACTACTTACTTTCGAGTAAATTTCAAAAAGTATTTAAAAATGTCAACTAAAACATCTACTTTCATCTCAAACGTCAGTTTCTAGAATTGTCCGAGGTAGTATCCCATTTTTATGAGTAGAATCCACCACAGTCAGAGCATTGAAAGCACGTATGGCAACATTATTAACATTGTGCTCCTTAGTACTTTTGCCCATAGGCATCCCTTTAAAGAAAATATCCAAGGCCAATTCTTCTTCCACCTCTTTTGAACTTGTTTTGGAATACTTAATTATCATTACTATTATTCCTGTTGAATAGAAAAGTAAAACAACTATTATATAAGACACAGCTCCTAAGTCTCCCTCTTTTTCTGTTGAGGTTGTATTCTCGTACATTTCGGTAACGTTTTCTAAAATTATCCCGGTTAAGTTTTCGTATGGTATACTTTCCGCTTTTAGCATGTTTAATGTCAATGTATAATTCTCACACAATTTATACAATTTGCCCATTGGTAAAATAATTTTATCGACCTTACATTCTAATAAAATTAGTTTATTTCCATGTTATGAATCAATTCAAACCAGGGTATCCTTTTTTTATTTTAAAGTATAACATCTGGCTTTACGAGGAAGTAAGATATGATTTGAAAACCAGCAAGCAATGTTGACACAAATTAGACACATTTTTATACACAGTTAACTTCATTTGTTGCTCAGATCTTGAAACTATTCTAATTTGAATCAATATTAGCTTCTTCGACCATGTTATTTTCTAATGTTTGCTTTTCACCTTCAACCACAGTATCTTAATTTTTTTTTCCGTTATTTATTTACTCAACTGTTAGCCTAATCACCAAACAACTTCAGATAGAAAGTCGATTACACAAACAAGGTGGTATATAGTTTGTCCGGGAAATCCGCAATGATGATCAATACTATCACATATACGCCTTTTATTGGTTGTATCATGTACTTTTGTTGTTTTGATTTTTTTTCTGCTTTGATATCATATTTTTTTTAAAGATATATCCGATCAATTAAGATCTTAACTTGGTTTCTTAAAACGTCTAACCAGTAAGTTCTGTTTGGCCTAACCAAATTGTGTTGAAACTATAAGAATATTTATGGATTATAGATTTTTTTTTCTATAATTCAAAATGATATAAGAGAACTTTCTACAATAAAGTTATATTCATATATATTGTTACCTCAAATATTTTCTTTCGAATACGACAGTACACTCCTAGGTAGGAGTTTAAAACTTCCCGGAACGTGTGTGTTATGTACATATAAACTTGATTAAAATTCATATGAATAAAGAAAAAAGCCTATAATAACATATATATAACAGGAAATTGGCTTTAGTAATTTATTTAGTTGTTGTGGATTCTTGGAATGGATATGCCACTTTTGCAGGATTCCAGGGTGCCAGTCATAACTAATGCTTCAGATAGTAAATTCCAGTCAGAAATAGAATTGTGTTTAACACAATTGTCTTAATCTATCGTGTAATTATGGTGTTTGATCGTGAACAGCATATGTGTGTCTGTCATTCCGGTTGCCACCGCAATACAATGCATTTTGCAATCGTGAAAAGCCGATTTCTTAATTGCGTTACCTTATGCATCATAGAAGCAAAATATACCAAAGGATGATTCTTGGGGTTTTTGGTAGTTTTCTTGTTGCTCAGTCACTATTTTTCTATGTTGTGTTTTGCGTACGTTTATGTGTTCCTTCTTATTTTACAAAAGGTAAATATTAAACAAAAATATTAGAGCAGCAACTAAATACTAACTTTTGTTTATCTGAAACATTTTTTCTAAATAAAAATAAATATTTGACTGAATTGTATTAGTAGCAAGAAACACACATTTTGAGTTTGAGAAGCTGGGAATTAGTTTACACAAACAGTCTAACAGGAAAAATCAAAAGCAATAACCGGCCAGTCAAAAATTTGACGAAAAAAAAGAAGATTATCAAACAAAGAACAGTCATGAAACATAGAAATCTGAAAAACAAGAAACAAGAATTCTTCCAAATGAGCAAGCAGCCCCTACACAGTTGTTCATGAGGAACACGATTCTTTGAATAAGTTGTATTTGGTGATGGATCATAAGGGAACGATCATTTATTTTTATGTTACAAGATTGATCGTTTATATAAATATACAGTGTTAATTTCCATTGTTTAACCCAAGCGTACATTTTAGATAAATAAATTGAATGAAAACTACGGTTCCTAATTTGTGCATTGGGATTAAAAATTCGATATGTATCATTAGTTTCTTTTGTGTACAACTCTGTCTTGTATTGTTCAGGTTGTACTATTTCAAATATTCAATTTCATGACTGTATCATGTGTTTCCATAAGTTTACCATAGTACTATCATATGGTTGGGTTAAACACTAATGGTTAACCCTTAGGCTAGTTTTTACTGTTTTAATGTCTAATCTTACCGTTTTAATTTCTTGACATAACTGCACGACTCGATTCTCAATTATATGTGTTAAGATAATCGTTGCAAAGAATCCTGCTCAAACTTTAGTGAAAGACGGGTTAACTTTGCATTGTTGCGAGAGTATATATTCTTTGTTGAAGGCAATTGTAGTGACCTGCAATACAAGTACCATTCAATTGAGTTTAGTTATATGTCTTGTGTTTCTGTCTCTGCCCTAGGTTTTCTATATTTTGCATCATGACATAAGACATTGTTACGTGTACCATGATGAGCTTTCGTGCAAGACTGCAGTGTGTATTTTTTACATGGAACATTTGATCAGACTTTGACTTTTTGACTCCTGACCTACATGTATGCACGATGGGTGTGTCATCATGTTGCAGTGTGTTCCTCGGTATATTACCTTGACCTCAAAATATAATTTTCAATTGACCTTGCTTCTGAATATGTGGCATGTAGATGTATTGTCATGAGATGATGAGTCTATTGGCACGAGAAACTTCATGTGAGCTTGACCTTTGCCCTCAATGTAAAACTTGTATATTTTGTTTGAATTAAATGGAGAATTAACTGTATGATTGACACTCGTACCACATCTTCTAAGATATATAAGATACATAAGATATATTGTTAGTTTTGGGTACCACGATGACCCTTTTATCAAAATCCGCGTTGTGTTTTTTTTACAAGGATCTCTTGACCAGACTATGACTTTTTGACTCTTGACCTTTGCATATTGGATATGTCTCTTGGTATGATTACCTTGACGTCAAGTCAGGAGTCTCTGGTTTTTGTTAGTCTTGTATGTTTTTAATTGTAGGTTTATTTTATAATTTGGAGTTTGAACTGGTACACATTTTGTTTAGGGCCATCTGAAGCCCGCCTCTGGGCAAGGGATGTTCTCGCTTTGTTGAAGATATAAAAAAGATGTGGTATGGTTGCCAATGAGACAACTATCCACAAAAGACCAAAATGACACAGACATTAACAACTATAGGTCGCCGTACGGCCTTCAACAATGAGCAAAGTCCATACCGCATAGTCAGCTATGAGGACCCATAAGTGGCCTTCGTTCTTATGTTGTACTGTTATACCACTGTCCCAGTTTAGGGGGATGGTTGGGATCCCGCTAACATGTTTAACCCCGCCACATTATTTATGTATGTGCCTGTCCCAAGTCAGGAGCCTGTAATTCAGTGGTTGTCGTTTGTTTATGTGCTACATATTTGTTTTTCGTTCATTTTTTTACATAAATAAGGCCGTTAGTTTTCTCGTTTGAATTGTTTTACATTGTCTTATCGGGGCCTTTTATAGCTGACTATGCGGTATGGGCTTTGTTCATTGTTGAAGGCCGTACGGTGACCTATAGTTGTTAATGTTTGTGTCATGTTGGTCCTTTGTGGATAGTTGTCTCATTGGAAATCATACCACATCTTCTTTTTTATATATTTTGACTGCTTTCTGCTCTCTTGACATTGTTACTGTCTCTTTTACACATTCCACATTTCCATTCTCAATTTTTAAGAATGTTTGGTTCAGATGAAACTAAATCCTTTAATTTCCGTGAATATCAAGTAAGAAAATTTACTGCTTCAGTAGCATCGTGTGCTGCCAGTTGTGATAGATAATGCAAAATGTTTCAATCATTTTACCTTAGATTTCATTTCATGGACATGTAGGTATGGATAGTCTGCTTTTACATCATAAAAATTCACACAGAAGGTATACGCATTTCAATAAACTGAACTCAATGCTAAGAACCATTAAAGTACACTTAGACAGAGAGCTCAATCTAGTGAAACACTTTGTTAAGTTGGTCACATTTAACTTGAAATGTCACTGTCTGTTACCAAACTGCACCGAGATCCTGAAAAAAAATGTGCAAGTTAAGTCTATTTAAAAAAGAATTCAATGGAAGTAAATAAGCTGATTACTGAAATAAATGTAGAATATGTCTATTAATCACAGATGCCTCTGCTTGTGAAAAAAATGAGTAAACTTCCACATATAGATGCAGGATTCGCTAAATTTTGACCGTTTTGTGACCAGAAGCATTGTGAATAAGTTTTAAAACATTTGGCTGAGGCAAATTAAAGTTAAAGAACGGAAACAATAGATTTAGCAGTTTTCCTATCTCAAGGCTCCGGGTTGACATTTGTATCATTGGTACTCGTACCACAACTTTTTACATCTAAATAATCATGAACAGTGACGCCATCGGGACCCAATATTGAGCTTCATAGATCTGTGTTATGGGGTAATGTGAATCGCGTATAAGGTTCCTAACATTTGATTGAGTCAGACTTATTTAAGAGAAAGGAAACGAAAGAGTCAGCACTTCTTATATTTTTTAAAGGGACATGATAACTCTTGAAAAGGTAAAAGTGACACTTAAAAATTTCAAATTTGATTTTGTGTTGAGGTGGGGATCCCGCTTACATGTTCAACCCCGCCTTATTCGGTATGTATGTGCTTGTGGTAAGTCAGGAGCCTGTAATTCAATGAATGTCGTTTTTTATGTGTTACATACTTGTTTTTCGTTCATTTTTTGTACATAAGTTTGTTCGTTTATTTTCTCGTTTGAATATTGTTTTACAATGTCATTTCAGTGCCTTTTATTGCTGACTATATGCGGTATTGACTTTGCTCATTGTTGAAAGCTGTATATGACCTATATATATAGTTGTTAGTGTTTGTGTCAATTGGTCTTTTGTGGAGAGTTCTCATTGGCACTCATGCCACATAAGGGGGAGGTTGGGATCCCGCTAACATTTTTAACCCCGCCTTTTTATATGCAAGTGCCTATCTTGTTTTTCGTTTATTTTTTGTACATAAATTAGACCGTTTGTTTTCTCGTTTGAATTGTTTTACATTGTCATGTCGGTGCCTTTAATAGCTGACTTTGCGATATGAACCTTGCTCATTGTTGAAGACCGTGTGGTGACCTAGGCTACATTGTATAATTGTTAATTTCTGTGTCATTTAGTCTCTTGTGGAGAGTTCTCATTGACACTCATGCAACAGCTTCTTTTATATATTGCCTTCGTGGGAAAAATTTGGTTGATTATATAGGGAATCATTGAAGCATGAATGGAGCGGGCCCCCCTTAGGAAAAGTTCTGGATCCTCCACTGTCTAGACATATTTACGTAAATAAGGATGAGTAAAGGAAAAAAAAGGAAACAAAATGACTGAATTAAATAAAAGGAAGTTCGATGTACTGTATACTTCGGTTTGTTTTAAAAATCTATACGATGCTTTGTTTTCTTATCAAAATAATTAAAATGAGAAGATAAATACCTTATAGCTTCCTTTACCGTCGATGCTAAAATGTTTAATGTTATAAAATAATTTTAGCGTCTTTGACCTACTTTACCTTTTTATTCGGAGACTTGCGGTTATCTTCTGTTATGTTCAACGGGAACATTAGAATGTTCTAGAATAAAACCAAGAAGTTGGGTTGCCTTAACCAAACAACCCGGATGTTGAACCAGTCACCATGGTTTCGAACCAAAGAACCAAGGTTCAGAACCAGAAAACCCAGATGGAACCAAGGTTTAGAACCAGAGTGCCCGGATATAACCTTATTGCATTTGGAATTCTCATTACTTTTTATACCTTCAATGTATTTTCCAAATCATTTATTTATTTAGTATATTTATATATAATTTGTGGGAAAGAAGGAATGTTTTTTGTATTGTAGATTTACTATACATTTTCATCTGTTGCTACGTATATACTCATGTTCATTTTATCCAATGGCGAAAAAAAAGTTGCACTATGTACACAATTGATTCCTGCATTTTAATGTTGCAGAATATTCATTTTCATATTTTCTTATTCAAGGTCCTGTATTTTCTGAACTTGTCACTGCTTTATTTTCAAATTATTCACTTATTCCAAGAAAATCAAATGGTTGTCCAGAAGATAATGACATCATGTGACATGATTGCTTTCGAGCTTTATGCAAAGAACCATTATTATTGTTTTAATATTCAGTTACCTTACAATAAGAATACAGTATAGAAATGTGATATTACATCTTGAGAAAGCTTTTATAGATTTAGACGAATATAGTAGTTTTTAGATAGATCTACAATTGATTTGTGTTGTCTTGAAAATTATGTTAACTACCGATAACTGAAACAGATATCTGTGGGAATCTGTGACACAGATATTCCGCAAAGGTCAATA